>JARHVA010002281.1:0-455000 GCA_037957365.1 Torreya grandis | reverse complement strand
TTTATCAGTTTTGCATCTCTTTTGACATATGAGGTTGATATGAATAGCTATGGTGAATACCCCTATCATTTACCTTCTTATTAGTAGTTTCAACATGATCGTCATGATCCATATAAGCCTAATCATCATTACCAAGAGTTTAATCAAAACCATGAAGAGCCTTATCAAGTTTCTCATGATCCTTATTATCAAGAGCATGGCTCTTACCTTCTTCATGACCCATATCAACCCTACCATGATTATCTTTGTCAGCCTTATGATGAACATCTCCAAACCTATATAGAGCCTTAATAATAGTATGGTGACTCATACCAATATTATATTGATCCTCTTTATCAGTCATAGTAGCAACATGACATTCCTAAATAGGCTACTCATACCCCAATCCATTCTATATATAGCCTTAAAAAAGCTCTATTAGACTAGGAGAAGAATATGATAAACATTGACACATTGAAGGGGTATGGACAAGAGATCCCAAAACATGTTATTAAAGGGGCTAGAGCTTCAGTGTAGTAGGAAAAATAAATTTGGATTTCCTTAATTAGGGAAGGTTATCCTAAAAATAATGGTGACATGCTTGACATATTTATATTCATCTCTAAGATTGAGGAGAAGCTGACAACCCATAAAGAACATTAAACAATGCATTAACCATCTTATCTTCCCTCATTTACCCCATATTAGCCTCATGTTGAGCCTCCCATCACCACTCATAATCCCTCACCACATGAGTTTTAAATCCATCATAGTTCCCCCCAACTCCTCTCAACCTTCCCCTCATGGAAATCTATCCAAGATAGAGTCTAGGAGGAAAGGCATGTTTGTGTTGAAAGAGCTAACCATCATGAGCAATTGAGGTATGATTTTGAAGCTTTCCTTACTAGGAAAATTAAAGCTATAGATAAACATTTGTACTAGATAGTGGAATATGTAAAGGCACCATCACCTCAATTACACATACCTCCCTTCATTATTTAATCCATAATGCACACTATGCAGGAAAACCATGAGCCTAAATTTTCATCATGGAGTCAAGTTATGAAGTCAGGGAAATCCAAAGTCATTCGATTCCCACCCTCCCCTCCTCAGAAGTCTAAGTCATTTTCATCTTTGAAATCCATCCAAAGTGATATACAGAATGAGGAAATGGTCACTGTTAAAGACAAGTAGCTAAATAAAAGAAGGATGAGAGCTAAAATCAAAAGGTTAAAGAAGAACCTCTAGCTTTTCCATCTTGGAAGTCTATCTAAAGATGTTCTCAAAACAAGAGGTATAATTCAATTGTGAATGTTGAGGGGTAGTTTTCAGCTATTGAAGAGTCTCAAAAGGGCTATGAGGAAAATTAGGTTCTTATGGAATAAGGTGCTCCTTCCATTTCCCAACTCAATTTTATTTCCCTACAATTTTTTTTCAAGAGTCAACCATTCTTAAGGTTTCAAGCTAGAAAAAAGTTCCCTCTATTCCCAGACCCATCCATGAACCATCTACCATACCTGATACTCCATAGACAACTCATTATCCCCCCATGAAATATTATCCTTCACCTTAAACCCATGAGCATATCCATCCACTTTTTACCTTACTCTATCTTGAGAAGGAACCCATATTGAGGGAAACAAGTTAAGAGGAAAGATCTCAACTCATAGGTGATCATGAAGATGACATGAGTGACGAGAAGGAGGAGATTGCTATTGGTACCCCTCTTGGATGTTAAAGAGGTAATTATAGCTTCAAAGAGGGTCTTTATATTGGTACCCCTCTTGAATGTGAAAGAGGAAATTATAACTCCAAGGAGGAGGAAACAGAGCTACCATCTTATGTTGAGAATGAAGAAGTTGAGGCTATCAACTCCTTGGATGAACTTTCATCTTATGTAGAGGATTAGGAAAGGGATATAATAACTGATCAAATTGATGAATTTATGGGGTAAGAAGAGGTCACCAATCAGCCAAAAGTCCCATTGGAAGACTTTTTTGAAGTTTTTGGAGAGGGATGTACTCTTCTTTAGAAGGGCTATGATATGATTGAAGCTAAAGAGAACAAAATTATCAAGCAAATCAAAGAGCATGGTGTGGGTAGTCCTTCAATACTTCCACCTCAAGATTTCATTATAGACATGGACCTATTTTATGTCTTTAGAATGGGATACCAGCTCTTTAGTGAGCCTACAAATGTGGGTATGCTTGCAAAAGGTAATACAAGTCTGTTTGGTGCTCAACTTAATCAACTAGATTGTGAAAGAATGGAGCTTGAATCTAAGTTGAGGGATAATAATAAGATTTCCATTATAAGAGGGTATCCTTTGAGACACCAATTTCACTTGGATATTGGTAAAGAGGAAGATCCACTAAATGAGTATGTTTACATTGGAGGTTATTTTTCCTCTACCATTTCACACATGATTATGCCAAAAGAGTTGGCAAATAAAAGATTTGCTTCCTCAACCACTAGACTTGCAAAGGAATGTGTGATATGTCATTCTCCATCCCATTATGAAGGTGAGTCTATGAATTTTCCTTTTGATCTAGGTGTATCATGTTTTATCTTAGTTAATTAGGTTCCTTATATATAATTAGTTGTCTATTTTCCTCTAAGTGCTGCCCCAACATATTAGGTTATTAGTATTTACTTTGTTAGATTAGTTTCCCTTCTATTTTATATTTCCCTTCAATAAGTGGCTTGGTCACTTTTTTTAATTTTGTTCCTTTGGTCCTTGTTTGTTTCAAAAGAGGCTATCTAGAGGTTTTCATCTAATTTTTAGATTTAGATTAAATTATTGAACCAGAGTAGAGACTTTGTGCCCTATGGACTAGACAAGCCAAATGGTCTAGGTTCTCAAGCATAACAAGAATGATTCCCTATGATTCACTAAAGATGTTGGAAAATTTTGGCCCACATACTAAGCTTTTACCTGGATTGAATAGATGAGTAAATTTCATGTTTGAGTGAATGATCAAATGACTTGTACAAGATTTGAAGGACCAACCCATCACAAGATGTCATATATAAATGAAAGGGTCATCTTGATTATGCATATAATAAATTCACTCTGGGAGATTTTTAGAGTCAAAAGGTTACATAGGCATGGATTTATTAGTCTTAGGATCATGCTCTACAAATTTTTTAACTTGATGAGCTTGCTATCTCAAGTTACAAACGTTTAAAGTTGAATTTGTAGAATGAAATAGGCATGTAGACGTCAAGTTTAAGCTTTGTGAAATAGCCATTTGATTTCAAACAAGAAATATTAATGATTAGAATTGATTTATATCAAAGATACAATGACAAGTGGTGATCTAATAGATGTCAATGGGTCCTAATATCTAATGGCACATGTTTAATCATACCATCAATATCAATGATGAGTAACAATTCAAAAGGTCAACATAAACAAGAAGTTGATAAGTGGCAAGATATTGAGTGTCTTGACATAGATCCAATGGCGAGAATCAACTAAAAGATACTAGTGGGTCCATGAAGATCAATATGCATGTTCATTCATACCCAGAGATCTAATGATGAGAATTGAGTCAATAAGTTAATGGATCTTGAAGCCAAATGAGAAGATGCCAAGTGTTACAGGCATGTTAACACATCATAAGATCAATGGTACATGTTTAATCATATCAAAGAAGATCTATGGTGTGTGAGAGGTAAAAAAGTTAATAATATCTTGTAGATCAAATAAATAATTGACACTTGGCATAATATAAAAAGGCCTAGATCAAGATGAATGACTAAAATCAAAAGTCAAAAGCTAGGGACTTCTATGGAGAATAAATGTGACCATAGGTCAGACTAAGAATAATGTTTTAATGGGCATATGCTACCATTGGAGCTTATTTGAACACCATTGAGTGGACATAGTTATACAGTCAAGGTTTTTAATGGTGAAGCTCCATTATCGATAAGTTTCCATCACCATTAAAGCACAACTTAGGACCTCTGGTCAAAGATTTAGAACCTATCAACCCCATTTTCCAAAGTTGTAGTATTATTCTATAACTATGTATATAATGAATTCTTAGTTCCTATAAAGTCCATAGACGTGATAGGTCTATTTTAGACCTAACATAGAGATCAAGAAGGAAGCTATGTGATCTATAGGTCTATATCAATATAATAGTTATAGGAAAACCAATAAAGGAGATTGGTTTTCAATCTATAGAAAAGATCTATGCTTAGATATTGAAATGGGGTAGATATGTGATTAATGAAAGGAGTGTCTCATCTTTTGATATGATCATAGCTCTGATAAGTAGCTACTTAAAGCAGACATGGTGATGGCTTTATCAAGCCCAAAGATATGAAGACTTTATCCTTATAGTGAAGTAAATGGAAATGGAGTGAGAGATTGAAACAAATAAAGCTGGTGGTTGGAGTAGTTAGAAAGTTGATTCTATTCAAATCTTAAAGATATTTTCTCTAATAGGCTTAGTCATGACTCATTATGCAAAACAAACCCTTGTATTCTAGTGGGTCTCTTAGCCAATGAGAAAGCTTGAAGATTATTGGATCCAAATGTGGGTTAACTTGTGGAAAAGGATTAGTCTTGATTGAAAGAAGGCCCACATAAAAAATAATAAATGAACTTCCACCACACTTCTTGATCATTAATGACTCCTCCATTCTCCCATGCATGTTCCCCATCTCTCTCATTCCCATTCTACTATATATACAAGCTTTTAAGACTCAAAATGAATCCATCTCTTGGGCATGAGTAGACTCTACCAAGATTGAGCTTTGTAACCTCTTGAGATGAATATAAGACTAATTTTAGATTCCATTATGTTGGTATAGTGTGTCCATGTCAGTTTGATTTACATATGTGGTAGAAATATCTCCTTTGTCAAGTCCTGATCTCACTTAGCTACTAATTATCTTGTTATGCAGGTCATGTTTAGTGTTTGACATAATTTTATTGAAGCTATCATGTGGATAAATTGAGTGGTTAGTGCCTTTAACCAGGCCTTTCTATCACTTCCCTCAAGTTTTGATCACTTGGTGAAGCGCTACATGAAATATTGATGTATAAGAGACTTTGGAGTTGTATATCCAGTCATTTATTTTGTCTCATTAGTGTTTTAAAGGGCTCAATTAAGATTGGGTGAAAAATCATTTTAGGTACATCACCAACATTAGCTTAGATTTCCCTTTCAATTATCTTTTTCTCCTATTTCACAATAATGAGTAGGTTTTAGTGTAAATGAGCTAAATGATGCATCAAAAGAGCTATCCTCATTAAAAATCCTAGAGGTCCAACCCCACCACAGGTGACCCATAGCCTAAGGTTGTTACCATGTTGGACTAGATTTGAGTAGGGGAGTTGAACAATCCTTTGCTTAATGAGGGTGCAATCTATGTCTATAACATTTACTAAAGGTGGTTATAATTAGTGATGCAGGTAGTTGCCTCAGTAGGGTAGGCGTAGGGAAAAAATAATGATTTTCCCAAAGGTGGTTATAATCATTAGCCTAAGGTACAAAAATAATGATCTACCCATAGGTGGTTATAATAATTAAATTGGTCAAAAAATAATGATTTTACCAAAGGTGGTTAGAATCATTCACATATTTTAAATTGTGTGATTGAAAATGAGCTTTGCCACAAAAAACAAAGATATATCATTTATCAATCAAAAAAGAATTTATCATAATAGGGCAAATTGGCAAGGATAGCTTATGAAAAAAAATTGTAAAATGGGTTTATGATGAGTTGGAAAAGGATAACAACATGTTTCTATCCTAAATGTGAGATCAAAGATGCACATTTGAACAAGCATGGGGTATAGGTAGAAAAATAACACTGTTAAACGGGTCTTAGGAGAGGCTTAAAATGGTGTATTTACAATATGATCAAAAAATGAAACATAGAGGATCAAATGGTGCAAAAGATAGACCATGGATGTGAGAAATATACTTCTTAGAGTATGTGGAATGAACTATAGGCCTTGGGGGAATTCAAAATTTTGGCTATATATTCACCTTTGGGGTGAAAAATATTTCATTTTCACCCTAGCCTATTGGATTTCCTTTGTTCTAGTTTTCTATGTAGTGCCTATAAAGGAGCTTGATGCCATGTTTTTAAGAGTGTGAGAGAGCACATGTGACCACCCCATAATGGACCACTAATGATTAATATTAAACTTGTCAATAATGTCATATTACTACATTTTATGCTAGTTTTAGGTCAAAAAATGAAGTCATCATTTACATTTCAGTACAAATGATGGCTTTACTAAGGAAAATGGTAATTTCATATGAAGTTATTCATAGAAATGACAAAAATTCCAAAAAGGGATATAAATAATTGAAATGATGATTTCACCCATTTTTAGGCAAAGTCACTATTTTGGTGAAAATGAAAACTAGCGATATGACCTAAAAAAGGTGAAATATCACCTAAATGCTGACTTTTCCATTTAGGAAAATGACAACTTCACAATAGAAGCCAAAAATAGTTGGTTCAGGGACCTAACAAGTGTCCAATCTCTTGGAGAGGGTTAATTAGGTTTAGTAGGCTAGGCTTAGGCTTATGTAGCTACATATAAGTAGGTTAACACTAACTTTTTTTGTGTTTATAGGAGTGATTAACTATCCTAACATGATGGGAGTGGCATTCACACTCTCTATGAACCCCTCAGGTTTGGACAAAGGATATATTTACCTTATTACATATGATGTACCTTCATGATGTGGTATAGATGCTAATCATTTGAGAATATTGGGCATACTTGAGCATCCTAGTTGAGTGTTGGAATAATGAGACTTCCATATTCTACCTACCTATTGGAGAGGTAATTATGACACTTGAGGATACTTAACATATCCTCAAGTTGCTGATTTATGAATGATGACTATTATTGACACCACCATCATAATGATAAGTAGTTGTTGATGACTTGGTCAACTACTAGGGTATCCCCATGTTATAGGGTAAGGTTTACATAAACATTATAAAGACATATATAAATGTCTTACCTAATGATTTACCTACTAGAGATATATCACCACCAACTCTTATTTGCAAGGAGGTAGTTATTCTTATGGCCATTTGTAGTAGCATCTTACTACTTGAAAAGAGTGGTTGATACTTTCATATGGGCCTTGGAGGTGTAGTGTCAAGTATGCTTGATGATTCCACATGCTTTACTTGGGGGCTAACTGTCCTAGCACAACTTTACTAGGATCTTCATAAGATATCATATTATGGTGGATGGAGCATTAGGGCTTCCACTCTTCTAATGGTTTGGGGCTGGTAACATATTTTGATTGAGCAAATAGTAGGGATGCATTTATTATGAGACTTAAAGGATCTATTAGTATACAACTAGGCTTAGATAGGAACAAGTAGGCACATGCATAGGGGGATATTCCATTCCATCATTGGATGTTTGATGATCTTACACCATAAGTTTTCATTTGGATGACTTACCTTACATACTAGTTATAGTGGTTTTAGGATAGGTGGTATATGGATTTAATAATGACTAGATACTTTCTAACTAGGAGATAACCCCATATTATTAAGGATTACTACCCTAATTAGGTACTCTCATAGTTAGGGTTCACACAAGATGTACTTGAGGGGTTGATATGATTTCTACATGTGACAAGGGAAATTAGTTGAGATACTCCTGTTATCTAGAAGGGTAAGGCTACAATGAGTTCTATCAATGTTATTTGAGTTTCCTAGGCTTATCTAGGAGGAACAATAGATGCAGGGGTCACTCTAGCTTATATACATTGGTGGGTATAAGTATTACCTCTAAGGCTAATAGTTTTAGTATACATGGGGGGACATGTGATCATGGACATTAAGGAGATGGAGGTTAATACATCAAGTGGTGGTGGTACCATCGAACATGATAGCAATGATGAGGGGGATGATGATGATAATGGATTTAATGGAAGAGATGGTGGGGGAGATGGAGATGGATATGGAGATGGAGATGATGGGGATGATGACCTATATTTTATGATGCTTGATCCTAGCATGGTATTGGTTACAATGGATCAGGTTGATCTAGTCTAGGTAGGGCCTTCTAGCATGGATATAACAGGTAGAGATACATGCATGTTAGAGTAGGATATCACCCATCGAATAGGAGATATTATAGGCCTATAATGGTAGATGGATGATTTTTATAGCATTGGATATGAGGGATGATGATATGACTCAACTTTAGTCAGAGATAACTCAACTAAAGGTTGAGATAAAAGGATGGTACAGGTGTAGGGCTAACTCATTAGTGAGAGGAAACAGGGCATTAGTGATAGAGATCAAGCATTAGCCACTATTAATAGGCTCAAGTGAGATTAAGATATAACTTGGGGAGCTATGACACATGATAGATTCTCATAGATGCTTGGGGAGTGCCTTTAGGATAAGAATGAGGCCTCTTATTACCATTGAGCCTATGAGATGAACATGCCTAGGGACTAGCAAGTTGATTTATTTGAGTTATGGGATACACAAAGGGTAGTTAGTAGATCTAGCTGATCTCACACTAGAACTCATGTTATAGGTGCCTTAGGCTAGTCCATCCATCAGCCATTACCACCATTAGGACCTTTAGGGCCATTAGGGCCACCTCCATCCACATGTCCCATGGACACATACAACCATAGTTGAGCACAAGGATCTTAGCATTTTAGCATATGGAATTATACTTGTATCAAAATATTGATGTATTTTGAGACATCATTGTGATATGTATATATCCTCTATGTATTATGACATGTGAGATATATCGACATTCAATTTTGGGTCCTTCGAGGCTGATGTACATGTATATGATATTCCTTATATATATATATATGTATATATATATATATACATACGATGCCATGTTTTTATCTTATTTATCTCATGTTTATCATTGATTAATATTGATTAACATTATGGATTTTTAACGTTGATGATAGTTATGCTCATGTATACTCTGTTCACTTATTGCTTATGCCATGTTTATGAGATGTTGTTTTGTTATTTATTATTTGATTATGTTGTATGAATCATATGTATGTTTATTCATATATGCACTTCTATATAAGCATTAAATAAATCATTTTAACTTTTGTTTATTACTCATGGATTTAGGCATGTGTTGGGGTATTTGGCTAGTTTTGATGTATCAAAAAAGTACTACCATTACATTGATATGATAGTCTCTTTATACCTAGTTTTTTCTATAGCTTATGATATTATGTATCATAGTTAATGAGTAATAAAAATGAAAAAATATACCTTAAGCATGGAAAAATTAGTTTAAATGTAAATATAAACAACCTAAGAGTAAGATATGAATAATCAAATCCCAAGTGTAAATATAACAAATAAACTAACTGTAAGACTAATTACAAACATTCAAAACCTAAGTACATGACATGTATAATCAAGAGTTAAGTGTAAACAAAATGTAATAGTCCTAAGGTAGCTAAAAAATAAAAAAGGCAAAATAAAAACAAAACAAATAAACAAAAATGAAACACAAAAAAGAAACAAATAGATAAAAATAAATAAACAAACAAACATAAACATCTGTATAAATAAAATAACAATCAAGGCCATAAACAAATAATAAGACTACAAATAAATGAAAACAACTGAACAAAAAAACACCAATAAATAAAAACAAACAATAAACAACAAAACACTAGTAAATAAAAAATAAACAAACAAACAAACACAACATAATAACTAAACAAAATAAACAACTATAAACAAGACAAAAATAGATAGAATAAACAAAGATAGATAAAATAAACAAATGGACAAATAAAATAAATAAACAAATCCATAAACAAATAAAATAATTAAAAAATAAATAATCCAAAGCAAAGAAAATTATAATAAACAAACTAATCTAAGCACAAAAAAATAAACAAACTAAGTTAAACAAACATCAATACACAATGGGTAATCACAATGTTAATACAAACAAAAAACAAATTATTTGTGAATGTGTAATAGAGGTTTTACTCTTGCTGATAGGCGGATGCCTAAACTAGGTAGCAATAACATAGGTAAAATAACACAAAATTAAATGGCACAATGTTTCCCCTAGGCTATAACAAATAATGATAAAAATAAAATGGAAAACATTTCCCTAGGCTATAAGACACAAAAAACAACAAACAAAATGGGTGGGAATAGAAGAAAAATAAGGGGTAATTGAGATGACTCCATATGCACTAGGCAAGTGGACATTGCCTACATAGTTCCATGGACATAAGATCCAACATGAACTTTAGGCCAAATGTAGTTCTCCAAGGAAATGGGATAGAAAAAATGGATGATAAGAAAATATGATTGACTTGTAGAGGAAAATAGTAGTGATCTCTTAAATGGTGAGTGCATAGGAAAAGAGGGGGATGACACTTCACGATCATGAAAGTGTCAACACAAACAAATCATGCAAATGTGAAAGTGAGATTTAGGCTAAAACCACTCTACAAGTATAGAGATGAGTATTCACTAATGAACTAAATTGGTAATTCATAGTGTTTATTGCATCTAAGGCTTGGAATGGGAATGAGCTTGCAAAATGATGAGAGTATTAGCAATGGTTGCTTGTAAAAGGATAAGAGTTTTCAAACATAATTTTCTCATAAAATGGAAAGAGGGTAATAGCCAAGAAGTCATTAATGCATCAAAATTGAATGCATAACCTTCACAACATGAATTCGTAAAATAACGAGAGCGTATAGCTAAGGCCAATAAAGATGGGGAAACTAAAGGATAAGTGGTTACTTGTGAGATAACCAGGAGTCCTAGAATCCTTAAGGAAAATAAGTGGTCAAAATAGAAAGGAAAGTGGTCAAACTAACCTAAGATACTCCATGCATCCAATTGCTACCTACATAGTCTGTGTAGACCTTAGGCTGACATAGTTATCTCAAAAATGGGAGGAAAAATACCAAGGTAGTCTAGAAATGAAACTAAACAGTTAAGATGGCCCATCTTAGAATTTTTTTGTATCTTTATATCTCATATGGAAATTCTAATCCAATTTTCATGATTTTGTGATTTTTGGGATTTTCCTAGGTCTTTTCAAATGTTTTTTGAAATTTCTAGGCATATCAACTCAATAGAGAATAATGAGATACATAATTATCTAACTCACAAAATGGTGAGAGCATGGATTAAAAATTCTCACAAAATAATGAGAGTTTTCAAATTTAAAAATGCTCATAAAATGGTGAGAGTGTGGAAAAAGGGTGACTGAGCTGACCTCAATGTGAATCGAGTGCTCCCTACATAGTACTATAGGACCTCAACTCACTGTAGTTCCATATACATAAAAGGTGTCTAACTAAGTACCAATAAGTTTAGGTATAGGAAACTGGTAAGGTATGATAACAATAATGGTAAGGTGATGCGACAATACATGGTAAAGGGGTTATTCCTAATTTTCCCAAAGGTAGTTATAGTTAGGGAACAACAACAAGGGCTAGTGGTACTAATTTTCACATAAGCAGTTATAATTAGTAGCATGAGTAGAGAACATAATTTCAAATTAAGGATATAATTTATATGACCACTATCATATTACTTTCATATACTATCATTCAAACATTTAATCTGAAACAACTATTGGAACTAAATATATCATCAACCATTGAACATGCCTAAATTACAAATGAATCGAAACCAAGGCCAAACATGATAGGCAGGGTTAGGTAAAAAGAATGGGATGGTAAGGGGTTAATGGAATGGTATAATGGTATAGGGTATAGTAAAAATAATGGGTATAATGTGTCATAACTTAAATTATTCTTGTAGAAAATAATTTGAGTCCCTCAAGCATAAAAAATGTTTGAGGTGCATTATGTTCACTGGTTCACCACATTCATCTCCTTATGGTTTGGTGAGCCTGTATGCTCTAGAACCATAGTTATCAATAACTACATAAGGCCATAAAAATTTTGGTTTCAACTTCCCCTTTTTTTTGTCTTAGCATTGACATTATTTTAATTATCTTTTAACACAAGGTCACCAAGCTCAAATTCATGTTGATTAACGTGCCTATTATATTGGCTTCTTAATTTATTATGATATGCCTGAAGGTTATTCAAGGTGGCTATGCATTTTACATCAAGAAATTATAGCTCTTCTAAGTGATATACTCTATATTCCTCATCATTGATGATGTGCTGCAACAAAATCCATAGAGAAGGAAACTCAACCTGAACAAGAAGTTTGGCCTCAGTGCCATAAATAAGTGAATAGGGTATATCTCTTGTTAGAGTAAATAATGTCATACAATATGCCTAGATGGTGTTAAATAGCTATAAGTTACAATTATGGCTAGCATAATTGATAGAATTCTTTAAAATATTGACAATGGTTTTATTAGAAGCCTTAGCTTGGTCATCACCTTGTGGGTAGTAGGTGGTAGATAAATGTTGTTTGATATGGTATTAGGTACAAAGTAATTTCACATATTTATTGTTTAATGATCCATCATTATCAGATATAATGTCAGATGGGATACCATCATGACATATGAGATGGTTGAATATGAACTTGGATATTTGCTTACTAGTGACATGAGGGGAATGACTTTACTGACTAGTGAAATACTCAGTAGCAGTTAAAATGTGTTTATGGTCATTTGAGGATGTGGGATTGATCTTCCCTATCAGGTCGAGTCCCCATATTGAGAATAATTATTGTGTTTTCAGGGGTTTGAGTGTCTTGGATAGACCATGAATTAGATTGGCATGTTTATGACACTTTACACACCTCTTCACATATGCATTTATGTCTACCTCTATAGTTGGCCAATAATAGCTAGTATGGAGTAACTTTATTAATAAGATTGCCCTACTAGTGTGGGATCCACACACTCCTTCATGAACTTCCCTCAATGCTAATCTATATTCTTCTTAAGGTAAACAACAAAGTAAAGTTCCATCATAACTTTTATGATACAAGGTTTGTCTAAGTAGGGTATAATGAGAGGATTTATGGGTGAAGGATTTTTGTTTCTTACATGATAAGTTAGGTGGCATAGTTTTGTCATAGAGATAGGTATATATATCATAATACCAAGGAGACATGGGAACAACAATGTCATAAACCATTTCAATGACTGATTGTTCATGTGCTAACACTAAGAGATGTTCAACAAGAAATTGATAATATCTTTCCCTATTTGTGATCTGAATCATGGAGCTGATAGTGGCCATGGAATCAACTATTCTATTATTAGCTCAAGGTTTTCTTTCAAATTGAATGTTGCTAATTTTTTACTTAAGACTATCGACCATATATTTATAGGGTACCAACTTATCATATTTGGTCTACTACTAGTCTATGACCTAAATCATGATTAGCTAAAAATCACCATGAACAATAAATGTTAGATGCTCCATTGTACTTCTTGGTGAATCCTTATAATGAGTGCTTCATACTTGGCTATGCTATAGGTATAGGGAAATATAATATGAAAAGACTTGGGAATGAGATCCCTTTGTGGTGTAACAAATAATATTATGGCACTTGATCCATGAGCTGTGAATGAACCATCGAAGTACATCTTCTATTGTTTGATCTCAAGAAGTGCTTTTGATTCTACGGTGGTCATAATGGCCTCATCTAGAAATCCAAATGTAAGAGGTTGAGTATCTTAAAGAGGAGATTCTGTAAGCTGATCTATGAGTACTTACCCCTTAATGGCCTTCTAATTGGGATATTCAATTTCAAACTTGATTAATAGTATGATCCACTTTTCCATGCGGCCCTGAACAAATATTTTGGAAAGTAGATACTTGAGTAGATCTAATTTATCTATAAAAATGGTTTTCTTATTCAACATGTAATGACATAAATTTTGGGTTGTGAAAACCATTACTAAAAAATGTTTTCAATTAACATATATTTGTGCTCATATGCAAATAATGTTCAACTTAGATAATACCTAACATGCTCTTTACCATGTTCATTATGTTATGTTAAAAGTGTCCCCAGGGCATTTTTAGTTACTGATAGATAAAGTGGAAATGGATTGTTTGGTATGGGTGGCAATAAAATAGGTGGGTTGGTAAGATATTTCTTAAGATGATCAAATGCTTTCTTTCACTATTCATTCCAAGATAAGGTAATGCCCTTCTTTAGTAAGTGTGTAAATATATTTCATTTATGAACCAACTATGATATGGAGCATTATATTGATTGGATCTTGCCCTATAAACTATGGGGTTGATTCAAGGTATATGGTAGTGGCATTTTTGTAATGACTTAGAATTTTTATGGATCAACTTCAGTTCCCTTATGAGAGATAATGAATATAAATAATTTACCAAAATTTATGATAAATACACATTTCTTTGGATTAATCTTGACATTGTACTCATGAAGTCTCTTAAAGATTCTTTATAATACAACTGGATGGTTAGTATAGGTCTTTGATTTACCCAAGATGTCATCGAAATTGTCCTTAATGATGTCATGCATAATATTATGAAATCACTATCATGGATCTTTGGTATGTGGCTCTAACATTCTTAAGTACAAATGACATTACTTGATAACAAAATGTTCCACATATAGTGGTGAATTCTATCTTGTGTTAATATTTTGATGTAATTATGATATGATTATACCCTAAAAATCCATCCATAAGAGAAAACATTTAATATATAGCCATTGAGTTGACCATCATGTCAATGTTAAGTAGATGAAATTCATATTTTAGATAGGCTTTGTTGATATATTTGAAATTAATACAAATTTTGATACCTTCAGGTATCTTTCTCACTAGTACAATGTTTAAAATCCATTTTGAATAGTCTATCAATCTGATGCATCTCATGTTCAAGAGTTTCTCCAACTCTTTCTTGACTAGCACAACAATACGAAAATCCATCTTGCATAAATTTTTCTTAACGAGCTTGACCTTAAGATATATAATAAGATGGTGTATGTATGCAATAAAAAATACATTAGATCCATAAATCAATCCTATCTCAGAGAAGATAGATCCTACTTACAATTTTGATTAGGGATACATTAGATAATTGAGAACATGACCAATATGGATCTTCTAGACCCAATTAGGGGATATATTATCATAAATAATATCACTAGGGAGGGTTTTAAAGCCTTTGATTAAGTATAGTAAGTAAAACTATACAATAATCCTAATTAAGTCCTATGTTTTCATATTAACTATACTAATAACAAGTTTAATAAAGAGATCTAATCTAGTGCTCACCAAATCTTGTGGCACAAATTGGGGGTTAGTCAACACAAAAGTTAACATACATAAGAGAATCCTATTGAAGCTATGTATAGGTAAGACCCTAATGCATGGAGAGGAAGAGTAATATTATTCAAAAGCCATTACTTATGCTACTTATATCTACTAAAGAGAGGAACAAAGTTAGAGATATTCACCTAGAAGATGAACCCATCAAGACTCAATCTCTCCCTTGGTGAAAGCTGCTTTACAAGATGCTGTGGTTTGTAAAGATTACTAAAAAAGGTCAAAGCATCCAAGACTTCTCCACAAGACTAGATTATTATCCAATTATAAACCATAAGCTAAGACTCTTCAAGTAGAATGGTGGAAGAGAAGATTGTAAAGAAGTGTAAATGAATAATAACTCTTAATGTACTTTTAAATATAGTAAAATAGATGTGTTTGATATAGGTAGATTTAACCCTAAACCCTTTCAAAAGTTTTAACTGACAGGGTCAACCTAGTTGACCTAGTATCATTATTAATAAAAAATCACTAGGTCATGGGATAGGTCAACCAAGAGCTGGCCTAGACCCTAAATAAGTTTTTCCAATAAGAGTACAAGGTCAACCCAGTTGAACTAGTCATGTAAACTATCAAAAAATGTTTTAGGTTAGGAATAGGGCTAATGAAGGTGGTAAACAACTAGAGGAGCATGGAAAAGTGGATAATAGCTTAGGGAAATGGTTTTAAGATTTGGTTAGATTGGTAATGAGTGGTAATAAGGGACAAAAATATTGTTAAGCACCAATGGTCTACCCACCCCTTTCTCGATGCACCCTTTAGGGCATGCACTTAGAAAGGTTGAGACTCGATGGGTTTTTACAAGATGTAAAGCATTAGTAATTGATAATTTTTGAAAATATTATGTTTATAAATATGCCCCACTAAAAGCTCATCATATGTCACTCAGATGTAACATGGGATTATGCTTTGAGAAATAACATAGTAACATAAAATGCTGAGGCTAAAAAAAAGTTGGAATATTTTAAAGCATAAAATAATTAAAATTAAATGGCTATAAGGGAAATAACTAAAAAATTAAATGTATCTGTACCTTGACTTACCTTTATCTCTAGATAGTTGTCTACTATGTTTATAGTTTTGATTATGGAGGGCATAGAGACTACTTTTGACAAACCCAAGAATACAAAATTAAAAGAGAAAAAATAAACAAATGTAAGAAAGATAAGTTAAGTACTACTATGTGGATGGGACATACTTGGAAATTTGGTAAGCTGGGGTGATAAGTGCTATGTTAGACTAAATGACTAAGTCAAAATTTAGAGTAAATCAAGTAACCAAAAATCCAAGGCTACTAAAGATCAAAAAAATTAAACAAGTAAACCTTAAATAAGAAATGCAAACTCACCAAGTCAAACCAAGGATACATGTCAAAAAGATGGTAATCAAACATCAATGTGAAAATAGTAACAATCCTTACTTAAACAAAGATGGGAAAGAAAAAATGGTAAAATAACATTAATGAAGGAGCAGTAACAATCCTTTCTCAATCATCAATGGAAAAAGGTGGATAAAAGGGAAAGCAACATTAGAGAGTGAGAAGTAACAAGCCAACATCAATCGACAATGGAAAAAGATGGATGAAAATAGAAACAGACTCAAGCATCTATAAAAAGGGGTAGTACAAAAAATGACAAATGGTAAAATAAATCAAGGCACATTTAGAAATGTAGGACCATGGTGTAAATAAAAATAATCCATAGTTGTTTAAAAATATTGTTTTGCTCTAAGGATAGATAAAACTAAAACAAAGTAGTGCCAGCATGATTTTAATATGTGATGAAGAAGGAAGTATGGAAGAAGGAAAATAGATTTAGAATCACACATGCCTATCAAGGGGGAAATGAAATGGGTGGAGGGGATAATGAAGGAAAAACCAAGGTAGAGGAACTCTTTATCAAAGTCAAGACACTTAAATTAGGTTTGTCAAAACAAGAGAACTTTCAACCTTAAGGACTTTAAAGAACTCTTTTTAGCCACACAAGTCTTAGGTCAACAAATGAATTATATATATCATCCCATGAAGGCTATATGCATGAAAATTAAAATGAATCTACCTTCCCACAACGTGTTCCCCATTCCTCATAACCCTTTACAGAGCCATCAATCTACTATGAAGATTGGGTACTTACATGAGAAAGTAGGTAGAACCATAGAGTTTTTTGAATTATCCTATTCCAATCTACTAGCCTACCATAGTCTAATGGACCTTAATTCTATTGTGAGGCCAACTATGGAGTTTGAGCTTCAATTGGAGATAGGAGATGTGCTTGTAATCATGTCTTTTGGTGTGATTTTGACTTTTGAGATTTGTATGTTACCTTTTTGTATATCATTGCCTTTTATTTAAAATGATTTGGCTTTTAAATTTTTTTATGGAGTTTTCTATTCCTAATCGATATGAATTTGGAAGTTTAAGCATGGGTAATAAATATGAATTTCATTTAAATACTTGGGACTTGGTCACTAAGAGAGAGAACTTAGAGAGCATGGTATCTAAGAGTCTCATAAAGTCAAGTGAAATAAAGTGTTATCTTGACTTTGAATTTGTTTTATGTAATGTGAAGTGGAAGGAAAGGAAATCAAGAGGATTAAAAATATGAAACAATTTGAATTACTTCAAATTGCAAAAAAATTGTGAAAAGGGGATATAATGATAGTTAAGTGTGATTCTTTATCATAAGAATGAGGGAAATGTAGGAAAACATGCTAATATAGATTGTTATGAAAAATTTGTCATTCAAAAGAAGCAAAATCTAAAGTTAATAAAAAGGATAAAAAACTCATAACCATTAGCAAACACATTCTAGAAAAGGAATGACAAGATGGTGATTTTATGAGGAAGGTTAGGTCCTATCCATGGTCTTACATTAAAAATCATAAAAGAGAAACCCATGAAGGTGCCAAAAAGTGTGTAAAAAGTATGAAAATAAAGAGGATAAAAGTACATCATGAGGAAGATTGGGTCCTATCCATGGTTTTACAATGTAACTCATGAAGAAAGAGGGAAACCAAAAGACCAAAAGGAAAGACTAAGGTTTGTGAAAAGAGAGAATTGATGTAGAGGGTGAGACCCATGTAAATATCCTAAAAAAAATGTTAGATAGATAGTATATAAAAATCATGAGAAAGAAGGGAAGGATTTAGGTAAAATACATCTTGAGGAATTGTGGATTGGTGGGCTCTTTGAAAACATGGCCTTTATTGGTTTGAAGGTGATAGGTGCTTGGACCAAGAATATATTTGACTAAATAGGGCCCCCATAAATTTTTGGTGTATTTAACTTCTTTTTCATGAGTGTAATCTAATTTAAGGACAAGATCACCAACATTAAATATGTGAACTTTAACACATTTTTTATGTTGTTTTGCAATACGAGCCTTGTATTAGTGATTATGTTGCAAAGAAAAAAGATGGTGTTCATCAAGAAGATTGAGAGCATGAAGGGCTTCATGTAATTATTCATTAGGTATGATACCATGAAGATATATAGGAAGAGAGGGAAGCTCAACTTCTAATGGGAGGATTGAATCAAAACCATAGACTAGAGAGAACAACATTAGCCTAGTGGCAGTATGTATACTAGTGTGATAGGCCCAAAGAGTAGGATAGAGATGAAGGTGCCAATTTGTGCAAGTTTCATGAATTGTATTTTTTAGAATTTTATTTAGAATTTTGTTGGTGGCCTTAGCTTTGCCTTTACATTGTGGATGATAGGGTGTGGAAAATTTGTGATTGATTTTAAATTTAACATAGAGTTATTTGATGTCTTTATTTTTAAAATTACCACCATTGTCTAAAATGATAGTATGAGGGACACCAAATTGGAAAATTATTTGATTAAAGATGAATTTGGAGATGGTATTACCCATGACATAAATAATGGGCATAGCCTCAACCCACTTGGTGAAATATTTTATGGTTGTGATTATAAAGACATGCCCATCTTGAGATCAAGGTAATTTGCCTATGAGATCTAATCCCCATATGAAAAATAGCCAAGGGAATTCTATAGTTTGAAGCTCAAATAAAGGCGAATGAATTAAATCATCATAAATTTGGAAAGGAGTACAATTTTTAGTAGATTTGATGGCATCCTTTTCAAGAGTGGGCCAAAAGTATCCCATAGATAGGCATTTGTGGGCTGTAGCATGTCTGCTATGGTGGCCACCATAAATGCCCCCATATGCTTGTTTAAGAAGATGAGGGACCTCATCTTGAATAACATAGTAGAAAAAGGTACCTTAAACATTGTGATAATAAAGGATGTTATATAAAAATACATACTTAAAATCTTGTTTGCAGATGTGAGTCTTTTCATGGGAATCTATGTTGGGAGGATAAGTTTGGTGTTTTAGAAATTGAATAATATCTTTGTACCATGGGCTTCGGTGAATAGTGACAAAATCAATGTGGTAATTAAGTTAATCATGTGGTTGAATAGAGGATGGATATTTTATTATTTGGATAACAAAATCAATATCGATAAGAATTTGGTGTGGATAAAAAAAGATGTTGAAGAAACAAGGGAATCATCAATAGAATTTTAATCTCAAGAGTTAGGCTTGATGGTGAAAGAAATGAAATATTTAGCAAGATTGGATGTAATTTGATGATAAGAAATGAGATTCTCACTTTTGTATTTGTAATCACCATTGACTTGGTGATAGATGAACCAAGAGTCACCTAAGGCATGTAGATATTGGATATCTAAATCAAGAGCATCTCTCATGCCTAAGATTAAAGCTTCATACTTTACCATGCTGTTAGTGATGTCAAATGTTAAGAAAAAAGCTAAAGGGATGATTTTTATAATAGGGATTATAATAATACAACTTGACCTAGCTCTTTGAAGGCATTTATCACCATCAAAGTCAAGGGTCCAAATATCTTCATGTAAGCCAACATTGTTTTAGGAAGTTCCTTGATAACTAATTTTGGTTTAGTAGTATTGAGGAGGATAGTGGATTCGTCAATATTACTTGATTCAATATCAACAGTGAATTTATGGAAAGTAATCTTTAAGAGATATATCTTGATTAAGATCTTCAATATATAGAATATTATCATCAGGAAGACTATCTTCAAGGTGATTGGTAGAAGGCATTGGAGCTATGACAAGTTAATTAGTGATGATTTGTCCTTTGAAAACTTTTTGATTAATAATTCAGAGATCAAATTCCATGATAAGTACCATCCACTTGCCAATTCTATCTCTAGGAAGAAAGGCTTTAGATAAGAAGTGATGAAGCAGATCAAAATGAATGAGAACATAAGTGGTCTGATAAAGCATATAATGCTGAAGTTTTTTAGCTATAAAATATATGGTGAGGTAATCATGTTCAAATTTTGTGTAATGTTTCTCATAATCAATGAGGCTTCAACTAATGTAGTAGATGGCATACTCTCTTCCCATATCATCTTGTTGAGTGAGCATTTCCCCAACTAATATGGGTATGGAAGAAGTGTATAAGATTAAAGGTTGATTGTTAGAAGGGTTATGAAGTGTAGGTGGGTGAAACAATGATTATTTCATATTATCAATTTTTTTTTGACAAGGGTCCATCCATTATAAAACATTACATTTATTAAGAAGAAAATTGATGGACTGGATATGATAAGCCATTTCAAGGATGAATCATCTAATTACCCCAAGTTTACTGAGATAAGTGTGAATGTCTAGAATAGAATGAGGAATGGGCATGCTGATGATAGAATTAATCTTGGTAGGGTTAACATCAATGCCATATAGAGAGACTAAGAATCCTAATAGTTTATTATATGTGACAATGAAGACATATTTTTAAGGATTTAGTCTAACTTTAGATTTAAAAAGATGGTTGAATATGATGGAAAGATCATAAAGATGAGTATTATGACATTTAGATTTAGTAATGAGGTCATCCACATAAGTTTCAACAATTTTGTGAATAAGATCATAAAATATATGAGTCATTACTTGTTGATAAGTGGTTCCAACATTTCTGAGGTTGAAGGGCATTTTAACATAGCAATAGGTGCCCCATTCTATGGTAAAAGTTATCTTATGTTAGTTTTTGGGGGCAATGTGAATTTGGTTATAGCCTGGGAAGCCATCCATATGAGACAACATTTCATAATTAGCTATGAAATCAACAATTGCATCTATTGAAGGTAGATGAAAATTATCCATGCGATAAATAAAATTAAGATTACAATAATTAATGAAGATGTGAATGACCATGGTAACTTTTTTCCAAATAGGGACTGTGTTAGAAACCCATTTAGAATAGTCCATTGATTTGATAAAGTTAGCATCAAAAAGTTTGATAATTTCTTTGTGGCATAAGGTGGAAAATTTAGGTGGATATTTTTGATGGTTTTGGTGTATAGGTTTGATGTCAGGATAAGTGATGATATTGTGTATGACAATACTAGGGTCAATACAAGGCATGTCCTCATAAGAAAAGGCAAAGATCTCATGATATTTATTGAAAAATAAGCTAAAGTTATTATGTTCAGTAGGTGAAAGTTTGAGAAAAACTATAATTGGTTGAGGGCATGATGGAGTACCATATTCAATGCGAGTAGTTTCTTTGATAAACATAGTATTTCCATCTTGAAAGTGGTCTGGTGCATTAGGTAAAGAGGAAACTAGATTAGATTTAGGATCGATTATAGTGATGAAATTGTTAAAATAAGGGTTTTTATTTTTTAAATTCTTGAATTTGTTATGTTTTTGAGGAAGTTGAGGTTCTCAGGCATGAAGTAATTCAAGAAGAGCTTTATCACTATGCAGAGTAGGAAGAGGATCATAATACTCAACATTTACTTCAAGATTAAGAATGTGATTACCATGGAGATCATATTTAGAATGTATCTGATAGACATCTGTGTCTTTGGCATCTAATATAATCTTAGGAGTAAGAAGAGGAGATTGATAAAAAAATATTGGTATATCATTAGTTTCTTTGATGGGGGAAGATTTTAATGTAGTGATGGGATTTATAGGTGGTAGAGAAGATGTAGGAATTTCTAGAGGTTCAAAAGGTAGGATTTGTTCTACCACCCAAGGAGTATTAATAAGTGGAGAATTAATAGGATATACATAACCTTTGGGATCTAATTCACAATCTATGGAAATGGTATGGATATACTAATTAAATGTATGTAATTGAGCTAAGGCTTTTTGATAATATTGATCATCCAAGTCTCAAGATTGAGATTTGGCCATGATGTAGTTATCATAGGTTAGATAAATGGTACATGATTGTGATTTAGGGGGAGTTTCAGAAGGTGAAATCCTAAGGTTACTAAAATTACATGGAGACATGATTAGAGGGTCTTTAAATAATTTGGCCACTCCATAGTCATTGCATGTGAAGGCATATTATGGTAAAGAAGGTTTATGAGCATTGTATAGAGGGGTAAAATCAGTGATCTCATCAATGAGAGGAATAATACAATCATGAGGCAATAAATAAGGAGGAAGCCACTTTGATAAGTAAGGAGGTAGCTTAGTAGTGTTGTAAGTATGTTTCAAGTCATTAAGTTCATCATCATCTGAATCATCAAGAGTGACATGTAAGTCTAGATTGATGTTGATGAACTCAGGTAAGGGATCACTATTGATGGTAGGAATGGCAGGAATATGATATTGAGATTTTGGATTAGGAAGTTGAATACTCCAAGGTTTAGGATTAGCCTCATGATTATACCATTTTCTATTATATAAAAAATTGATGCATTAGCTATCAAAAGAGGCTATGGCCCTCATTCTATGAGTCCAAGAGATACCAAGGAGTATATTATAAAATAAGGGAAAATTAGGGACCATAAGTTTGTTTGAATGATCTTAGGTCTGATTGTTAGGGGAAGCCAAATACAATCAAGTGGATTTTGACTAGTGTTGTCATCCTAGGTTGCACCCCAGATGAGTAAGGGGATTGTTCAGGTCCTATTGCTTAAACCTAGTCCAACATGGGAATGACCCTAAGTTGTGGGTCACCTAATCTTAGGTTAGGCCTATGGAGAAGGTTGGCTTAATTTTGGGTTTATCACCTATACTAAACCTAAACTAGCTTCTTGATAGTAAAAGGGGAGAGAGATTAATAATAATCTATGAAAGCATGTGAAAATGAGGTGATGCACCAAATGTTTTGGTCCTTATACTTGCTCAAGACACACCATAAGACACAATGAAGACTAAAAAATATCACTTTACTCACTCTTTGATCATCCCTCACATAAGTACTTCATACAAAGGTATGGATTAGATATCAAACTAGCATGGGAGGGTGGTTGTCCACTTCCAAATTAACCAATAGACTATATATGTACTTAGAATGACCTGTGAGAACCACAAAAACATTGCATGAAGGTGAAAAAACTTAGAAAATGGCAAGGAAAACATATATTCACTTAACCACATCAATTAATTCATGAGACACATTTCAATTTAGCTTACAAATGGAGGAATTCAGTATTTTATTGCATCAAATAGGTGTTACAGTACATATATTGGAAGAGTCTAGTCATGAAAAAGAGAGGGATGCTTTTCAAGGGCTAGAAACTTATATTTATAGCATAAAGGAATGAGAGAGATGGGGATAAAGGCATAGAAGGATGGAGAAGGGAACATAATGACCTAGATTTCCAATCATTTGATAGTGATGCCATTAGAAAAGATCATAATTCCTAAGATTACTTCTATAAGGTGGTCATAACAACCATATAACTCCCTTTCAATCTATTTCTATCTTGTATTGAATATACTTATGGTTAAAATTGTCGGATCATGTCATTTGAAAGCTAAATCTGATATCAAAGTAGTTACAATAGCTAGATCAATGTATTGTAATCTTATTCTGATGTGGATTGCTTCTTACTAGTTCATTTATGGTATGTAAGAATTGAGAAAAGGGGTCATAATCATGTTACTAGTTTTGGCAATGAATCCATTGAAACTGAAGTGTCTACCTTCATGACCTCCCTTTGAAATATTTGCTCTGGTTCAACCTTGAATATATTTGGATTTAACTTTTGATATTGGCCCTTAATCTTGATTTGGGTTTCTAAGAATATGCCACCTGGTAGCTCTTCATTTGTTCTTAGGATCCTACTAACCCTTTAACCCTACATGAATCATTAATCTACTTTTTCATAGATTAAATGTAATCCATTTATTTATTTGGTATTTACCATGGTCTTGACACTTGGCTACTTCTCATTCATCTTTGAGATTTGCTAACTCTTTGACCTCTCACTCACTGTCGATCTACTTTGGTAGGATTAAATGCACTCCATTGATCTATTTGGGCCCACTAGATTTTTTATTTAATATGAATCATTATATATTCATTTGAGTACCTAAGATATTAACACTTGTTAGATTTCCATTCATTTTTAGGATCTGTTGACCTTTTGACTTGATGCTCACCATTGATCTTTGATGCATGATCAAATACATGCCATTGGATCTTTGGGATCCACTAAATGTTTAGATTATTGCTCACCATTGGACTTGATTTGGACACTTATCAGCCATGTATTCATCCTTATAACATTTGAATTCAAATAACTATTTACCATGGATTTAACTTGACATCCCCACACCTATACCAGACTATTGGTTTAACTTTAAAGATTTATATCTTGAGATAAAAAAGACATCAAGATATGAAATTTGTAGAGGATTATTTAGGCATTAAAAAAACCATGTCCATGCAAATATTTTACCCTAGTTGAATTTTCAAGTGCATCTATCAAACATGTAACTAGATTGATCTATTTGATTTTACATGATGTGCTATGATGGTCTGGCTTCATAAGATCACCAAATTCATACTTTAAGCCTGCTTAAAGTGTTTCAAAAGTTTGAAAATGTTATGTGATCTCCTATCAATGTTTATATGTTCCTTGTGACATTGGATCACTCCTTAATTAGGACCCTACTCAAATTATTATTCTAGATTAGGCAAAGTTTGGTATGTAAGCCAAATTTGGCCAACATCTTTGGTGACTTAGTTGGGAAACATGCCTGCTCTGATTGAAAACTTAGACCATTTACATGACTCTTGAATTCACTAATAATCATTAATTTCATCCATGACTATAAGAAACCTTTTTACTTGTAATAACAATGAATTCCACCAAAATAGGGAAGGAAATAAACAAAATAGGGAAGCTAAATAAACAAAGCAAAAGTAAATAAACTAATGTGATAGGACAACACTTGGAGAAAAGCCAAAAAAACTATGTATAGGGAACTCAACCTTTAGTAGCAATATTTCAAGTGTATCCCATTAAATAGAATAGGAAGCTCCTCATAATACATTCTTTCAAGTTGGAAGGCATTGTGGGATTTGCAACTAGAGATTATGTATGAACCACTCCAAAGAGAATTTATGTCATGAACCTTTAGTTTGAAGATTTAAAACACACAGGGTCCATCCTTTTGGGTTGTAATATGGTTTTGTGACCATGATATTTATTCTTTAAATAAGACATATGTATATGGTGAGTTATCAATTTCCATAAATGACTAGGGATAAGATAGGTCTATTTAGACCTAATGGAGATCAAGAACAAGGCTATGCAACCTGTAGGATCTTTATCGATATATAGTAACTATATGAAAACTAATGAAGGAGATTGGTTTTTAATCTATAATATTGACTTATGATTAGATATTTATTAAGGGAAAATGTGAATGGTTATGGAGAAGTGTCTTACCTTTCAATATGATCCCAACTCTAAAAAATAGCTTCTAAGAGTAGACTTGGGCATGACTCTATCAAGTACATAGATACAAAAACCTTTCCCTCATGATGAAGCAAGTGGAGATAGAATAGGAATTAATAGAGTAGATTATGGGATTAGAGAAGTATTTGGATCATTTAATTCTATTAAAAACCATAAATATCTTTTCCTAGCAGACTTAGTCATGACTCATCACCTTCGGCAAACTCTTGTCCTCTAGTGTGTTGCTCAAGCAATGAGATGATTTGGAGGCTAGTGGGATAAATGAACACTATCTTTCCTATGATGTATTAGTCCTAACTAGACCAAAAATGGTGGAGCATTCACTAAAGGTGGAAAATAATTTAATGATATAGGATGGCATGCTCACTCTATCCCTCCCCTTTCTCTTATATCTCCCATTTTTGTTATTTTTTGTCTCTCTCTCTCTCTCTCTCTCAATTTTTAGAAGAAAAGACTTTCTCTCAATTCTAGGAGAGTAGAGACTCTCATTTTATAAGGCTAGACCCTATCAAAATTTTTATGAAAGACATATTGAATCTAATAAATATTTCCTTATACCTATATCTTACTTTTGAACTATGTTTAGTAAGCTTGTGCATGGAGGTATTATGAAGGAGAATCTTCCATGCCCATTGTCCTTCTTCCTTGACTATTTTAGGGTGTTTTATAGTTGATTATAGGTCTGCATTTTTGTTCTTTCTACCATTAATATAAGCTTGGTGTGATCTTAGAACTCCTCTTAGCTTCATTCTTTACTTCTTGAACCTAGTGTATGAAATACTTACGCAATTAGTTAGATTTTGAGATTATGTGAGCTAGTGCTATCTTATGCTTCTTCAGTGTATGTTTCATGCTTGTGTGAGTTCTATTTTGACTTGGTTAATTACCTTTTTAGCCTTCTTAGGAGACATTTAACCCTTATCTAACCCTTTTCTTAGTGAAAACATTAGTATAGGTGATCCATCAAGAGGAATCCAGCCTTCTCCAGAGGTTCAAACCCACCATAGGTGACCCACAGCTTGGGGTTGTCCCAAATAGTGTAACTCAGTTAGAAAGGGCCTAAAGAACCCTATTCAAATGTTTAAATTTATGCTATAACAATTTTTGGCATGCCTAATGGGACATACAATTCAAAGAAGATTTGTCAAAGTTTAATGCTGGTTTGATCAGTTTGTAATAGTTATAGCTTCCAAGCAACAACATCTGGTGACTCCAAAAGAAAATTCAACATTTTGGTAGTAGAATAGTGACTACATCTCATGCCAAATGTGACTAAAATGTTAGCTTCAAGAAATATTCCCTTTGAATTTTTTGAATTGCCTTTAAATTTAATAAAAAGGTCAAGGTTTACTAATACACACCCATATAAAGGCAAATTTATTCCTAAATCACTTTCAAGGCCTACCCCTATAAGGAGATAATTATTGAACCCTTTCATAGCCATGACATTCCTTAGAGATTTTATGGCTTTTAATGGCCAAAGTCCTCTAGGCTTCCCTCAATATGATCTTATTCTAGTAGGATCTCTTAAAAGTGTCCCTTATTTTACTAGAGACCAAGCCACCACCCCTTCTAAACACCTCATGGATATAGCTAACTTCTAAAACATTCATGATATCAATGAGGAAAATGTATCAACTAGGCTATTAACCATATCTTTCAAATGTATAGCCTTAGACTAGTACACAATCCTTACTAATAATTCTATTACCACATGGGACCAATTAGGAGAGGCTTTGAGTAAAACATTTGAATATAAAAGTGACCATTTGTCACTTGTAGAGCAATTACTTGGAACAAAAAAAGCCCCTCATGAGGTCATGCAAGACTTTAATACAAGGTACCAAAAAACTTTGGATAGAATCCTAGTATCTATTAGGCCTACCCCTAACTCTACCTTTCTATACTTTTTAAAAGGTCTTAATAGTGACATTGCAGTAATGATCCGATCAATAGGAGGGAACACATTGCCAAATGCATATGAGGTGGCAATCAGAGTAGAAAATTGTCTAGTGTAGGCTGACAAGCTTATACCTAGACCACTAATGGATTTGTTCCCTGAGATCAGACCATCTCCTATTTCTATTGTTCCCTTATATGTCATTCCTCCTATGCCTACAATTTTTTCTATACCCTCACCTAAGCAAGAAAAGGCTTCCACTAGTGGATCTAGTGATTCCCAAGAATAAAAGAACTTTTAAGACCTTAAGATCATGTTTCAATCTTTGGGAAATGAATTAGTAAATGTTAAGAGGAAAAAATATTTCAATAAGCCTCACCAAGCCTCATATCAACCTTAGTAGCAATCTTATCAAGAAAGTAGGCCACCCTACAAAGGAAACTTCCAAGGCCAAGGCCAAGGTCAAAACCAAGGACAAGGGAAACCTAATTATAGATAGAGCAATTATAATCCAAATGTTACAAGAACTTCTAACACATTGGTCCCTATTCAAAACAATATTGCTCAAGAAGTTGAGGGTCCCATGCCTTGAATTAGTCTTTTGGGTAATCCATTATCCCAAACACTAATTTTACTCAATATTTCAATGATCAATGGCAACAGGATATAAATTATGGTTACAATCAAACCCTTATGGATCGAAACATAGAGGTGCCCATGTTGACAAATATAAGAGAACCTCAAAAAGGTTAAATCCTTGATTAAGGACCAAGATAATATGGTGCTACAATGGTTAACTATGAGTATGAAGAGTGTTATGAACTCAATCAATAGGTTGGTTCTAGCCAGACATACATTCCAATGGAATCAAATAAAAGGTTCAAAAGAAGGAACATAGATGGTGACCAAGAACTAATCAAAGAACTTCCTACCATTACTCCTTTAATATCAAATCCAATTAGACTTGTTACTATTCCAAGGGTTTTAATTAATCTAAAGAATTAGAATCAAGGGAATGTTCTAGTCCCTCAAAACTCATAAATTCAAGGTGTAGTTGTGGCTCCTAAACCACAACCAAAGGTTGGTGGTTCACCCATCAGCATTGTGGAATAAATGAAAAGGTCCACTATGAGTGTGCTAATGTGGGATATGGTCTCCATGCCTAGTCAAGTAGACATCCTTAAATAAGGATTGTTAAGAATCAATGTTTCTAATAATCCACCAGTCAAATAAAATGTGGTTCTCACTAATGCAACCAAAGGACCAAGTGAAGGGAAATTAGGTAAGGTGGTCAAACCTCCTCCATTATACATTTTATTAATCATTAGTGACTCTTTAGTGGATAATTATTTGGTAGATAATGGGGCTAGCACCTCAATTAAGCCAAAGTCTATAGTAGAACAACTTAGTCTAAAGTATGAGCCCTAGTTAAAAGGAGTGTTACAATTAGATGTATCTTCTGCCAAGTCATCATGTATCATCAAGGACCTCAACTTAAACCTACATGCTTGTATTAGTGTCTTAGTGGTTTAATATGTATTGATCCTTGATGTACCTCCTCATTTTGTACTATGTTTATCTAGAGAATTCAATACAAATATTAGTGGTTATCTTGCAGTAGATTGGTCATACATGGAATTCATAAAAATATATGGGACCAAGGTATTTATTAAGGCTGATCTCATTTCATAATTACACATAGATCCTTATGGGCTAGATATCATAAACCTCAATTGCACCATTCTTGATGAATATGAACATATAGTTGGTCAAGAATTAAACACTCACCCTGAGGAGATACCAGATATGTTCTTAGATGAACTATGGAATGAACATCAGTTAATTGATTTGATGGAAGGAGTGGAAGAGAGGGACATGGGTGTTTACTACTTAAATGAAGAGAATAATTCTATGCCATTCCTCATTGGACCTCAAGAAGATCCTAGTGTCTTATAAAAACTATTATTTGGTGGTTCAAAGAGCAAATATGAAGTGGGTGCAAGTGCAATGATGGTATTCCCTCAAATGACAAGTATTTCTCTTCTTATAGGTTTTAATTCAGTTGCTCTTGCAATGCAGTATAATATGAGGGTCTTGTCCATGGCCTTTAATGAGCTAATAAGAGAGGAATTACATAATTAAAAGTTTATGGGGATATTGAGTTGATAGCGTACCAAGTTAGAAGCCAAAATATCACCAAGAATCCCTGGATGAACTCTTATAAGCATAGAGTGTGGGACCTAATTGAGGATTTTGAGGCCTTTAACATCCAAGCCATATGAAGAAACCAAAATCAACATGCTGATAGGTTGGCAGCCGTGGGAGCTTAATTTGATATCCCAAATGTGTTAAAAAAGACCAAGGTATAGCCATATGTCAAATTGGTAATAAGACCAAAACTTCTAGATAATAAATCTCATTGGTAGGTCTTTGAGAATGACAAGAAAATTTCTTGTTTCTTGTAGTAGGAAGCATAATTATCTTGAATGAACCAATAAAAGTTTCAACATCAATATGAAGAGAAAATAGTTCAATTGAGATCTAATATGCTTCTTAAAGGGCTGGTCACCCTTAAAGGTCTTTTCCATGAAAGAGATCATATGAGAAAAGATAAGGAGTGATATAAACCAATGAAGAGAACTACGAAAGAGTCCTTATCTTCAAAAACAAGCTCCTTAAGCTTGGGAAGGTAAACACTAAAACTAAGAGGCATTCTTTCATAAAAAATTGTAAATAATATGCAAACATATTTAATTGGGAATATAGTGACCTGAGAGGGTTTGATCCCAAGCTAGCCCAACACACTATAGAGATAAAGGCTAATAGCAAGCATGTCAGGAAAAATTAGAGGCCTATAAACCCTAAAATAGAAGAGATTATGAGGAAATAATTGACCAAGCTGATTGAATCCAATATCATCTTTCCCGTTAAGCATTTATCATGGGTAGCCAACTTGGTACCTATGAGAAAGAAGAGTGGGGAAATTGGACTGTGTGTTTATTTCAGGGACCTAAATAGGGTCTCCTTAAAACATCACTACATTTTCCATCCATGGAGCAACTTATTTAGATAGTTTTTGGTTCAAAATGCTTCTCCCTCTTGGATGGATATTAATTTACAAACAAGTGATAATGAGAGAAAAAGATCAATATAAGACTACCTTCACCATAAAGTGGGGCACACATGCTTACTAGAATATGCCTTTTAGATTGTCAAATGCTGGGGAAACTTTTTAAAGAGCCATGGACATGGATTTCTAAGGGTTGCTAAATTAAATGGTGTTGGTCTACTTGGATGACATCATAGTTTTTTCCAAGAAATATAGTCAACACATGGACCATTTAAGGTTGATTTTAAAAGATACAAAGAGTATGAGATCTCTTTAAATCCCAAGAAATGTGTGTTTTCCATCCATGAATGAAAAAAGTCACATTATCTCAAAGGAAGGATTATCTATTAACCCTAATAGAATAAGTGCTATCTTAACACTATCTCTACCCAAGCACAAGAAAGGAATCCAGAGCTTCAATATAAAAATAGACTTTTTGAAAAGGTTTATACTTGGGTTTTGAAAACTTGGTCAAACCCATCAGCACCATACTAAATAAGATCCAAATGTTTGCTTGGTCAAATAAAGGTAAAACAACATTTAAGGGCATTAAACAGGCCATTGCCCAAGTACCCTCACTCATGAATCTTAATTTCTCAAAAGATTTCATATTTTACACCTTTGTTAATGTTGACAACATATCAACTATGCTAATGGAGAATAATGGTGAAGGACTTGATCAACTAATTAACCTTTTTAGTCAAGGGATAGAGGGATATGAAGTGAGATATACTTTCATAGAAAATCATGTTCTTATAGCTTTAAGGATTATAAATAATTTTATACCAATGCTCTCCAATAGTAAGGTTCATCTTATGGTGTCTCATCCTAGAGCAATGGACTTCATCAACAATAAGGATTTAAATGAGAAAAGAGAATGCTAGATTACTAAGGTCATAGAGTATGATGTGGAGATCAAAGTCACCAAGATAATAAGGGGAAAAGGCTTGTGTGAGAATGAGGTGGGTGACCTCTAAGAAGATAAATAGGTTATTTTGGTGATATAAGAAAACTCACAATCAAATACACCTCCACTTCAAAATAGCTAGCTTTAAGATATGAACCATTTCTTGATGGCATGAAAATGCCCTCAAGGTTTAGATAGAGAAAAAATAAGGTATTTAAAGATTTAGTCCATACCTTATGCATTAGTTGATGGTGTTATTTTTATAAGGGACCTCAATGGGTTACTTCTTAGGTGCATTGATGACAATCAAGTTACAATTATGTTGAATAAGTTTAATGATGGACCTGTAGGAGGCCATTTTTCACCAAGAATAACATCAATAAAGGTAATGATAACTGGCTATTATTGGCTTAGAATTTTCAAAGATGCCTATGCATGGGTCGAAAAATTCCAAAAACATGTTCTATTTGTAGGAAAGCAAAGGTTAGCAACTCTTACACTCACCCAATTCAGGTAGAGCAACCCTTCATTCAATGGGGGTTAAACTTCATAGGGATGATCAATCCACCTTTAAGTGCAAGACACAAATGGGTGCTCATTGTAACTAACTACTTCACTAGGTGGGTGGAAGTAATTGCTTTGAAATAAGCCAATGAAAAATAGTATTAGACTTTTATGATAACATAGTGACTAGGTTTGGTATCCCAGCTACTATAATTTTAGATAATGCCTTATCATTTATGGGCATGAAGACAAGTGAATGGGCATTCAATCTAGACATCTACCTTAGCATATCATTGAATTACTACCCCCAAGGAAATGGATTGGTATAATACACAAGCAAGAACATGATAAGGATTATCAAGAGGACCATGGAAGAAAATCAAATAGTGGCATACAAAGCTAAGGACATCCTTGTGGGTTGATAGAGTGACTCCCAAATCTACCATTGGTAATTATCCATATGTCCTTGTGTATGAAAGGGAATCCAAATTGCCTCTCTCTTGAACTACCTACATTACAATTATCCCATCAGCTTGAGTTGATGGAAAATGAGCCTATGAGCATGAGGATTGTAGATCTCATAGAGATTGAAGAAACCAAGGACCTTGTAATGAAGACATTAGAGTCACATCAAGCTCAGGTCAATAAAGCTTTTGAAAAAAGAGCCAAAACAAGGGACATCAAGGAAGGGGACCTAGTCGTCAAATGGGACTCAAATAAGGCCAAGCTAGGTAACCATACCAAGTTTGATAGCTTGTAGAGTGGTCCTTATTAGATCCATTTATGAAAATAACATAATGCTTTTCAGCTTTCCCAATTGGATGGAGAGGTATTTTTTAGGAACCCATGGAAGCACACAATTGATTACCAAATTCAAGCAACTTAAGATGCGGAATTAACTAGAAGTAACAAGTAACTAGAAACTAGAAACAACACAGAATATGAGAGACAATACACAACTTGTATTAATACTCATCCAAAAAAGAATACAATAAAGAAGATGCCACTTCTTCTCCACCACCTTACAGAGGCTTCCCACACCTCAAGTGAATAGTACTTCTCTCCTTAAAGCTCTCTCTCTTACGGTCCCAACAAACAACTCAAATACAGAGTTGGTGTTCACCTTCAACCAGTCAGTATCCACTACTGCCAGTACTCCAGTGCTCCATGCACTCCACAAGTGCTCCACACACTCCAAGTAGATCTCCCCTAAACTGAAATAACCTACAACCCACTGATCTTACTTATGGAAGGAACTGCCTTGCCTTCCTCTTTGCTCTAGACCGAGTACACACTGTACTCCAAGTAGATCCTGCCTGATACTGCTCCCTGTTGTGTTGCTATCCTCTCTGATCTTGTACACCTGCAAATCAATCTGGTTCTACACACCTGAAAACCTAGATCATACACACACATACACCTGCAGATCAATGATCTTACTTACCCATGTAGATCTCCAAAAGTAGCCATGCACACCTGCTGACCAAGATCCTACATACATGAAGAACCCCTATGATTCTCCAAACTAGTACCCACACTTGGCACTATGGCACTAGGAGGAACACACCATGCTCTCTTCACACATAGAAGGAGCTAATATTTTTCTCTCTTACTCTCTATCACACTTTACAATACAACCTATGAGTCTCTTAAATAGATCTCATGCAAACAATAATTAGACACCTAATTACAATAATTAGATCCATAACTTTGAGTCTAAAATTGGCTCTCATCATGCAAAAAACTGGTTCGTTAACTAAATGTTCATAATACTCATAGTTTTGAACCACACAGGTGACCAACGTCGGTCCCTGTCTGCCTGGAGGTGACTGACACCGGCCGATCCCTGACCGACGTCGGTTGCTCTTCTATTTGTACCCTATCGACATCGGTTGGCCTGACCGATGCCAGTGTCTGTGATACTCAGTAACCTCTCCCAATGACCTCCTCCATGTCTGCATCATTAAAGCTTTTAGTTCCACAACCTAACAATCTCCCACTTGGAGATAACTAGCTGCACTGTACCTGTACCTGTACCCCATCTAATCTATTTCCTGGCTTGTATCCCTCTTCAAGCTCAACCCTGAAGACCACCCACCACACAACCTATGGTGCATCTCCTATCATCTGAGTAACTTGCCACATCTGAACCTACAAACCCATGTAGTGAAGTCCTAACCCTGCATAGCATGAATCCCTACTGTTGGTCCCTCTCAAATACCTGAGAACCCACTTCCCTGAATTGGCTCCTAACTCTCTGACAGCACCCATTGCTTAGGCAAACTCAGGTTTATAACAAACCTCATGTGATTTCAGACACTAAACTATCCAGCCCTTAGTGTGCTATGATTCTGCATCCTACATAATGAACCTCACCAACACTTGATTCACATCAGCTCCTACTGGAGACAAAATCAACCTGTGATCTCCATGTCTCCCATGCCAAAGAATTTCGCTGCTCCAAATTCATCATGACATGCCACTGAACTAACCTTACCCTTAGCTCAACAAAACCCTATATATACGAACCTGCTAGCAAACATATCACCCACATACAGTAATAGGATAATGTCACGACTCATCATCCACCTAGTAAGACAAACACAATGGTTATAATGACACTGACTAAAGCCCTACTTTGTCCTCCACCTGTCAAAACCTATACCACTGTCCTACAACTTTCTCAAGACCATATGACCTGGCCTTCTGTCTCACATATCCATTCATTCTATTCTTTAACCAAGGTATCCATTCATCTCAGTGCTTTCATATCGGTTGGCAACCCTTCCAAATCTATCGTTTGGTCCTGCAACCTGTTCATGCCATGCTCCCACTGTTTCTTAGATCCTTCCTACTCTGCAGTCAGCAACTAGTATAAAGAAGAGGAACAAAAAATTTGAGGCTTACTTACCATCTTCAGTCCTCCATATGGGTGTTTGAGACTCCTTAACAGCTTGCTATCTACCCAAAATCTGTTATAGTGACCAACCTCGATCACCACACAGTCTGCATCTGATCGACGTCAGTTTCCATGCACCTGTCCTAACTACCAACTCTACTGACATTGGTGTCCCTATTGTCGACATCGGTCCTCATGACTGATGTCAGTCTTACCTATTGACGACATTGGTCCTTTTGATCGATGTCGGTCTTACCCTACCCAACATCATCGACTTTGGTCTGCACATGACCGACATCGACACCTGTCTGTTCGATGCCGGTTCCTCCTAACCAACGCTGGTACCTGTGTACGCCTATGAGTGATGACTTTTTACTTGTGAGCTCTTTTAAATCAAAACCCATGTCCAAACTACCCTGCTCAGATGTATCCAGTCCCATCCACTGGTCTCTGTTTGTCATCTTCTCAAAGAACACCAAGGCTTTCCAGTTCTTAAGTTTGTCAAACACATATATCTTCTGCTTAAGAACATGCATCTCCTTCTTGCTCATGTGACCAAGCCTACAAAGCCACATATTTGTAATAAAAGAAGAATCAGTAATATAAGTAGATACATAAAGGATACCTACTTTCTTACCACCCACTAATTCAAGTGCATCCGCTGTGAGAGTTCTTGTGCATCTCTCATCACCCAACTTTCCTGAAGCAATTAGCTGCATCTCCAAGACTGGGACCTGCATGACCTTCTTCAACACCCATGTGTTGGCTGCCTACAATTTCAGCAACACTTCCCGTTTGCCAATAATCTGACAAGGCTCACCAACCCCTCTCCTTGGGGCTGCATGGAAAGAGGTAACCGAATCTATTAACCAAGATTCAACTTTATCCAGAGCATCCTGTGCAACAACACCTACAACATCTACTTATTCATGCTGATCTGCTACCAACCAACAATCTTTATTTACCTGCTCTTTCTTTCCATAGGACCGTAATTGACCATTCATGCTATTAAGTTTCTCCATTTGTAGCTTACTTTCTTCTGCCATTGCTATACTCCCACTCAATCAGAAACCCTTGAGAGGCCCTATAACCAAACACAAAACCTGCTCCCTGCAACCTTAGCTCTGATACCAACTATTAGGAACCTGTGGAAGCACACAATTTATTAATAAATTCAAGCAACTTAAGATGCAGAATTAACCAGAAGTAACAAGTAACTAGAAACCAGAAACAACACAGAATATGAGAGACAATACATAACTTGTATTAATACTCATCTAGAAAAGAATACAATAAAGAAGATGCCACTTCTTCTCCACCACCTTATAGAGGCTTCCCACACCTCAAGTGAACAGTAATTCTCTCCTCAAAGCTCTCTCTCTTATGGTCCCAACACACAACTCAAATACAGAGTTGGTGTTCACCTCCAACCAATCAGTATCCACTACTGCCAGTACTCTAGTGCTCCACACACTCCACAAGTACTCCACGCACTCCAAGTAGATCTCCCCTGAATTGCAACAACCTGCAACTCACTGATCTTACTTATGGAAGGAACTGCCTTGCCTTCCTCTTTGCTCTTGACTGAGTACACACTGTACTCCAAGTAGATCCCACCTGATACTACTCCCTATTGTGTTGTTGTCCTCTCTGATCTTGCACACCTGCAAACCTAGATCATGCACACACATACACCTGCAGATCAATGATCTTACTTACCCATGTAGATCTCCAAAAGTAGCCATGCACACTTGCTGACCAAGATCCTACATACATGAAGAACCCCTCTGATTATCCAAATCAGTACCCACACTTGGCACTGTGGCACTAGGAGGAACACACCATGCTCTCTTCACACATAGAAGGAGCTAATATTTTGCTCTCTTACTCTCTATCACACTTTACAATACAACCTATGAGTCTCTTAAATATATCTCATGCAAACAATAATTAGACACCTAATTACAATAATTAGATCCACAGATTTGAGTCTAAAATTGGCTCTCATCATGCAAACAACCAATTCGTTAACTAAATATCTGTAATACTCATAGTTCTGAACCACACAGGCGACTGACATTAATCCCTATCTACCTGGAGGTGACCGATGCCAGCTAATCCCTAACCGACATCGGTTGCTCTTCTATCTATACCCTACCAACATCATTTGGCTTGATCGATGCCAGTGTCTGTGACACTTAGCAACCTCTCCCAATGACCTCCTCCATGTCTGCATCAGTGAAGCTTTTAGTTCCATAACCTAACAATCTCCCACTTGGAGATAAATAGCTACATTATACCTATACCTGTACCTTGTCTAATCTATTTCCTGGCTTGTATCCCTCTTCAAGCTCAACCCTGAAGACCACCCACCACACAACCTATGGTGCACCTCCTATCATCTGAGTAACCTACCACATCTAAACTTACAAACCCATGTAGTGAAGTCTTGACCCTACATAGCATGAATCCCTGCTACTGGTCTCTCTCAAATACCTGAGAACCCACTTCCCCAAATTGGCTCTTAACTCTCTAACAACACCCACTGCTTGGGCAAACTTAGGTCTATACCAAACCTCATGTGATTTCAGACACTAAACTATCTAGCCCTTAGTGTGCTCTAGTTTTTCATCCTACGTAATGAACCTCACCAACACCTGATTCACATCAGCTCCTACTAGAGACAAAATCAACCTGTGATCTACATGTCTCCCATGCCAAAGAATTTCACTGCTCCAAATTCCTCATGACATGCCACTGAATTGACCTTACCCTTAGCTCAGTAAAACCCTATATGTATGAACCTTCTAGCAAACATATCACCCACATACAGCAATAGGATAATGTCATGACTCATCATCCACCTGGTAAGACAAACACAATGGTTATAATGACACTGACTAAAGCCCTGCTTTGTCTTCCACCTGTCAAAACCTGTACCACTATCCTATAGCTTCCTCAAGACCATATGACCTAGCGTTTCATCTCACATATCCATTCACTCTATTCTTTAACCAAGGTATCCATTCATCTCAGTGCTTTCATACCGGCTGGCAACCCTTCCAAAGCTCCCATTTGGTCCTGCAACCTGTTCATGCCATGCTCCCACTATTTCTTGGATCCTTCCTGCTCTACAGTCAGTAACTAGTATAAAGAAGAGGAATAAAAAATTTGAGGTTTACTTACCACCTTCAATCCTCCATATGGGTGTTTGAGACTCCTTGACAGCTTGCTATCTTCCCAAAATCTGTTACGGTGACTGACCTCGGTCACCACACAGTCTTCATCTGATCGACGTCAGTTTCCATGCACATGTCCTGACTACCAACTCTACTGACATTGGTATCCCTATTGCCAACGTCGGTCCTCATGACCAATGTCGATCTTACCTCTTACTGATGTCGGTCCTTTTAACCAACGTCGGTCTTACCCTACCTGACATCACTGGCTTTGGTCTACACATGATCGACATTGGCACCTGTCTATTCAATGCTAATTCTTCTTGACCGATGTTAGTACCTGTGTATGCTTGTGAGTGATGACTTTTTACCCGCGAGCTCCTTTGAATCAAAACCCATGTCCAAATTACCTTGCTCAGATGTATCCAGCCCCATCCACTGGTCTCTATCTGTCATCTTCTCCAAGAACACCAAGGCTTTCCAGTTCTTAATTCTGTCAAACACATCTGTCTTCTGCTTAAGAACATGCATCTCCTTCTTGCTCATGTGACCAAGCCTACAAAGCCACATCTTCACAATAGAAGAAGAATCAGTAATATAAGTAGATAGATAAAGGATACCTACTTTCTTACCACCCACTAATTCAAGTGCATCCGCTGTGAGAGTTCTTGTGCATCTCTCATCACCCAACTTTCCTGAAGCAATTAGCCACATCTCCAAGACTGGGACTTGCATGACCTTCTTCAACACCCATGTGTTGGCTGCCTACAATTTTAGCAACACTTCCCCTTTGCCAATAATCTGACAAGGCTCACCAACCCCTCTCCTTAGGGCTGCATGGAAAGAGGCAACAAAATCTATTAACCAAGATTCAACTTTATCCAGAGCATCCTGTGCAACAACACCTACAACATCTTCTTCTTCATGCTGATTTGCTACCAACCAAAAATCTTTATTTAGCTACTCTTTCTTTCCATAGGACCATAATTGACCATTCATGCTATTCAGTTTCTCCATTCGTAGTTTACTTTCTTCTGCTGTTGTTATACTCCCACTCAATCAGAAACCCCTAAGAGTGCCCTGTAACCAAACACAAAACCTGCTCCCTGCAACCTTAGCTCTGATACCAACTATTAGGAACCCATGGAAGCACACAATTGATTACCAAATTAAAGTAACTTAAGATACTGAATTAACCAGACGTAACAAGTAACTAGAAACCAGAAACAACATAGAATATGAGAGACAATACACAACTTGTATTAATACTCATCCAAAAAAGAATACAATAAAGAAGATGCCACTTCTTCTCCACCACCTTATAGAGGCTTCCCACACCTCAAGTGAACAATACTTCTCTCCTCAAAGCTCTCTCTCTTACGGTCCCAACACATAACTCAAATACAGAGTTGGTGTTCACCTCCAACCAATCAGTATCCACTACTGCCAATACTCTAGTGCTCCATGCACTCCACAAGTGCTCCATGCACTCCAAGTAGATCTCCCTTAAATTGCAACAACTTGTAACCCACTGATATTACTTATGGAAGGAACTACCTTGCCTTCCTCTTTGCTCTAGACCGAGTACACACTGTACTCCAAGTAGATCCCACCTGATACTGCTCCCTATTGTGTTGCTATCCTCTCTGATCTTGCACACCTGCAAATCAATCTAGTTCTGCACACCTACAAACCTGGATCATGCACACACATACACCTATAGATCAATGATCTTACTTACCCATGTAGATCTCCAAAATTAGCCATGCACACCTGTTGACCAAGATCCTACATACATGAAGAACCCCTTTGATTCTCCAAACCAGTACCCACAGTTGGCACTGTGGCAATAAGAGGAACACACCATGCTCTCTTCACACACAGAAAGAGCTAATATTTTGCTCTCTTACTCTCTAGCACACTTTACAATATAGCCTATGAGTCTCTTAAATAGATCTCATGCAAACAATAATTAGACACCTAATTACAATAATTAGATCCACAGCTTTGAGTCTAAAATTGGCTCTCATCATGCAAACAACCGGTTCGTTAACTAACTGTCCGTAATACTCGTAGTTCCGAACCACACAGGCGACTGAAATCAGTCCCTGTCTACCTGGTGGTGACCGACACTGGCTGATCCCTGACTGACATACGTTGCTCTTCTGTCTATACCCTACCAACATTGGTTGGCCTGACTGACGCCGGTGGTTGTGACACTCAGCAACCTCTCCCAATGACCTCTTCCATGTCTACATTAGTAAAGCTTTTAGCTCCACAACCTAACAGTATTACCCATCCCAATCAATGGCATTTATTTGAAGCCTTATTGTTAGAGAGGTTTGAATTTATTATATGATATTTTAACCTATTAGAGTAAATTTTCATGCTTTTCTCTTAGTGACTTGAGCACATTTCCTTTTAGTTGTGTGTTTCCCTTTCAATAATTACCTTGGACATAATTATTTATTTTACTCTTTTGTTCTTTTTGTTTCAAGAGGAAGTTACATAAAGTGTCAACCCTCTAGTCAATCCCATGAAAATTTTAGTTGAGATGAGAGATTATGAATCTATGTACCTAATGGATTAGTTTAAGGTCATTAAGTCTTTGCATAATAGGCATGTGACCCTAGGATGTTGCTAGAAATGTTGGCCAACTTTGGCTCACATACAAAAATTTGCCTAGATGGATCAGTTTCTAAAGATATTGGTATAAAGTGATCATTTAATTAGAGTTACTAATTAAGGATGAGATCAAAGGTCACTTATAAAGATTTTGAAACACTTTAAGACAAGCTTAACGTATCATTTATTGATCTTTGAGAATCAAGTCTTGAAACATGTTTGGGATTGCAAAATGAAGAAGATCAATAAATTTTCATAGTGTTTCAATCATTAAAGAGCATGAATTAGGTCTCATAAAGTATTATAAGTCTATTAGAGCCTTCTAAAAGAGATAATAGTTCAAGCACAAATCCAAAAGAACCAGACCGTCAGGAGAACATCATGCAAAAATGGACTGGTCAGCTTGATTATGTATTTAATAAGTATGTTTAGAAATATTCTTGAGTCCAAAAGACCACATGGGCATGAATTTATTTGTGCCTAGATCATCCTCTACAAATTTCATAACTTCATGAGGTGTCTATCTCAAGTTATAAAGCTATAAAGTTAGACTTTCATAATGAGACATTCACTTGGATGTCAAGTTTAAGCTCTATGAAATAGCCATTTGATTTCAAATGAGAAAGATTAATGATTGGCATTCAGTCATACAAAATATATAATGATGATCAGGTGAGGATAGTGTCAGTGGGTCCCAAAGATCTATTGACAAGTGTTTAATCATGCAATCAAGATAAATAGTGAGCATCAAGTCAAAGAGTCAACATAAGCAAAAAGCTAACAAGTGATAAGATCTTAGGTGTCTTGATAGAGATCCAATGATATACATTTATTTGATAGGTGTCAATGGGTCCCAAATATCTAATAGTGTGTACTCACTTGTATATATCAAATCAATGGTGAGCAATGAGTCAAAGGATCTCCAGGGTGAATAAGAAGTTGCCAAGTGTGACAAGTGCATTAGACTATCAAAAAATCTAGGGCTTGTGTTTAATCATATAAAAGTAGATCTATGGTGCATAAGAGGTAAAAACGTTAGTAAGATCTTATGGGAAAAATGAGGATATGATAGTTATTACAATATGAGGAGTCTAGATCAAGATTGATGATTAATATTAAAAGTCAAAGACAATGGATCTAGGAAGATCAACAATGCTCATTTAAACACTAGGAAGCGAATTGATGGTCAATATTAAAGGTCTAAAGACAAGAGATTTCAAGTGGAGAAAAATTATGACCTAGGTCAAAATGGAAGAAAATCCTATAAATATTATCCTATCAACATTATAGCTCAATCGAATGTCATAAGCATACATAATTATATAGTTAGGGGTTGTCAACATAAGGTTTTGATGCCTTGAACCTCTGGTTTGAAGATTTGAAACACATAGGGTCCATCCTTTTGGGTTGTAGTATAGTTTCATGATTATGATCTTTATTCTTTAAATAATACCTATGTATATGGTGAGTTCTCAATTTCCATAAATTCCTAGGGATAAGATAGGTCTATTTAGACCTAATGGAGATCAAGAATGAGGCTATGTAGCCTGTAAGCTCTTTATTGATATATATTAACTATATGAAAAAAAATGAAGGAGACAAGTTTTCAATATATAATATAGAAATATGATCAAATATTGAATGGGGGTAGATATTAATGGTTATGGAGAAGTTTCTCACCTTTTAATATGATCCTAACTTTGACAAACAACCACTAAGAGCATACTTGGGCATGGCTCTATCAAGTACATGTATATAAAGACCTTGTCCTCATGATGAAGTAAGTGCAAAAACATAAGGATTCATGGATTAGATTGGGAAATTGGATAATCAATTGGAGCATTCAATGATATTCAAAACCATAAGGATCTTTTCCCAACAGACTTAGTCTTGACTCACCACCTTTGGAAAACTCTTATCTTCTAGTGTGTTGCTCAAGCAATGAGATGATTCAGAGGCTAGTGGGATGAATGAAGACTATCTTGCTTATGATGTGTTACTCCTAATTCAACCAAAAATATGGTGGAGCATTAACTAAAGGTGGCAAATCATTTAATGATCTAGGATGGAGTGCTTACTCTCTCCCTCCCTTTTCTCCTATATCTCCCATTATTTCACATTTTTTGGCTCTCTCTTGGTTTTTAGAAGAAAAGACTCCCTTAATTCTAGAAGAGAAGAGAATCTCATTTGATAAGGTTAGAGCCTATCAATATTTTTTCTGAGAAAGACCTCTTGAAGTTAATAAATATTTCCTTTACCTATCTCTTGCTTTTGAACTATGTTTAATAAGCTTGTGCATGATGGCATTGTGAAGGAGAATCTTCCATGTACATTATCCTTATTCCTTGACTATTTTGGGGTATTTTTTAGTTTATTATAGGTCTAAATTTATGTTCTTTTTACCATTAATGTAAGCTTGGTGTGAGTCTTATAACTCCTCTTAGATTCATTCTTATCTTCTAAACCTAGTGTATGAAAAAAATTATGCAATTGTTTAGATTTTGACATTATGTGAGCTAGTGCTATCTTATACTTATTTAGATTATATTTCATGCTTGTGTGAGTTCTAATTTAACTTGGTTCACCACCCTTTAATCCTTATCAAGAGTCCTTTACCCATTATCTAACCCTTTTCTCAGTACAAACATTAGTATAGGTGATCCATCAAGAGAAATTTGACCTTCTTCAGAGGTTCAAACCCACCATAGGTGACCCAAAACTTGGGGTTATCTCAATAGTGTATCTCAATTAGAAAGGGCTCAAAGAACCATCTTCAAGGGTGAAAATTGATGCTAAAACAAGTAGTTTGATGAAGTGCTGAGATAAATCCCATGTTGAACAACCCATAGATTGATCCTAATCCCCATAAAGGCCATAAAATTATCAAAAATAATAGTTGAAGGGACACCGAACCTAGTAAGTAGGCCTTCATAGAAATCTGGAACATTGGTCTCAATTTCTTCCTTTAGTGTCATTGCTTCTATCCATCTAGTGAAGTAATTGGTGGTAGTTAGTATCTATTTATGGCTTGAACTTGAAAGGGGATTAATGAGACAAATAAAGTCCAATCTCCATTGGACAAAGTACTGATCCATTAAAATTGGTTGGAGAGGTAAGGCTACAAGTTTTAGCTTTCCTATAAACATAACACATTGTTTGCATTTCCTAACCCATCCATGATAATCACCAAATAAGCTTGGCCAATAATACCCACCTCTAATGATCTTGTGGGCTATGGTCCTTGAGTAATAATGCCCTCCAACATGTCCATCATGAAAATATTCAAGGAGCCTTTCCTTTTAATGTTGTTCAATGCATCTTAACAACATTTAATTGATATATCTTCTTTTTGAATGAGTTAGGTGAGAGGGATTGAGACCATATTAGAGATATCTTACCAAATCATGATACTAGATAGAAGGTGAGGTATGATAAAATTTAAATTCTTCATTAGTTGACACCATAACCACCTCATTATCTTCTTGTAAGTCTTGGGATAGATGCTCATAAAGTCCTTTACCTCTAATTAGCTTTGTGACCTTGATCTACACATCATAATCCATTACCTTTGTTATCCAACTAACTCTTTTCTCATTTATTTCTTTGTTCAAGAGAAACTCCTTGATACTTGGATGGGCAATCGTTAGGTGTATCTTATTATTAGACAACAAGTATCTAAATTTATTGAGAGACCTTATGACTAAAAGTACATGCTTTTCAAAAAAAGAGTACCTTATTTCATATTCTTCCAAGCCTTGATTGAAGAAGGCTATTATATGCTCTAAGGTCTCATGGTTATGCTGCACAAGTATGCCTAAAATTGTGTTAATGTTAGCATAGGTGTATATAATGAAGTCATTTGATAAATCTAGGTTCATGAGCATAGGATCACTAGCCATGGCTTTCTTAATTTCCTCAAAACTCCTTACTCTTTCCTTGGACCAGTCAAAGATTTGATTTATCTTTAGCATGGTTTTAAGTGGCTTAGCTAAAGTGGAAAAATTTGAGATGTATCTTTTGATAAAATTGATCTCCCCTAAGAAACTTTGCAAAGCTCTTTTGTGCCTAGGAAAATAAAGTGCAAGAATTGAAGCTATTATTTTAGGATCTATGCTTAAACCATGCTTTGAAACTATATGTCTAATGAGCTTACCTCATGAACTAAGAAGACACAATTTTTGGGATTTAGGGATACCCAAAATTGCTTGAACCTTTCAAACACTTGCTAAAGGTGAACTATGTGCTCACTTGCATTATTTTAAAACATGATTATATCATCCAAATAGACCAAGACAAACTTGTTAAGAATTCCCTGGAATGCCATATCCATGGCTCTCTAAAAATTTAATCCAACATTGGATAAACCAAAGGGCATATTTCTATATACAAATGTCCCCCACTTTGTGGTAAAGGCTGTCTTGAATTATTCTTCTTCCTTGACCAAAATTTAGTTGTAACCACCACAACCATCCAATAAGGAGAACCTTTATAAACCTACAACAAGATATAAAATCTATTCCATAGATGGTAGTGGATAGTGGTCTTTAAGAGAAGCCTTATTTAGGTCATGGAAGTAAACACACAGTCTAATTTTACCATTTTTTGTATTGGAACAAGGTTTTCCACCCAAGTTGATTTCTTAATTGAAAATATAATAGCTATCTCAATGAGCTTATGAAGCTCAACTCTCATCAAAGGCTCAATCTTAGGATTAATAGGACTTTATATTTGTCTTACTGGGTTAATTTCATCTTCTAGCTCAATGGTGTATTGAGCTAGACTTGGGTCAAATCCCTTGAGATCACTACATTTCCATGCAAATTCAACATCAAAACTTGAACATAACTCAATGAAAGCTTCCCTTTTTGAATAAGTGAATACTTTACCCAACTTTAGGATCTTACCAGGTGTAACTTCCACATTGGCATAGTGTTCTTCCTTTGTTGACAAAGATGTATTTTCTTGCCTTAGCTCATCATCACCACTGAATATGTTTTCAAGTATGACCAATCCCTTGGGTAAATTATTTTTTTAGTTACACAATATGATTACCATAATACTGCAAGTATTTTGATTAATTTCTTGAGGAAAACTTAGCTTCTTCTTACAAGAATCTAATAATCTAATTATCATCTTCAAACACTTGCCAATTATCATTATTATCTAAGATAAAAGGCCTTATAATAACCTTAATGTGTGATTGGACATTTTCATTTATTACATCAGTTGTGATACTAAATTGTGCCCCAATGGTAGCTAACATATCTACATGTTTGTTCTCATCTCTTGGTATTGCATGAATGTTGAAGGCCTAAAACTCTTCAGGTAAGTCCCATACCATATGATTATAAGATTTAAGCAATGGGTTTTTGCATATAGTTAGATATATCACTTCGTGAACTACAATTTCACTATCACTAAATATTTTTAGGGCATTGACTTTCATCTTCCTAGCCCATTGCAAACCATGAACTAGTGCCTCATATTTAGCATCATTATTTGAAAAACCCTATTGAAAATTAATATATGAGAAATACCTTTGCTTTGATAGAGAAATAAACATCATTATAACTTTGGTACCATGCTTATTCCTTGATTCATTAAAGTATAATTGCCATAGACCATCACTAGACTCATCATCTTTCATCAAGGCTAAAATTGGTGCATCTTTCTCATGGATACAATAAAAACCAAGTAATTATTCTTCAATTAAATTATAAGGATAAAATTCATGTGACATAGAGGCCTACTCATCAAGGAAAAAATCTAGAATCCCATCTAAAGGTGATTCAATTTCATCTACACTATCTTTTATCACCTCATATGAGATGAGGCAATTGGTGTTCACAAAACTTAGCATATATGGTTCCAAATAGAACTATGTAATAATTTCAAAGTGTATGGTTACCTTGATACCATACCTAGTTTTTAACATCAAATATGTCCAATCAAATGATAAATATCCTCCAATATTTGAGGTAAAGTCCCTTAACAGACACACGGCAAAATAGGGAGGCAAGTCCACCACAACTACATCCTATTGAATGGTAATATTGGGATAAGCAGGTAGTGTTAACTTCAGACCTTTAATGATGCCTAATATATTTTATTTGGAACCATCCAATTACAATACCCCTTTAACATTTGGTTCATAGATAAGACCAAGCTTGTCTACAATTTTCTTAGGCATGACAGTGCTACTAGATCCACTACCCACCATATAGATATGAACTAAACAGTTAACCAAATATCAGAGAGAAGTAGAATGGAGTTTTAATTGAATTTTCATTAGCTTTATCCCCTTTTTACATTTTGTTTACCTACTATACTTGATGTTTCATTGGCTGGTCTAAATTAGTTAGGATAACTCCTTGTTTCTCAAATGGTTCTAGAGACACCTTGAGAGTTGAAAGCTCTTTAATGAGCATATCATTTTGTCTTGGAATAATAAGGGAATAAAAAATTATAATTTTGACATTGGATTTCTTCATCTGATCTACTATACTAAATGAATCTCCACTAACCTTTGGTTTTACCTTTTGAACCACTAGTTGCTCATGAACTAAAGGTATTTGAGGGACCTTCCCAACCTCTGCGTTCAATTTTTTTTGTGTTTTAGGGGAAGAAATTTGATCTTTGATACCCTTGGAAATAACATTAGAATTACTTGAAGCATTAGTCACATCTTGAGCCTCATCAATGGCTCTTATTTTAATTCTAGTTACAACCATAACTTGACCATTTGAACTTCTAGTCTCACCACCATGATTGAAAGTAACATAATCATCCATTTTCCAATTTACATTAATGGAATTAGGTTGTCCTTGATCCTCTCCCTAGGGTACCAAATTTGTCTCCTGATACTAACCACCTTGAAGAGAAAATTCTTCTTGTGTCATTTATGGCATAATAATGTTTTGTGATACCAACGCTTGGTTCTAAACATCATTGAGGTGGGAGGGCTACCAATTTGAGTCATGCATCAAATTTTTTTGAGGTGGTGTGGGAAAAATAGCTTTTGAATTTATTGGTATATCAAGGTCAAGAGCTGCATATGGTTTAGCTTGGGTTATGGCTCCATATGATTGGTAGGGTCATCTATTTTCCTTAAATCCTTGATAAGGAGGCCTTTGATATTTAAAGGGTTGATAAGTAGTTTGATTTTGTTGTTGATAGGGCCTATTAGTATAATACTATTGCCTCTTGAGTTTTACTATTTCATTTCAAAAAGATTAAAGCAAACCTTTCAACTAACTAAGCTCATTGGCTTGGCTATAAAGGGATGTAACTTGAGATTGAGGGGGTGGAATAGATTGAAACTCTAGGAATATAGGCATTGGAGGCCTTGGATAAAGCTTACCACCTTGTATCAAAATATTTTATGCTCTTATTACAAGCTCATAAGCATATGACAAGGTATGACCACCCATAGACTATATCATCACATTAATATCAGAATTAAAGGCTCTTAAATAATATAAGAAGGCATATTCAAGGGATGGTCTGATCAATGCAGGTATTCTAGTCCATGTCTTTTGGAATCTGAGTTTGAAATAAGACATGAACTCGTGAGGATCTCTCTTTATGTTAGTCAAATTTTCAACTAAAGATAGGAGATCAAATTTATCCTCAAATTGTTTGACTAAGGTCTTGATGCCTTAATGTGTATCATAGGTGCCCAAAGTGTTTAAGAACACTTCTCATTTTAGAATTCTAGGAATTCAGTGCATGAGTTACAAGTTGTGATAATCCTATTATTTTTTGATGGAATAAAGGCAAATCAAGTGGACTATTTCATAATATTTATAATGTTTGGTGGTTGGGATCCACTATGGCCAGATAGCATATTTATGCAAAATATGAAGTATCTATGCTAAGAATAATGAATTATGATCAAGATATAATCTAAGAACTAATCTAAGATGGAAATTTATAATGACAAATTAACTAGAGTGAATTGGTTAAAAAGGAGCAAAAGAAAGAGTAGAGAAAAAAAGAGACGTTGCTAATCTTCATTCCAAATATTATGAAAAAATTCAAATATCATCTATGCATGCACTTAACCAATGTATAACATGAATTAGGATAAGCTCAAATCCCATTATACATACGATAATATTCTAAGGAAGGTGGAAATAATGCAAATAAGAACCAGGTTTAATTTAAAGATTTGATCTGTAGTTTGCCCAAATGCAAGAAGAGTAAGAAGATGAAATGAACCTAAGGACTTTCAGTCAACATAGCATTAAAAAAAGTTAACAGATCTACATTCAAATATACACACCAGGAATTCATAAGAACCATTCAAATCTAGAAATTAGAACCAACAAGTGAGAGAGAAACCATAATAACAAATGACACAAATGACTATGGACCATCTTTGTAGAATTCCTCACTTGTATTAGTTGGTCAAAAGTTTACAAAGTGATTTTGGTTATAAGAACTCTCCCTTTACAAATAAAGATACTCCTTTTATATAATGCAAGGAATTATGTTGGTCAGTCATATCCAATTACAAGTGTACAAGTGTAAGGACAACTATCCTTTCTACAAAAATTCTAGAATACCCTAAACTTTTCCAAGTGGACTGACCTATAGGTAATGTACTTAAAAGTTGCACATGCCTTTATTAAAAAAAAATTCTATTTTAAAAATATTATAAAGTTATACAAAAATAATATTCTTAACTAACTTGAGGTCCCTGTGTTGATGTAATTCCCTATTTTTTACTAAAGAGTCTTCATCCTATAGTGTTGCTTGTTGATGAACTAGAGGTCAATAATAGGCTTCAATAAGAGATACTTTCCATGATCTTCTAGGTCCTTGAGGTCCTTCTCAAGTTTCTCTATTTATTACTTGATGCCCTTGGCATCTCCTATTTTATTTTTAGATGACAAAAGTAGGCCCATGTTCCTCTTGTTGTCATCTATTATTTGTCCTTGCCCATGGTTTCTTACCTCTTAAATAAAATGAAAGGTTCTATGATTGAAATATTTATTAGTTATAAGACTCAATGAGCTAAGGGTTTTGGGTTTATTGATAAAACTATCCAAGATATGCAACATTCCACCTTCTTGTTTTTTGAAGTCCTTGGCCAAGTCTTCCATTTGCTTGGACCAAATGCTTAGGGATTGGATCTTGTCTACCAATATGGCCATAGCCATATTTAAATATACTAAGATAACAGTCCTAAAGTTAGGGATTAGGTTCTTGGTCAAGGCCTTGATCAAGTCTTTCACTGGATATCATGAAGCTTGCCATTGGCCAACTTGGCCTGTATCCTTAGTGATTTAATTTTCCATTATTCCCTACCTAGTTCTAACTACCTTCTAAGAGTTGAAAAGGTCAATCATGGTGTCCTAAAAATTCATGAATCTATCTTCATGGATTGATAAGACAATAACTTCCTTCAAATTCTTAGTTTGTTGCAAGAATCCCTTGATCATGGTTTATAACTGCTAAGATTAGACCTAGGTTACACCAAGGATATTTTCTTCAAATATCCTATCTTTTCCTAGATGCTATCCTTCAATAGGGGTCAGACCTATGAATGGATCTATCTTTTGGAGGGTTAATTCTTCCCCACTCACTATGGCCTTATTTTCAATCACTCTTTCTATATTGGCAATCTCTAGATTAATCTGAATTCTCACTGATGATTGAGTCACTTTTGGAGGCTCTAGAGTTTCTATTTTCATGCCACTTGACTCCCCTGGGACATCCATCATTTATTTTTCTTCCTTATATAAGGCCATAATCCATGACTCAAGTTCATCATGTATGACTCTATTCATAGATTTTGGAATGGCCCAAGGATGGTGCATGGTATGAATTATATGTAACTTCCCATATATAAACTATTCAGGAATAGTTGGATCATGAATTGGATTACCCTCACTAAAAAGGTTGACCTCACTCAAAGGATGAGTGAGGATCAATCTAGGTTTCTTATTTCTTGCTAGAACTAATGCTAACTTAGATTTCATCTTTAGGGTAGGTGTGGTAACAGGGACCAAATCCATTATCACTTCTTTCCCCTTCTCTTCTTTTTCTTCCTTACCTTGAGCTTCTTCTACTTGGACATCTTCCTCATCTAATTGATAAGCACTGGATAACATTTTTAGTGCATCTTCTACTATTTCACTAGGATCCAATGCCTCTACATTAATGAATTCAATTGGCGACCCTAGTTCTTCAAGATAGGTTGAAGATGATTTTGCCTTACTAGGTCTCCTTTCTTTATGTCTCTATTCAATTTGTGTCCTAGAATTTTAGATCTCTATTTATGATTGTAGCTATGCAAGAGGAGGTCTAGATGATTGAACCCCCAATAAATGGTACTACCTTGGACTAAGTTCCCATATATCATCATTCCATTTATGATCTCTCATTAATCTAACCTCAGGGTTGATGTCATGTTTTTTTAATCTTGCCAAGACTTTAGTGAAAGATGATGTCTTTATGTACATTGAGTCATAGACACTAGGTAGATGCTTATATATCACACTTATCATTTTTGGTTTCAATTACCCCACTACCCTTCCATGGGTATCCCAATGTATTAGTTCATCATTTTATAGTTTAAAAGAGGCCCAATATATATAAGTATCCTCAATATTACCCCATTGTTAAAATACAATCTTATCAGTGGTCATGGGTATGGTATGCAACAATCCCTTCCTCTTGATTTTACACACACCATCTATACCATTGCATATCTGGTATGCTAAATCTTACTCAATTAACTTGTTTTGTTCATGGATTGGTAGCCCAAGTGGGGTGCATTAGGTCCTCTCTATCCTGATGATTATGCAATCTAGGTAAAACCATATGTCACCAATGGATTCAATTGACTTTTTGATGAAAGGACTAAATCTGTCCATTGGGTTTCTATTTATGGCCTATTAGAGATCTATATTTCACCCTAGCTAGAGGTAGGAGTGTTTAGGTCCTACTTCAAAATATAGCTCAACATGGGGCTGGCCCCAAGCTTTGGGTACCGTATAATGGGGCTAGGCCTCTAGGACTTTTAACAAGAATAGCTCCTCTAATGCATCGTTTTATCTCATTCCCACTACTAAAACCTACTAATGACTAGGGAAAAGGAAGAAAGAGATAAAGTGAAAGGGAAACCTAAGCTAAAGATGGTGATGCACCTAGATTATGGTTGATCCACGCTAATTGACTCTAAAACACTAATGAAACAAGTAAAAGACCAAATCCAAGATCCCAAATATCTATCATACATTAGTGTTTCATGAAGAGGTTCACCAAATGATCACAAGCTGAGGGAAATGATGGAAAGTTCTAATGAAAAACATTAACTAATAATAGTATCCACATGTAGGTTTTAATAAAAATGTGTATAACACTAAACATGACCCACATAATAATATGAACTAGTAACTAGGTGAGATCATGACTTGAAAAGGGAGATATTTCTACCACATATGAAAATTTGACATGTACACACTATACCAAAATAACGAAATTTAAAAAATAGTCTTGTATTCATCTCAAGAGGTTACAAGCTCCATCTTGGCAAAGTTAAATCATGCCCAAGATAGGGAGTAGAGAATTATAAATATGATCCATTTTTTAGTTCAAAAGCCTCTATTTATATTAGAAAGAGAGAAAGAGATAAGGGAATAATGCATGAGAGAGTGGAGAAAGAGTCTTCTTGATCAAGAAGTGAGGTGGTAGCTCACTTATTCCTCTTACACACATGCCTTCCTCCAATTAGAGTTGATCCTTATCAACAAGCTTAACTTACTTTGCCTCCATAATCTGTGGGCTCCTCTCATTTTCTGAGAGATTCACTAGAGGACAAGAGTTTATTTGGCATGATGATAATGTATATTTTAATAAAATCAATTCCCTTAACTACCTCTCCAACTACTAGATCATGATATTGGGACCTTAATCCCACTTGACCTATTCATGAGGATTAAATGCTTAAATCTTGAAGCTGTTAATCATGCCATTCCTTGAGTAACAAAGTACTTATTTTGTCGAGGATGGATCCATGTTGATAGATGAGACCCTTTGAATTAATCACCCATATCTACCCCATGATCATAGGTCCACTATAGATGAAAAACCAATCTAAGACCATTGGTTTTCCTATAGTCTTTATATTAATATAGATCTATAGACACTATAACCCCTTCTTGATTCCCACTAGGTCCAAAAAGACACATTCAGTCTTTGTAGGAACCAAGAGTTCATTATATACATGGGTCCTCCTTTAAGAATGGTAGACATAGTCACAAGAATGATCTTGTAGGCTAAAAATTTATGAACTAAAGGTCTGTATTTAACTCTAATGGTGATCCCATATATTATTTATCACCTTGGCTACATTAGTATTCCCTTTAATGGTGTTGGATCGAGCTTGAATGGTGAAAGATGACCTTGTAAGACCCATTTGCTTCTATCAAGAATGGCTTCTCAACTTTCATTTAAAGTCTTAAGCTCTCCTTTATTCTAATTGGCTATCAATCATGACTTGAATTATTGACATTTTTACCTTTGCTTGCTCCATTGATCTTGATTTGTATGACCAAGTGCCAACCATTGATCTTGCCCTTGACTTGTCAACTTTGTCCTAGATTATGACATGTGGTAGCCCCATACTTGATTTTAGGATCCACTATCAATCTTCCATCCTCACATGCTTATGCCACATGTCAATATTTTGAGATGCTTGACTATTTGACCCATCTCTCACCATTGGATCAAGATGTACAATGTAACATGGTTTATTAGATCAATTGGGACCCAATGTTTGAAATATAATGTCTACGTCATGAGATTAAACTTGATGTCATCACTCTCATCAAATGATGTTCATGTGACCATAATATTTAATATCAAAAGGATTTGTTTTGATCAAGCTTAAAGTTGACGTTAGCATTAACATCTTACTATGTAGGTATAACTTTAGAAGCTTATAACTTGAGATAGAAATCTTGCACAGGCATGAAAATTTTAAAGGATAATCATAATATGTATAGATATAATTTTACATGATCCATTAGTCATGTGAGGATTTCTAAGTAAAGATGAAAATTTCATATGTTAACTGGTCCATTCATTTCTCTGTGACATCTTGGTGATGATTTGCCCTCAAATTTTCACAATTCATCCTTTGATCAATATTTAAAGGTGATGATAGATTTTCTAAGGCCTATGCAACCTGGCCCAGGCTTTTTAATGATCGAGCACCATGAAATCTACTTGGACTTTCATGATTTGTAATCTTAAACCCCTTTTTCAAAGCCTTTTGATCCACTACTTCACATAAAGTCTACTCAGCTTTTCAAAGCTTGGTATGTGGGCCAAAAAGGGCAACATCTTTGGTGATTCATAGGGATTACATGCCTATCTATGTAAAATAACCCACACCATGTGTTTTGTGTAATCCATTAGGTATGGAGTCTTTATTTGGGTCCAACATATTAACCTAGATCTAAAATTGATTGCCAATCTTGCTCTAACCTCCTTTTGAAATAAACATAAAGACCATAAGGAACAAAATAGACATAGTTCCCAAGGAACTTATTTAAAGAAACTAACCTAGAAAAAAATAGGGATAATAAACAAATATGATAAAAACTACACTTAGAGGAATTTGAACAAAACCATCCTAATATATACAACTTAAAACTATGTGTACCTTTCCTATTGGATCAAAAGGAAAGTTTGATAACCTTTTTGCATTATGAGATGATGATTTCAATAAGGCATGCAGCTCTTTGACCCTTGGTCTTGGTGTCTACTTCTTTATTACAACTATCAACCTCTTTAACATGATGTACAATGAGAACCAAGCAACTCCAAATAGGTCAGCTATGTTTATCCAGATAATCTCATCTTTATCATACGGTTCTTCAAATACAACCTCCAATGGTGGTTTAACAAGGCATATATCCTTGGTATCTATAGTGTCCTTAGTAAGATTGGGATTATTATTATTTACAAGTTATTTAGGTTCATCAAGGAGTTCTGTATATTCTACCCAACCTTGGTCATTACCTTCCAAGGGAAATTCTTTGTCCACCTTCTCAAGCACTTGATCCTTTTCAACAAGAGATATCTCAATCTCACCCATGTTCTCTATTTGTACTAATATCTTATCAAGACCAACCTTATCATTTTATTTGGCATCACCAGAGTAGCACTATCTTCTTGAAGCTCTAAAACATTAATGAAATCCTTAGAATATTCATCTTGCTATACTATTTCATCATCCAAATCTACCATCTTAAACTCACCAATCTCACTCATGAAATCATGGTACAACTACTTCCAATGATCTTATTCTTTAGGAATGCTCTCTACCTTATAAATGGTGTTATGTGATTTGTACTCATGGATACCTTCTAAATAAATATGAGCCTATAATTGATCTATATCAACTACCACATGGTCTTAAGAAAACTCTTGATCTTGGATAACTAATATGTGAATAATAGGTTCTTGAGAAGAAACCTATTAATGTGCATATGAGACTTCTTCCTATTGGGTTTCATATCCAACTTGCACTTGCTCCTGTAGTTCATATTCTTTGACATTATAAAATATTGAGACATGTTTACTCTCACCAAGTGGTGTCCCAATATTGATATATTTTTCTAACTTTGACAATCCATCATTATCAGTTGTGAGCTCAACATGGAGCTCACCATTTACCTCTTTAAGGAGTGACATAGGATATTCTTGGGATGATTATAAGAGAGATGATATGTAAGTTGCACCTCTTTGGTCTAAATCTTCATCTTTGATAGTCATGCCCTCCTCCTTTTTTTGCATGCTACTCTAGATGGATTTCTAATATGGACATGTCTTAAATTCTTGAGGAGGGAGGGATGGGGGTTGAATGATATTGGGTTTTATTTATTGCATGATTTGGTTCCAAGATGGAAAGGATGGAGGTCCTTATTTAGCCTTTTTATTTTATTTCTCCTCATCATTCTTTGTCTTTAGCTCTAAATCTCTGATCTACTTATCAATATTCTTTTAGAATAGCTTCTCTCTAAGATGGTCAGTGACTTTATAAAGATAAAGAACACAAGAAGATTCTCAAGGAAGGATGAGAGAGGATTGTATAGGTTCAAATACTTCTTTACCTTGGGATATCAAATCTAGACTTGCCTTACTTTACCCACCCCATGACTTCACCACTTGATTCCAGCTTAAAAAATTGAAGGACTTTATAAGGGGTTCTTGAGGAAGGATGGGGTCTTGGATCTCAATAGTAGGTTGGTCCAAAAAAATCTCCTTCTCTCTTTAAAAACTTTCTTGGATAAATTTATAGGAAGGAAAGGTCTAAGGAACACATGAAGAGATTAGCATACGCAAAGGGGCACTTGGAATCATCTCTTGGGGAGGAATGGGTGGCACATAAGAAAGCTGAGATGGTGTATATGTAGGCACATAAGATTGGGATGGTTGGACTTGCTATTCCTTAAGGCCTTTTAGATTGTCCTTAATGCCTTGATTTTAACCACCTACATACATCATATCACCTATGATATTGTTCTAATTTACTCTCTCAATGGGTTCCCATTCTCCTTTTATTTATTGCATTGACTTTTTCACATAATGGATCTGGTGGGTAGGGACATCTTGGCCATAATAATTTTGTGAGCACAATTCTAGTGTATGTTTGTGAAAGTTTATTAAAGTTTACCTAAGTTCTAGTATGGATAGATCATGATAAGGTTGACGAGGAGTAATATTATTATGGGATTTATTTCCATAGAAAGGATTAGGGAAATATTCTTGCATATATAGGTCATGAGGAAATTGACAAGGTTCCTCATATCTTTGATAGGATTCTTGATAAGGTTGATAAGGGTCATATGGATTATGAGAATATTAGGGCTATTGATAAGTAGGTAGATAATAGGAATATTCACCATATATATTTATATTGACCTCATATATCAAATAAGATGCAAAAACTGATTAAAAACTTGATTGAAACATACTTGGTATGCTCATAACCAAAAGTTTAATTTGGAGTCACCATTGGTGCTAATGCTTGCTTCTAAAATATGATCAGAGAAAAAACACACTAAGATATTTTCAATCTTTTGGACCTATCCCATTAGGTGTGCCAAAACTATTATAGATGTAGATTTCACCCTAACTAGAGGCAGGATTGTTTGAGTCCTACTTCTAAATCTAGCTCAACATGGGAATGACCCTAGGATTTGGGTACCCTATAATGGGGTCATACCTCTATGATTTTAAACAAGGCTAGGTCCTCTAATGCATAATTTTAGCTCATTCCCACTACTAAAACCTAATAATGACCAGGGAAAAGGGAAAGAGGGATAAAATGAAAGGGAAAACTAAGCTAAAGATGGTGATGTAACTAGATTATGGTTGATCCACCCTACTTGACTCTAAAAAGTATTAAAATAAGTAAAAGACCAAATCCAAGATCCCAAATATCTATCATAGATTAGTTTTTCATGAAGAGGTTCACCAAATGATCACAAGTTGAGGGAAATGATGTAGAGGTATAATACAAGGCACTAACTAGTCACAATATCCACATGCAGGATTTAATAAAAAGATGTAAAACACTAAACATGACTTGTATAACAAGATGAACTAGTAACTAGGTGAGATCATGACTTGACAAGGGAGATATTTCTACCACATATGCAAATTTGGCATATACACACTATACCAAAACAATGAAATCTAAAAAATAGTCTTATATTTATCTCAAGAGTCTAAAAGCTCCATCTTGGTAGAGTTTAGTCATGCCCAAGATAGGGAGTAGATAATTATAGAGAGGATCCATTTTTTAGCTTAAAATCCTCTATATATAGTAGAAAGAGAGAAAGATATAAAGAAAAAATTCATGGGAGAGTGGAGAAAGAGTCCTAATCAAGAAGTGAGGTGGTAACTCATTTATTCCTATTGAATGCATTCTTTCCTCCAATCAGAGTTGATCCTTATCAACAAGCTTAACTTCCTTAACCTCCATAATCTGCACACTCCTCTCAGTTACTGAGAGATTCACTAGAGGACAAGAGTTTATTTGGCATGATGGCAAGGTCTATTTAAACAAAATCAATGTCATTAACTACCTCTCTAACTACTAACTCACCACATTGGGACCTTAAGCCCACTTGACCTATTCATGAGGATCAAATCCTTGAATCTAAAAACTGACAATCATGCCATGCCTTGAGTGGATAAGTACCTATTTTATCAAGGATGGATACATGTCAATATATGAGACCCTTTTCATTAATCACCCATATTGACCCCATGATCATAGGTCCACTATAGATGAAAAACTAATCTAAGACCATTAGTTTTCCTATAGTCTTTATATTAATATAGATTTATAGACACTATAGCCCCTTATAGATTTCTAATAGGTCTAAAAAGACCCATTCAATATTTGTAGGAACCAAGAGTTCATTATATATGTGCATCCTCTTTTAAGAATGGTGGACACAATCATAGGAATGATCCTATAGGTTACAAATCTATGAACTAGAGGTCTGTAATTAACTCTAATGGTGGTCCTATATATTCTTTATCACCTTAGCTGCATCAATGTATCATTTTAATATAATTGGATCTAGTTTTAATGACAAAAAATGACCTTTCAAGACCCATTTAATTTTATTGAAAATGGCTTCTCAAATTTCATCAAAAGTCCTAGGCTTTCCTTTGTTCTAATTAGTTGTCAATCACGACTTGGATCATTGACATTTTGACCTTTGCTGACTCTATTGATCTTAATCTATATGACCAAGTACTAGCCATTGATGTTACCCTTGACTTATTAGCTTTATCCTAAATTATTGCATGTGGTAGCCTTACATTTTATTTCAAGATCCACTATCAGTCTGCTAACCTCACATGCTTATGCCATGTGTCAATATCTTGAGCTCCTTGACTATTTAACCCATCTCACACCATTAGATCAAGATAAATGATGCAACATATACCATTAGATCAATTAGGACCTACTATTTCAAATATAATGGATACTTCATGAGATTAAAGTTATCATCCTTGCTCTCATTAAATGATGTTCATATGATCATCATTGACATTCACATGGCATTCAAATTTAAGATCAAAAGGATTTATGTTGATCGATCTTAAACTTGATGTTAGTGTGAATGTCTTATGTTAAAGGTCTACCTTTGGAAGCTTATAAATAGGGATAGAAAGCTTACATGAGCATGAAAATTTTAGGAGATGATCCTAGTATGCAAAACTATAATTATACATGGTCCACTCATTGTTTGAGGCTTTTTGAGCAAGGATAAAAAATTCACGAGTTAGCTAGTCCATTCATTTCTCCATGACGTCTTGGTGATGGTCTGACCTCAAATTTTTATAATTCATCCTTTGATCAATCTTTCAAGGTGCTGATAGGTATTCTAAGGCATGTGTAACCTGTTCCATGCTCCTAAATTCTCAAACACCTTGAAAATATGCTTAGACTTTCATACTTTGTAATCTTTGACCATTTTTTCAAAGCATTTTCATCCATTACTTCACATGAAATGTACTAAAATTTACAAATCTTGGTATGTAGGCCAAAAATGGCCAACATGGCCTCAGTCAAGGCTGGATAAACATAGTCATAGATGAAATGAATGTGGTCTGTATGATTGAATATGTGTAACTTCAAGTAGAATTGGGATACTATCTATGTCCCTTCAGGTGACCATCCTCATAAGTTAGGGATTTTGGTAGTGGCAAGGAGAGCATCCAATAGGTAGGACATCATGTAGAATTGGATCCTAGTCCTTTTCTTGATTATAAAAATCTACCTACATAAACATGTGCTAACAACCTCACTAATAGGAGGGATGAGTTCCTTCTTAACTATAAAATATACCAAGGGCACCTAGATTTTATCAACATAAGTGGTGGTGGGATTCCCACATAGCCTATTCATTGAAGACATAATTATTCTGATCCCAAGTCAAAATTGTCTAATAGAGATGTTGTTATTGAGATTAGAGAAGACTTGATTTCTAGAGTTTAGCCATGAAGTGAAGATAATTTTTTGGTCATTCTTCTTGAACCATTCATTGATTGTGTCTATATTTACTTGGGGCTTAGGTAACTTATAATAGTTATTAAAATTAAAGGGAAAAATATAAGCTTTAATTTTGTGAGTATTTTCATTGACTATCATGCCCTTTTCAATCTTACAATATTTGAAAACAAGGGAAAGAACATCTATGTAGTGAAGTACCTCTAGTTTTGCTATAGCATGATGAAGGCTTGTCATTTGAATGGAAATCAAGTCATATTACCTTTTTTTGACTGATGCATTCTTCTCATCTTCCTTGGTGATGGTAGGTAACTCCCCAATCATATATAAAAACTTGGACCAATTGTTGTCTCCCATGTTTAAATCTACTGCATCAAATTCTATGTCTTTAAAGATTCTCCCCTTTATGTTTGAGGTCAAGTAGAGCTCTACACCTTTTATGGCTTATTTTTTGGCTGCCATGGCTGTGAGTTTGTTCAAATTGCTTATTGATGGTCTATAATTTAATCTTTTACTTAATTACACTCGCTTCGATGATGATTTGATCTCCCAAACTCAATTGTGATGAATTCTAGATTGAATTAGAGATTTTTTAGATGTTAGGGTTATTTTTTAGGTCCTTTTAGAGCTTTAATGGTGGTAACTATTTTTAATCAAGTGAGATTGTGCCTTAGATTTCATTTGAATCCATGCATTTATACTTTTGCCTTTTTGAGCCCACAAAATATTCAAATTTGTCATTTTATGTCTATGTGGCATCACCATGGCATCTATATGGAAATTTTGTGGCAAACTTACTCATTAATTTTCAAATAATGACCATTGCCTTTGAATTAGATTAAAACAACTATCTTAAAATTGATGTCCTCACAACTGTCATTTGACATCCATATGAATGTCTTTGATGGGCATGTGAACATCAATTTTAGATGCATCATTAAGTGTTTTCTTAAAATTGATGTCCTCATGACCATCATTTTATGTCTGTATGAATGTCTTAGATAGGCACATGATCATCAATTTTAAACATGTGTTTGGGACTATTTGCCAAACTTTCCATTTATCACTTTCTAGTTCATTCTTTTTTCTATGTGTGTCACTTGGTAGCTACTTGGTGATACTATGACCTTTAAAAAGTTTACATTGATTTTGCACCATTAGATCATGTAGGTATGAATCAATGTAAACTATATATCTTTAATAGGTGATTAGGATTTAATGTGTACTATGCTCTGAGGTTGTTCCACTTGGTAGTCCTATGGGCCTTCTCAATTCTACAGCTTGTTAGTCCTACCAGTTAACATGATTTCACCATGTGGTAGTCTCACATTAACTCAGAGATATATTGAATAGTCTTGATTTGATATGCTTTATTGATCTGAATTTGTACACTTGAATGCGTATCATAGATATTTGGAAAGATGCTCAATGTTTAAATTGGGATCCATTATTTGAATTTTTAACTTTGATCTCATTATATTATATTAACATCATACAATAAAATACAAGTCATTAATCATAATCTAGGCAGTCGAATGTGATTAGTTCCTATATAAAAAAGAAATTGAGTGAGCCCAAGAATCTAGAATTTAGAGTAAAGTCTTAGACTAATGTTTTTATTCATATGAATACATACAAATAAATTTTAGTCTAAGGTCTTTAAGATAAGTTATAAATATGATAAAAAGGACCTTGTGTTAGGTAAGCATAAATCCTAAGTTTGAAACATAACAAAAAGACCCTTCGAATAATAATGTAATAACATACAATTTTTGCCTAAGGTTTAATTGTATTAATAAATACAATTAAAATCTTAGGGTAAAACTTAGGTTAAGTCTATGTCATAAAAATGTGGGGACCCATTTTGATCTTGTGCCATTAGATTTTGGTGATATAAGTGAATGCAGATCATCAATCTCGATCCATGGGGTCAAGTGAGATAGGTCACATTGATCAAGGCTCTTGACTTTTCAACTTTATCTCATACCATCCAATTAGATGTGGGTCATCAATCCTTAAAGATGTAAACTATTTAAGTTAGGACTATGAATTAGATGGAACTTAGGATAAAGCCTTAGGACTAAGGTCTTATTTATGTTAACAAACACAAATAAGACTTTAGGACCAAGATTTATTCTAAGTCATAACAAAAGGACCATGTGTTATTCAGATTAAGCTTAGGAACATAATAACAGGACCTTGTAAAAATAAAGTTTAGACCATGCTAAGATAAAGAGAATAAAGGGACTTGGGATATAAAGGGGGCCAAGTATATTTTTTAGACTAAGGTTTAGTTGTGTTGAAAAACATGACTAAGCCTTAGTATAAAAATTGAACTAGGTCTATGGCATTTTAAAAATGTTTCCATGTGAATTGTTCTCACCAATTTTGAATTTCTTCCAAAAGCTCCTATGCTAGGGTTTCTTGAATGAGGGTTTCAAGAAGTTTTAAACATGGATTTAATTTGAATTTGTACAGATTAAAGGCTATTAAAATCCCAAGTTGGGATCAAACCATAAAATCCAAGCATAGTTCATTCAAGGAGGTTTCCATTAAACCTGCAACTTGAAATGCGACGAGAAAATGTTAGAAAACTTATAGAAGGTCAAATCAGAGCCATGAATAAATAGTCTAGCCAAGTCAAGGTGTGAATGATCTTTGAATATAAATAATGTGCAAACATGTTAATTAACACTCTGATTAAGTAAATTTTCAACTTTAAGGTACAAATTTGCATAATTTATCATGAGGGTCCCCATTTTCTAGAAATAGGGGTATGTTGACCTCAAAAAATGGTGACTTATAGGGGAAACATAAAAATATGTTAGAATTCAAAGACTCTAGTTCAAAAAAATAACTAGATCACTTAATCCACTTGATCAGTGCCATTATCAAGATTAGTTCATGATTAAAATAAGTCTTGTACCTATAGAATTAGGATGAAACATCAAAACCTAGCCATGCTATGTGTTATTTGATTCCACTTACTATTTGTCATGGGATTTAGGGAACAACTTCTAGGTTTTATGCCCTTAATAATTAATATTGACGTATAACATGTTTGGATATCCATTAAGAACCATGATTTAGCTTAGGGAAGGCTTGGGCATTGTTTTTCTACCAGCTAGACATTTATATTCTTGATAGATATGCCTTTGGCTCCACTCATGGTCTTGATCCATTACCAGCCAGACATCCATATCTCCAGTAGAGATTACAAAAATCACCTTTTGCTTGGAAAGCTCTTGATTTCACAATAATATCTTATTTTTGTATTATTTGGACCATTTTGTCTTTTTAGTAAAGGTTGGGAACAATCTTAGCCAGGTTTAGGGATTTGGTCAAATGTTTGATCTTCAGACAATCACCTATGGTTATAACCTTTGTCCTTGACAAGGATGTTTATTAAGTGCAAGCATGATTGTGTTCCAATAATTTAAGATTTCATTTTACATGTGTAATTCTTCTTAAAACTAAGTTTTAGATCAAAAAAATATTTAAGATATTATAGGAACATTAACCTATCCACTAGTTTCTCCAAACTATAACACAAAACCTATATTTCAAATCCATAGTCAACACTTGCTTAAGGTTCATACTTGTATTCCTAAACTTGTGGAGTTCCTAACTAATCAAGTGAATATTGAGATGAGAATTGTCCAAAAGGACTTACTTAAAAGTAAGGAACAAATCAAGAGAACACAAATAAATATAAACAAACATTATATATAAACAAGGGACATGAAAGAAAAAAGCAAGAAATAAAGAACATGAAAGAAACTAAACTAAACCCTATACTAACTACATAAAGTACTTACCCCTAGGGTCAAATGAAAAATTATTTAGCCTACATATATCCTTGAAGCATGATTGATTTCATTCGATGGCCTCTTCTTGTGGATGGGAGAATTTGCATGCTTGTGTCTTCTAGGTGATGTAGTTTGGTCTCCTATCATCATTCTCAGATGCATAGATCAAAGATATGAATCTAAGACCCAATTAACTTCCTCCAAAAATATGTTACATTGTAATAGGAGTGATAGTTATAATTCATCCATAGATAAATAGTGGCTTATATCATCTTCACTCAATAATGGTAGCTTGGCCAGTATCCTTAAATTGATGTGTTCATTAGGTTCTTTTTGAGGTAGAAATGGACTACCAATCTTTGCAAAAAAATCTTCCAAGTCATCCCAAAATGCTTCTTCATCTTGATCAACTCAATGATGTTCATCTAAACTTCTATTAAAAACATGTTGGTCTCATATTCCTAACCTTTTGATGAAGTCATATGATAATTCCTAATCTGTTTCACCCATTTCATCCTCATCCTCAGTGAAGAAAGTAAACTCTTCTACCCAATTGAGTTTTAGCTCATCTAGTTTTGGGATCTCTAGATAATCATTTCCTTCTTGGGACACCTCAATTTATTTTAAAAAATCTTGGTGTAATTACTACCCATGGTCATCTTCTTCAATAATATCCTCTATTCCATTAGTGATTTCATATGAAGTGACCTCATCGCTATACTCTAAAGAGAAGTCAACTTGTATCTGATCTTGTTCATGAGGTTATTCATCTTGAAGAATTTTTATTTCTACTAGAGTATATTTAGGTTCACTTATTCAAATGTAAAATCAAAGGCCTCTATCATGAAACCTTGAGATATCCTTGAAAATCTAGATGTACTTACAATATTGTGTTGGTTAGGCATAATTTCAGTTGTATCCCTTTCACCTTGAGATGTTTCAAAAAAATTGCAATGATCAGCCAAATTTTTATCACAAAAACTTATTTGTATGTTTTTAGATGATCCATTATTGTTGTTATCATGAGACCTATTTGGAGGCCTATTGAACCTTTGAGAATAATAGTTTCTATTTGAGCCTTCCCTTGTATTTCTTACTTATTTTTGTAACTGAAGAAAGTTAGTGCTTAGTTTTTGGACCATTTCTAATATCAAGTCATTTGAACTTTTTGGTGTTTCAAGATAAAAAAATAGATCATTACTACTAGTTGTAGACATTAGATTTCCATGATTTTATGGATGAAGCCCACTAGTGGTGCTATTCAAGAATCCTAGTTTTTGGATAGGATATAGATGACTCAATAGTATTTGGTTCCAAACTAGAGGTTAGTTTAGAGTAGGTATATTCTAATTGGTATTAGGGATGGAGTATGACATTTGACCTTGGGGTTACATCTAGTCATTAATGATCACCACTTTGACATAAGCTAATGCTAATATATTGATGAAATTTTTAGATCTTTTAAAGAACACAGAGGTTATGTGATCTAAAGCATCCCTGTAAATATCCAAAGGTAAAGCCACACTAGGTTTATATGTGACCATGGTCATGATAAACATCTTTTGGAACTTAGTATTAAAGGCTATTATGGTCTCATTGAAATCCCTCTTAACTATGATAAACTATTGGTAAAGGGTGTATGGACTAATAATTTTTCCAAATCGATTAATGAAAATATTATTAAAGTCATTCCAACTAGTAATGTAATTCTTAGGTAGGTTGAGAAACCAATCATATGCAGTATCTCTAAAAGTGAATGGGAAAAATCTACATGCTATATCTTCATGAACTAAATTTAACAATCTCAAAGTAGGCTTGAATGATTTAATATGCTCTTCAGTAGTGACATCATGGTTAGGACTGAAAGAAGGCAAATAACTTTCAAGGTTTCTTGTTAAGTCATGTACCTGACCAAGCACATTGATAGAAGAACCACGAGCCAAACCATACCTTGAATACATGAGCACCCTGACTTGGTGAAGTTGGTAGAGACCTTGAAATTTTATGCTCACCTTGGTCTTACTTTTAGAAATTATGGATTTTGACCTTCAAACCTATTTGAAATATGATGATTAAACTGATATTTGTAAAGTATAATGATTAAGTTTACATGTTAAGCCAATTTTTCACAAATACATGTAAAACATGACTATATTTTATTAAATAAGTTCAAATATATGTCTAAACTAATGAATGAGAGGGACATTTACAAATCTAAGCTTGAATAAACTTAAATTTGTAAAGAACCAGTCAATCTTTGTACAAAATTGCTATTACTATCCTTAAACAAGGGGAATACACAAAACATGGACTACCTTTGCATGAATATCCATGGATATTCAAATAATATAAATATTTTGCTAAAGGAAGCCCAAATATTGGTCTAAAACCATAAATATCGATGATATTTACATAATTGAGCAATGGATCACTCAAATGTAAAGAATACACCAATCTTTGATCAAAACACACTATAATTAGCAAAGATTTTACAAATTCACAAAGATCTAACTAAAGGACCCTCCTTCTAGTGACAACAAAGCTTTACCAATTGATGCCTAAATGTGTATCATAGGTGCCTAGATTATTTAAAAACACTTCTCATTTTAGAATTCTAGAAATTCAGTGTATGAGTTACAGGTTGTGATAATCATATTATCTATTGATGGAATAGAGGCAAAGTAAGTGGATTGTTTCATAATATTTATAATGTTTGTTGGTTGGGATCCACCATGGATAAATAGTATATATATGCAAAATATGAAGTATCTATGATAATAATAGTGAATTATGACCAAGATCTAATCTAAGGACTAATCTAAGATGGATATTTACAATGACAATTAAACTAGAGTGAATTAGTTAAAAAGGAGCAAAAGGAAGGGTAGGGTAGAAAAGAGAGGTGGTTGATCTTCATTCCAAATATTATGAAAAAGTTTAAATATCATCCATGATTTCACTTAAATAATGTATAACATGAATTAACATAAGCTCAAATCTTATTATACATCAGGCAAGCTTCTAGCGAAGGTGGAAATAATGCAAATAAAAACCAGGTTCAAATTAAAGATTTACCCTGCAAGAAAACAACATTAGCCAAAATGCAAGAAGAGTAATAAAAAAAAATTAACCGAAAGAATTTTAGTCAACATAGAATTAACACAAGTTAACAGCTCTATATTCAAATGTATAAACTAAGAATTCATAAGAACCATTCAGATCTAAAAATCAGAACCAATAAGTGAGAGAGAAACCATAATAACAAATGACACAAATGAATATGAACCATCTTTGTAGAATTCCTCACTTGTATTAGTTACTCAAAAGTTTACAAATTAATTTTAATTATAATAAATCTCTCTTTACAAATGATAATAATCCTATTATAGAATGCAAGGAAGTATGCCAATTAATCATATCTAATTACAAGTGTATAAGAGGATAACTATCCTTTCTAAAAAAGTTATAGAATACCATAAAAATTTCAAAGTGGATTGACCTATAGGAAATGTGATTACAAGTTACACATGACTTTACAAAAAAGAATATTCTATTTTCAAAATATTATAAAGTTCTAAAAAAAAATATTCCTAACTAACTTGGGGTCCCTCTGTTGATGTAGTTCCCTATTTTTTACTAAAGAATTTTCATCCTATAGTGTTTCTCATTGATGAACTATAGGTAAAAAACAAGATTTAGGAAGAGCTCCTTTACATGATCTTTTAGGTCCTTTAGGTCCTTCTCAAGTTTCTCTATTGATTGCTTGATGCCCCTAACATCTCCCATTTTATCCTCAAATGATAGAAGTAGGCCCACGATCCTCTTGTTATCATCTATTATTTTGCCTTGTCCCTGGTTTCTCACCTCTTACATAAAATAAAAGGTCCTATGCTTTAAATCTTCATCATTTATAAGACTTAATGAGTTGAGGGTTATGGGTTCCTTAATCAAACTATCCAAGATATGCAACATTACACCTTCTTATTATTTGAAGTCCTTAGCTAGGTCTTGCATTTGTTTGGAATAGTTTCTTAGGGCTTGGATCTTGTCTACCAATATGGCCATAACCATATTCAAATGTGCTAAGATGATAGTCCTAAATTTAGGGACTAGGTTCTTGGTTAAGGCCTTGATCAAGTCTATCACTTAATAGATTGAAGCCTACCATTGGCCAACTTGGCATGTAGCCTTAGTTAATTGCTTCTCCATTGTTCCCTACCTAGTTTTGACTCCCTTAAAAGTGCTGAAAAGGTCAGTAATGGTGTCCTCAAACTTAGTGAATCTATCTTCATGGATTGATAAGACAACTTCCTTTAAATTTTTATTTTGTTGTAAGAGGCCCTTGATCATGGTCTACAATTGCTGAGATTGGGCCTAGGCTACATCAAGGATCCTTTATTTGAATATCTTGTCTTCTCTTAAATTTTGGCTTTTAATAGGGGTCAAAAATATGAATGGATCTATCTTTTAGAGGGTGAATTCTTCCCCACTGACTATGGCCTTCTTTTCAATCACTCTTTCTAGACTGGTAGTCTTTGGATTAAATTAAACTCACACTAATGATTGAGTCACTTTTGTAGGCTCTAGAGTTTCTATTTATGTGCCACTTGACTCCCTTGGGGTAGCCATCCTTTGTTATTCTTCCTTCTAGAAGGCCATAATCCATTACTTGAGCTCATCATGCATGACTATGTTTACAAATTTTGTAATGGCCCAAGGATGGTGCATGGTAGGAATTTTTTACAACTTCCCATATATAAACCATTTAGGAATGGTTGGGCCATGAATTGGATTATCCTCAATAAAAGGGTTGACCTCACTCAAAAGATGAGTGAGTGTCAATTTAGGTTTATTATTTCTAACTAGAACTAATTCTAACTTAGCTTTCTTCTTTGGGGTAGGTGTGGTAACATGGACCAAATCCATTGTCACTTCTTTCCCCTTCTCTTCTTTTTCTTCCTTAACCTAAGATTCCTTTACTTGGAAATATTCTTCATCTGATTGATAAGCACTAGATAAAATTTATAGTGCATCTTCTACTATTTCACCAAGATCCAATGCCACTACATTAATGAATTTAATTGGTAACCTTGGTTCTTCAGGCTGGGCTGAAGATGATACCACCTCACCAGGTCTCCTTTATTTAGGTCTCTATTCAATTTTTATCCTAGAATTTTGGATTTCTATTTATGATTATGGCAATGTGGGAGGAGGTATAGAGGATTGACCCCCTAAAAAATGGTAAAGCCTTGGTCTGAGTTGCCATATATCATCATTCCCTTTATGATATCTCATTAATCTAGCCTTTGGGTTGATGTTTTGATTTTTTAATCTTGCTAATACTTTAGTGAAGGATGATGCCTTTATGTACATTGAGTTATAGACACTAGGTAGATGTTCATATGTCACACTTATCATTTTTAATTTCAAATTCCCCACTACCCTTCCCTAGGGATCTCACTACCTTAATTCATCATGTTGTAGTTTAAAAGAGGCCTTGTGTCTAGAATCAACCTTAATATTGTCCCATTACTAAAATATAGTCTTACCAATGGTCATGAGTAGGGTATGCAATAGTTCCTTCCTCTTGCTTTTACACACACCATCTATACCATTACATATTTGGTATGCTACGTCTTGCTCAGCTAAATTGTTTGGCACATGGATTGGTAGCCTAAATAGGGTGCATTATGTCCCCTCAATCTTGATTATTGTGCAATCTAAGTAAAACCATATGTCACTGATGGATTCAATTAAATTTTTGACCAAAGGACTAACTCTTGCCATTGGGTTTCTATTTATGGCCTTAGTCAAGGATAGATAAACATAGTGATAGATGCAATGAATGTGGTCCTTGTACTTGAATACATGCAAATTTGAGTATAATTGGGATATTATCTTTGTCCCTTCAAGTGACCATATTATAAAGTGAGGGATCTTAGTAGTGGCAAGGAGGGCATATAACAGGTAGGACATCATGTAGAATTGGTTCTTGGTCCTTTTCTTGACTACACAAATTTGCCTTCACAAAAATGTGCTAACAACCTCCCTAATGGGAGGGGTGAGTTCCTTCTCAACCATAAAATATACCTAGGGCACCTAAATTCTATTAACATAAATGGTGGTGGGATTCCCAGACAACCTATTTATTAAAGACATAATTATTATAATCTCAGGTTAGAATTGGCTAATAGGGATGTTGTTATTGAGATTTGAGAAGACTTGATTTCTAGAGTATAGCCATGGAGTGAGGATAATTTTTAGGTCATTCTTCTTGGAGCATTCATTGATTGTGGCTATATCTACTTGGGGCTTGGGTAACTTATAAAAGTTCTCAAAAGTAATGGGAGAAATATAAGCTATACTTTTTCAAGCATTTTCATTTATCAACATACCCTTTTTAATCTTACAATCTTTAAAAATAGGGGAGAGAACATATATGTAGTGAAGTAACTCTTGTTTTGCTATAACATGATGACGGCTTGTCATTTTAATGATAACTAGGTCATAGTACTTCCTCTTGACTGATGCATTCTTCTCATCTTCCTTGGTGATGGTAGGTATCTCTTCAATCATCTAAAAAAAGCTTGTACCAATTAGAGTCTCCCATGTTTAAAGCTACTACATCAAATTTTGTGTCTTTGAAGATTCTCCCCTCTATGTTTGAGTCAAATAGAGCTCTAAACCTTTTCTAGCTTGTTTTTTGGATATTATGTCTATGAGTTTGTTCAAATTACTCACTAGTGGTCTACAATATGAGCTTTGACTCAATTACACTCGTTCAAATGATGATTTGATCTCCTAGACTCAATTGTGATGAATTCTAGATTGAATTAGGGATATTGAATTATTAGGCTTCTTTTGTAGGTCCTTTTAGATCTTTAATGGTAGTGTCTATTTGCACTAAAGTTAGATTGTGCCTTATATTTCATTCAAATCTAAGTATTTATACTTTTGCCTTTCTAAGCCCACAAAATCTTCAAACTTGTCATTTTATGTCTATGTGGCATAACCATGGCATTTTCATTGTAAAATTTCTCATTAATTTTCAAATAATGATCATTGACTTTGAATTTGAATCCAAGTAACTATCTTAAAATTGACATCCTCATGACCATCATTTAACATCTGTGTGAATGTCTTCGATGGGTGTGTGACCATCAATATTAAACATGTCATCAAGGCTCTTTGTTGTCTTAAAATTGATGTCCTTGAGACCATCATTTGATGTTTGCATGAATGCATTTGATGGGCATATGGCCAATAATTTTAAACATGTCTTCGAGACTATTTTTCAAGCTTGCCATTTATCACTTCCCAGTTCATTCTTTTTTTACCTATGCCACTTGGTGACTACTTGGTGTTTCAATGCCCTTTGAAAAGTTTACATTGATTTTTCACCATTGGATCATGCAAGTAGTAATTAGTGTAGACTATTGATCTTTAAAACGTACCCAAGCTTTAATGTGTACCATGTTTGGGGTTGTGACACTTGGTAGTCTCACAGGCCTTCTGACATCTATACCTTATCAGTATTACCAGTTAATTTGTTTTTTCTATATGGTAGTCTCACATTAAATTGAATATTCATTGAATAGTTTTGACTTGATATGCTCCATTGATGATCTGAATTTGTATTCTTGAATGCGTACCATAAATCTTTGGCAAGATGCTTGATGTTTAAACTAGGGTTCATGGTTTGACTTATTAAAATTGATCTCACTTTGTTGGATTAACTTCATATGATCAAATACAAGTCATTGATCATGATTTAGGTATTTGAACATGATTGGTTCCTATATACAAAGGAGATAGAGTGAGCCCAAGAATAAAGAATTTAGACCAAAGTCTTTGACTAATGTTTTTATTCATATGAATAAATTTTAGTCTAAGGTCTTTAAGCTAAGTTAGTAAAATAATAAAAAGGACCCTATTTTAGGTAAGAATAAATTCTATACTTGAAACATGACAAAAATACCCTTTTAATAATAAAGTCATAACATAATATTTTAGCGTAAGGTTTAATTGTATTAGTAAATACAATTAAAATCTTAGGGTAAAAACTTAGGTTAAGTCCATGTCATAAAAAGGTGGGGACCCATTTTGATCTCATGCCATTAGATCTTGGTGATCTAAGTGAATTCAGACCATCAATATCGATCTATGGGGTCAAACAAGATTGATCCCATTGATCAAGGCTCTTGACTTTTCAACTTTATCTAACACCATCTAATTAACTTTATTTGATTAGACATGGGTCATTGATCCTGCAAAGATGAAAACTATTTAAGTTAGGACTATGAATTAGATGGAACTTATGATAAATCCTTATGACTAAGGTCTTATTTATTTTAATAAACATGAATAAGACTTTAGGACTAAGATTTTAGTCTAATTCATAAAAAAGACCATGCATTATTCAAATTAAGCTTATGAACATAATAAAAATGACCTTTTAATGATAAAGTTTCTACCATGATAAGGTAAAAGAGAACAAGGGGACTTGGATATAAAGGGGCCCAAGAATATAATTTTTAGACTAAGGTTTGGTTGTGTTGAAAAACATGACTAAGCCTTAGTATAAAAATTGAACTAGGTCTATGGCATTTTAAAAATGTTTCTACATGAATTGTTCTTGCCAATTTTGAATTTGGTCCAAAAGAGCCTGTGATAGGGTTTATTGAATGAGGGTTTCAAGAAGCTTTAAACATGGATTTAATTTTAATTTATATAGGTCAAAGGATATTAAAATCCCAAGTTGGGATTAAACCATAAAATCTAGGCATAGTTCATTTAAGGAGGCTTCCATTAAACCTATAACTTAAAACATGAAGAGAAAATAATAACAAACTTAGAGATGGTCAAATAATATCCATGAAAAAATAATCCAACCAATTCAAGGTTTGGATTATCTTTAAATACAAGTAATGTGCAAACATGTTAATGACACTTTGATCAAGTGAATTTTCAACTTTAAAGTACAAATCTACACAATTTATCACAAGGGTCCCCATTTTTAAAAAATGGGGGTATGTTAACCTCAATATAAGGCTACACCTAACTCATCATAGGTAGTAATGGAATTCAATGAAATATTTCTATACCACTGCAATGCTTTTCATTTGAAGGAAATATCAAGCAGTCTGATATCTACATTAGTTTGAATAACATTATGATTGGAATAAAGGTTAGCAACATATTATATGTGCTCAATAGTAGTTGTTTGAACTTATCCTAAGAATAATGGGATAATATTAAGGGTAGACACAAGAATTCCATCAAAATGGGTCAAATTTAATGGAATACCTCTATTGAATAGGATGAACACTTGATTCCTGGTGGCCATTTAGGCAGTGGGGATTACATTGCTTAAAATAATAGGATGACTAGGAGATGAATATTTTTTTTGAGGATAAGGTCTTGTTCTATTAAATCTTGATCTCTTATATGAAATAGGAGGTATCTCAATGAATTCAAGGGGAATACCTTTAGTAGCTAAACTTGTAGTAACCTTTGTCATGATAATGCTATCTAGATGATGCTATGAACTCTATAAATTTAAAGATATTTAGCTCTTGATGATGATGGATATCCTTTTATACTAAAAATTCTTCTCCTTAGCTCCAAATTTTAGTCCCTCTAAGAGACCTAGTCCTACTAGGCATGCTAAAATTGTTGGCATCCTAGGTTGTACACTAGCTGAGAAAGGGGATTGTTCAGGTCCTCTTACTCAAACCTAGTCCAACATGGGAATGACCTTAGGATGTGGGTTACATAATATTTCATTAGACCTCCAAAGAAGGATAGATTAATTTTGGGTCTATCATCTATGCTAAACCTAAACTATCTTCTTGCTAAGAAAAGGGGAAAGAGATTAATAATAATCTATGAAAGCATGCAAAAAAGAGGTGATGCACCAAATGTTTTTGCCCTTATACTTATACAAGACAAACTATAAGACACATTAAAGATTGGTGAAGATCACTTCACTCACTCTTTGATCAGCCCTCACTTAAGTACTTCACATAAAGGCATGGACTAGCTATCAACCTAGCATGGGAGGGCAATTGTCCACTTTTAAAATAACTAACATACTATATATGCTCTTAGAATGAACTATGAGAACTACCAAAACATTAAATGAAGGTGAGAAAATGCAGACAAAGGTAAGGAAAACATACATTCAATTAAACACATCAATGACTTCATGAGACACCTTTCAATTCAAATTATAAATGGAGGAATTCAATCTTTTATTGCATCAAATATGTGTTACAATATAAATATTGGTAGAGTCTAGTCATGCCAAAGAGATGGATGCTTTTCAAGGCTTAGAAACCTATATTTATAATAGAAAGGGATGAGAGATATGGGGTAAATGTGTATAAGGATGATTAAGGGAGCATAATGACCAAAATTTCTAATCATCTAATGCTAATGCCATTAGAAAAGATCATAATGCTTAAGATTACTTATGGAAGACAACCATAATAACCATATCAATCCCTTTCAATCTATTTATGGCCTGTATTGATGCTCCTTATGGTTAAAATAGTGGGATCATGTCATTTGACATCTTAATTCCAATATTTATGTAGTTACAATAGCTAGATCAATTTTTTGGGATCTTGTTCTAGCATGGATTGCTCTTTACTTATTCATTTGTGGCATGTAAGAATGGAAAAAAGGGTTCATAATCATGCTACTAGATTTGATGATGAACCCATTGAAACTGATGTGTCTACCTCCATGGCTTCCCTTTGAAATATTTATTCTAGTTCAACCTTGACCATATTTGGCTTTGACTTTTGATACTGGCCCTTGATCTTGATCTGGGTTTCTAAGAATATGCTACCTAGTAACTCTTCATTCATTCTCAGGATCTTGCTAACCCTTTAACCCTACACATATTGTCAATCTACTTTTGCATAGATTAAATGAACTCCATTTATTTATTTAGTAGTTATCATGGTCTTGACACTTGGTTACTTCTCATTCTTTGATATCTACTAACTCTTTGACCTCTCACTCACCATTGATCTACTTTGATATGATTAAACACATTCTATTGATCTATTTGGGCCCACTAAACTTATTATTCAATGCATGCGATTAGATATTCATTTGAGAACCTAATATCTTGACACTTATTATCTTTCCATTCATTCTTAGGATCTACTAACCTTTTAATTTGATACTCACCATTGATCTTTGATGCAAGATCAAATGCATGCCATTGGATCTTTGGGACCCATTGACTCATTAGATCACCGCTCACCATTGAATTTGATTTTATATTTAGAGATTTAGATACTTGTTAGCCTCATGTTCATCCTTGGAACATCTGAATTAAAATGGGTATTTTCTATAGCTTTAACTTAACGTCCCCATGCCCATCCTAGACTGCTAGTTTAACTTTAAAGCTTTATATATTGAGATAGAAAAGAGATCAAGATATGAAATTTGTAGAGGATGATCTAGGCATGAAAAAAACAATATCCATGTAACTCTTTGACCTTTGTTAAATTTTCAAGTGCATATATCAAATGTGTAATTGGATTGATTTGTTTGCTTCTACATGACATGTTGTGATGGTATTGCTCTATAAGATCACAAAATTCACACTTTAAGCCTACTTAAAGTGTTGAAAAATCTCTAAAATGCTCTATGATTTATCTTAAAGTTCATATTTTCCTTGTGACATTAGATCACTCCTCAATCAGGACCCTTCTCAGCTTCTTATTCTAGATTAGGCAAATTTTGGTATGTAGGCCAAATTTGGCTAATAATTAGTTTTATCAAATCCGTGATAGGTAAGGAATGTTTGCTTAAGATGATCCTTATTATATCTAAGTTGTTGGATGATCCATAAAGATGTCACATTAGTACTGGACCCTTCATCAACTAAAATTTCATGGATAAGGGTATTATTAATGGTTATTTTAATGAAAAATGGTGGATCATCAACATAAAAAAAGATTTCATCATTAGTCATGTCTTCTTCAATAAATTTAATAGATGACTTAGACGAAGGACAAATAGTTTCAATGGTATGCATGTTGGTAGGTTAAGGCTCAATAGAATGTGGTTCTTCATCTATAAGAGATGGATCTTTAATTTCTTGTAATTTTTGCATAAGGAACTTGTGATGATAAGGGGAAGCCTGAACTAACTCCATAAGTGTAATATTGTAAGGCATGGAGTTAAGTTCTTTCAGAAAGTTCCAATGGGATTTAGAAGAAGAACTAGTGTGAATTTTAGAAGGTAAGGTAGATTTTGAAGGAATAGTAGTTAATAGGGGTTCAGAATGAGGAGGTGGTTCCTCATGGCCTTTCAAAGCTAAATTAGTGGCTATATTATCTTTGATAAGTTGTTCTTATAAATATGGTTTCTTAGGTTTTGTGATATGATCTTTATGAGCTGGTTTGTAATGATAATTAACCTTAGAAATATTAACATATTGAGAATTATTGTAATATTGGTCATAGTCAACATAAATAGAATAAACATCCTTGGTATTTTTTTGATTATTAGTTATGGAAAAATATTTTTGGTTATTAGAAGAAGCTTTAGAAGCTAGTCATTTTTGAGAAACAGTATTATATTCTTGATGATGGAGTTGGATCATGGGTTCATGATTAAAGGAATCACCAAGCATGTAGGAGATAAAAAAATTAGTAATCCCTCAATAAGTTTCATGAGAATGACCAATGTCAGCATGAAACCAACAAAATTGATTAGGTTCATTCCACTTAAGAGGATTATTAGGATAAGTAAAGGCTTTAAAGGGTGATAAGAATTGTTTCATTTGCTACTCAGTGAGTGGTATGTGAGAAGATGGGGGAATGTTAGATTTGGTAACTCCTAATTTGGTTTAAGGAGTATTTTTGGTGATGGCATTAGTAGAATTTTGAAAATATCCTTCAAGGAATTTAGGATTAGGTTCGAATTGCTTCATGAGGAAGTCTTGACATCTAACTTGGTCAAGAGTTTTGTTAAGTGTTTGAGGAGAAAAAGTGTGAACCTTACATTGGAGTGAAGGAGTTAAAGTATTTATAAAGAGTTTAAACAAATTATCATCAATAATGTTATGGTTGGCTTTATAAGCTAGAGATTTCCATAATTTGATAAAATCATGAGTTGATTCGATAGGAGTTTGCTTAGTATTGATGAAATGAATAAGATATTTTTTAAGAAGATCATTATGTTAAAACTCTTTAACTAAAGGATTGATCAAATCCTTAATTTACCAAATAGAATGTTGGGTAAATTAGTTGTACCATTCTAATACATCACCAATAAAGGTTTTAACTAGATGTTTAATTGTGGTGAAAGTATTAGTTTGGATCCATTCTTTCTAAGATTGCCAAAGGCTTTGAGAAAGGATGTAGGGTCTTTAGTCCCATCATACTTGATAGTTGGGGATATATTTACAATATCAATGGACATGATTAAAGGAGATAAAGGATCATTTTAGATATTTTGAGGCATTTTATTATTCATAATAGGTTGATGAATAACATTTCTTGAGGCATCTCAAAGAGGTGGAGGAATAAAATTTGGATTGGCTTGAAGATTGAAATTCAAAGGTTGATTAGCCATGTTGATTAAATGAAATTGTAATTGCATCATTTGAGATGTGTTATAAGTTTGCATTATGTTCATTTGTTGTATGAATTGTGAAAGAAGTTGGGTCATATCAATTGGTGGGTTGATGTTTGTAGGAGAACTCCCCAAATTGGTATTAGGGGGGGCTTATTAGAAAGTGGGTTATTAATGGGATTATTGGATAGGCTTGTGTTAATTACTCCCAAATTATGTTAAAAATCTTGAATATGAGAATTTTCTTGATAGGTAAAAAAAATATTGGATCCACTTACTTCATCTTGAGGTGTGATTTGAACCATGTTACAATTCAAAAATGGAGGGGAAGATGTGCTCCAAGAGTGAGGGTTCTCTTGGGATGAAAATAGAGGGAGAAATGAATATCCCATATAGTGTCTAAATGGATTCAAGTTGTCCAAGAAGATTTTAATAGGGAAATTCATAGTGATTTGAAGAAATGAATAAAATGCTAAGGAAAGAGAAATAGAGACCTGAGTTAGATAGGTAGGAAAGCAACAAGAGTACAAAGTCAATTGGGTCAACATAGTACTATAAACTAGGAAAAATAGAGTGTGATAAGGATATAGGGTCGACCAGGTCATCCTAGTACTATAATTTGACTGGTAAAATAGATATAGAGTCAACTAGGTTGACTTAGTACTATAAGTAGGCAGAAAAATAATTTGTAAGAGACTATGTCAAATAGAATGATAGTGTACTAAAAATAGGGAAAGATTTTACAATTTACTTTCAAAAAAGAAATGAAATCAAACACAAAATCAATTGGGTCAATGAGAATGATCCAATTGAGGCACATAACTCAAAACTTTACATCAACGTTGGTCAATGCAAGTTTTTATAATACAACATACAATGAGCAAAGTGCAAGCAATCAACTGAAAAGTAAATTCTAGCTAAGTGGTCATCCTAAATGTTGTTAGATTGTTATAAAGTGTTATTTTAAGTGTGATAAGGAAGTTGGTTGAAAATTGAGAAATAGAAAGTAATCTATAGATGGTTTTAGGACATTTAGGCTAAAAGGGTTTTGTGTTGGCAATGGTACTGGCTTAGTATTGGGGCCTACCCCCTCACTTCACAATCTCATAGTAATAAGGGTGTCAGGTGATTTTAAAATATATACCATTAACCACATGTTTATACTTGGATAGAAAACCAAGTTGGCTCACCCTTGGTGATGAAATCCAAGTAAGTAGGCCTTGGGTAGACAAATGTTTAAATGCATTTTGAAATTATGTGATTTGGTAGTGTGTGAAAGAAAGAGAAAAATAGTGAAACTAATGGTATATTTAAAAAAAAACTAATTAGACTATGTGATCTATTCTAAGCATGCAAATAACTAAAAATGAAAGTGTGATGTAATTACTAACATATAGTTGTTAATTATTAATTTAAGTATAGTACAGAGTTGGTTCAAATAATAGTGTATGCAAACATTATAGAGAAAAGTCAATAGGGTCACTAATGTAATATAGAAAAAAGAGTCCTTAAGAAATAATTCAACTAGGTTGACCTAATATTTAGATAGAAGATAGAATATAGAACTAGGTCAAGCAAGTCGACCTAGTTTGTTGTATGATTACAGTTTTGAAGACTGCAAACTTTGTAAAATGAAACTATTAGGAAGAATTAAATTAAAAAAGAGAAAAAGAAAGGAACCTTAGTGGGTTGGAAGATATTAAGGATTGTGATATTTATATTAAAGTGCCTTTAATGCTACTTTCAAGTTTTGCCAACTATGTCGATTGGGTCGACCTAGTTTTATAATTACTTGTTTGCTGAAGCCTGTTAAGATGATTATACTACCCTATTTGACCTAGTTTGATGTTTTAGAGATGAATAAGAGACCAAGTCAAATTATTCAACATAGTCTACTATCTAAAAGTGAATAAGGGTATTGTGTCTACCTATTTGATCTAGTAACCTGTAACTAATGAATGCCTACACAAAAAGAACATATTCATTTTGATGCTATTATGTGTTAAACCTGCACATAGAAATTAGAAACTATACCAACATTGTCGACTTAATATCAAAAATATAAAAGAATATTAAAATGAAATGATAGAAATGAAAAATGTGAAAGAAAACCTATAAGGGTTAGATTCATGTTGGGTTCACTAGAATGTATATAATAAAAAATGTATCAAATCAACAAATCAATCCTAGCTCAAAGAAGATAGATCATACTTACACTTCTAATTGGAGATACATTAGATAATAGGGAGCATGACCAATTCAGATCTGCTAGACCTAATTAGGGGACATTTTATCATAAATAATATCACTATGAAGGGTTATAAAGCCTCTAGTCAAGAAAAACTATAAAATAACCCTAATTAAGTCCTATGTCTTCATATTCACTATACTAATAATAAGTAAATCAAATAAATCTAATCTAGTGATTACCAAAGCTTGTGACACAAAGCAGGGCTTAGTAAACATAAACGTAAACATGCATAGGAGAATCCTAATTAATATATGTATAGGTAAGACCCTAATGCATGGAAATGAAGAGTAATATTATTTAAAATCCATTACTTATGCTACTTCTATCTACTAAAGAGAGGAGAAAAGTTAGAGATACTTACTTAGAACACAAACCCGTCAAGATTCAATCTCTCCCTTGGCTAAAGGTGCTTTGTAATAGGTTGTTATGGTTTGTAAGGATCAATAAGAAAGTCCAAAGTATCTAAGACTTATCCAAAATACTATATTCTTCTCCAAGTAGAAACCCTAAGGTAAGACTCCTTAAGTAGAATGGTGGAAGAGCAGATTGTAAAGAAGTGCAAATGAATAATAAATCTTGATGTCTCTCCAATAATAGAAAAATGGATGTGTTTATATAGGTGGATTTAACCCCAAACCCTTCTAAATTTTTTGGTGGATAGGGTCAAACCAGTTGACCTAGTATCATTATTGACAAAAACTCACTAAGTCATGGGCTAGGTTAGCCAAGTGCTGACCTAGACCCTAAATAAGTTTTGCCAATAAGAATATAAGGTTAATTCAATTGACCTAGTCATGTAAAATATAAAAAAAGGTTTTAGGTTATGAATAGGGCTAATGGATTTGGTAAATGTCTAGAGGAGTTTGCAAAAGAGGAGTAATATCTTAAAAAAATGGTTTTCGGAGTTGGTTGGATTGATAATGAGTGGTAATAAGGGATAACAATCTTATGAAGCACCAATGGTTTTCCCACCCCTTTCTTGGTGCACCCCTTAGGGAATGTACTCTGAGAGAGATTGAGAATCGATGGGTTCCTATAAGATAGAAACCATTAATAATTGATAAAGTTTGAGAATATTATGTGTATATATTTACAACCATGGTGGGGTCCAAACCTAACATGTCTAAATAATCCCATGCAAATATGTTGACACATTCCCTCATAAGGGCTGTAAAGGCCTCATGTTCCTCCTCAGTGAAGGATGTACCCAATTTTGATCCACATTGGGTCCTATAGAGTCCCAATTTTAACTTCTGAAGTGTCTTCCATAAGAAGTGTAGAACAATCATCTAAAATAGTTAGCAAAGAGTTAAACTAGTTGGCAATGGTAAAGTCATCTGGCCAAACTGATTCATCTAATTCTACCAAGTAAGATGAATCAGAATATCCTAGTGATGGTAAAGGCCATGAAACAAATACCTTAGGGTACTCTTGAATAATTTCCATAAAAGTTTACCACTCCTCAGTACTGATATATGATCCATAATTAGGATTTAGGCTATAGGTCTCCTATACTTCATAGGAAAAGGGGTGAACATCCTCATCTAATGGCACCAAAAAATGGTTTTCACCAAGAGACTTGCCTTTATCTTTACTTTTACCCTGGTCAGAAAGTGCCTCAAAGAGGTTTTCATTTTTAGAACTCAATGTTTGATTTTATTTTTGTTTTTGGCTAGGAAAGTTCACCCACTCTTTGAAATAGGTATCAAGATCTAATTTAATAGAAAAGCCTTGCTTATGATCTCTAAGAGGAATGTGATTCCTCAATCCTAGAAAGTTGCATATGGACTTATCATTTTCAAACTCATCTAGTGGACTTATTGAATCTTGTTGGTCTTAGTCTATCAGCTATGGATTATAAATGGTTAATGAAAAAGGTTGATAAATAAGGTTAACAGTGCAAATGTCATGGGGGTTAAACAAATTTATAGTGGAAAGGTCATCATAGATGCTATAATCAGACCTTACTTTGATGATAGCATAAACTTCACTATTTGATGGTTTTAGAACATGAATAAGGTATGTGGGGTCACCCCCAAGTAGTTTAAATGCAATACCATAGGTTCCCTTATACTTGGTCATTGAGACTTGTTTGATCATGACTTAATGATGTAGCCATAAGACTTTGATTTCATAATCTAGGTGATCCATAATCTAGTTAAGAATAAGACACTTTGCACTCTGGTAATATTCAACTAACTCATCAGTGTAAATCTATGAATCATCTTTAGTTAAGGGGTCTTGTTCTAGGCTAGAAGCTGGGTTGAAAACAATGGGTTTGTTTAATTGAGATTTTCCTTTGGTATACCATTTTATGTGAGTGGTTTTAGCCTTGGGTATTCCATAGTTTTTTGAATTTTGTGGAAATTTGGGAATATTGAATACATTATGGGTACTATATTATCTAATAACTTTGTCAATTATTTATAAATTATTAACAATGTCTAGTGGAGGAATGGCTAAGGTAGAAGCTGGGCTATCTAGGTTAATGTAATTAGCTTCTAGCCCTGATTCAATGGCTTTTCCATTTTCAACTCTTTCTTAATCATATTTTGGAATAGGATTCATTCCAAACTCATAGTTATAGATTTTATACTCAACCTTGAGACATTTACAATATTGATATGGTTGAAAATCAATTGGTATAGTCACTTCCATTCCTAAATGGGAAATTTTATACATTGATGCAATGTGGAAGGTATGGCCTTGATTTCATGGATTTAGGGTCAGCCCAATAATAGATTTTAGGATAGTTCCATGTCCAAAACATGACATAGAGTGTCAAGGGTCAAATTCCCAATGACCATTGGTAAGCTAATAGTATGTTGAGATTCCCATTCTTCATTATCATATGCCTTAATAATAATGGTATCTAGATGCAAGTTAGATACTATATATCCAATATGTTTGATCAAATATAGAGACACAATGTTAAGGCCCAAACCATTATTTATAAAGACATGTTTAACTCTATGGTTTGTTATACAAACCTTAATATACAATGGGTTATTATGCATAGGGCCCAAGGATGACATATCACTGTGGTCAAAGTTAAGATGTTGGCCAGGGTCCAAGTGTCCTACCATGGCTTGGAATTTATCTAGAGTTATGTCATTTGGCATGAGGTATTGATTTAATAACTCATTCAAGATGTCTTTGTAGATGTTAGATGTATACAAATACATGATGGATATATGTGTACATCTTTTATTTAACTCTTCCATAATATCACAGGTATTCCCCTCAATTTTTTTAGTTAGTTTATTTATGATAGGCATGGAAGGCTGAATGGGCTCATTCATAATATGTAGCTATGGTTCATTGATATAAACTTTGGCTCATCAAATCATGGATTCATAATATCGATATGGTATTTAGATTTGGTAGTTGGCTAGGTAGTTAATGGGGCTTAGAATGGTAATTCAAGGGTAGTATTGTGCCTAACTACTAACACAATCCAAAGAAGAATTACCAACATAAAGAGGTTGATTAGCATTACTTGGGTGAAGGTCTAGGTCTATTAGTAGTTTTTTGAGGATTAACGGTGATAGTGTCAACATGACCATATGAGACGTATCTAAAAACATTATTATAATTATACACAACAACATGATGACCTCCTTTGTTGGTTTAGTTAGTTTGCATTTGGTTCCAACCATTCTATTATTGTTATTGTGGCTGGCATTTTTGTTGTCAATTTTGTGATGTAGTTATCTACTACTATTATTGATATTGTTAGTACTATTATTAGATGTTGTTATTTTTATGTTGGGGAAATGGATTCTGATAGATACCTAAGTTACCATTGATTATAGGAATGGGTATCTCTTTCTATCTCTCTATTTTCCAACATATTCTCAATCAAATGCCTAAGTTAGATGCACCAACATATGGAATGTCCTTTGACATGATGATACTCATAAAATTCATGTTCTTTTTACCAATCAAGAAAATGAATCCCTTCAAGAAATGGATTTGATATTGGAGAGATGATCCTTCCCGAACAAGTTAGTAGATAATTACAAATACACAAAATAAACTATGAAATTAACAATATATTAACTCAAAAAAGATGAACTAAATTATAATAGATGAATTATAGAATCACTAGCCTCTTTGATGGGGTAACCTCCTTTGATCAAGATCAATTTAATAAATTCATGGATGCCTTCCTTAGCCTCGAAACTTACTTATATACTAAGCCTAATATAAGCAACTACTACTTCCCTTGAATGAGGGATAAAACAAAATGCTCATGAGATGACTTACAAAGCATATACATCCTTAGCAACTATTACACTAATAAAATAAAGAGAAGGGGTAGCATGGGTTAATAAAATACACTCCCCTTTAGAAAAATATTTGTCCTCAAAGCTTTAGATGTGGGAATTGGTGATGAATCTAAAATAGTGGTTCCCATATTACATCCTCTGTTTGCATTCTGTGCCACTAAATTAGAACCTTTGTGATGGAGTGGGAGCAAAGTTGGCATGTGTGCCTATCTAAGATTTCCTTTAACTCAAGAAGGATGGAACTTTCATTATCAAGTTATAGTAAAATAGTTTGCAATCTAATGTTTATGCCAAGAACTTTCTTCAAACAAGAGACAAAATATTGGGTGAACCTAAGAAGGTGTCAAATCTAACTTATAAGCAATTGACCCAATCTTATCAAGAACCTTATAGGGCCCATAAAACTTGGGAGCCATATTATGATTACCTTTGAGTTTTAGGGAGGATTGTTTGTATGGTTGTAGGCAAATAAAAACCATATCACCTACTTGAAAAGTGTGCTTAGAATGGTGATGATCAACCTATTATTTGATTCAATTTTATGACATATGAAGATTGTCCCACAGGGTGTTGAGGATCTGATCCCAAGTGTGAATAATCATGTCAACTACTTGAATTGATGAACTACTGGGGGTGTATGGTAGGAGCACTAGTGGTTCTTGACCATAGACTGCTTCATATGGAGTCATTTTCACTAAATTATGGTAGGAGCTATTGTACCACCATTTAGTGAGGGGTAACCACTTGTCCCACTAATGTTATTGTTCTAAGGTGAAGAAATGAAGAAAAATTTCCAAGAATTTATTGATAATTTTAGTCTGCCCATCCATTTGGGGATGATACCTAGAACTCATCTTCAATTGGGTACTAGTGCGGTGAAATAGTTCTATCCAAAAATGGCTGGTGAAAGTTACATCATGATCTAAGACAATAGATGAAGGAGTTCCATTAAGACAAAAAATATGATCCAAGAAAATTTATGTGACTATGGAGGTGGTATAAGGATGGTCGAGGGCACAAAAATGACTATATTTGGAGAGGCAATTAACCACAACAAAGATCACTATTTTCCCTCTAGATTTAGGGATCCCCTCAATGAAATCCATATAAATATTAGTCTAAATCCTCATAGGGATGGGCAAGTGTTAGAGAAACCTTGGGATGAGTGTTGTTTCACCCTTGTTGCATTAAAAGGTATCACATTTAGCTACCATCTACTGAATTATCTTTTTTATTCCCTTCCAAAAGAAGTTTCATCATGCCCAATCATAAGTTTTGAGGAAGCCTAAGTGCCATGCTGATGGAGAAGCATATAGTTCATAAAATATAGCTTACTAAAGATTTGTGCTCTAGGGAAGTACTAGATTGCCCTTGTATCATAAAGAATCACCATCCCAAGAATAATGTGGTACAGTAGAAGGGTTAGTGGCCAATTATTGAATGATTTGAGATAATGAAGAGTCATTGACATACCCCTATTTTAAATTGTCCAACCAATTTGGAATAAGCATGGAAATAGATGAAAGGGAGGCTTGGTTTGCAAATGTGTGAGATAGAGCATCAACCATACTATTGTCTTTACCCTTCTTGTAAGTGATCTCATAGTCATAACCCATGAGTTTATTGACCCATTTCTATTGTGATGGGATGGAGACCTATTGTTATAGGTAATATTTTAGACTCTGGTGATCCATTTTGATGCAAAAATGATTCCTTAGTAGGTATGACTACCACTTTTATACTGTATGCAAAATAACCATCATTTTCTTCTCATAAATAGAGAATACTAAATTCTTGCCAAAAAAGGATTTGCTGGTGAATGTAATGGGGTATCCTCCTTATAGGAGAATAACACTAAGTCCATTACCATAAACATCACTCTTGATAGTGAAGATCTTGGCAAAATCTAGCATAGCTAGAATAGGTTTAGTACATAGCTTATTTCAATTCTTCAAATGCACACTCAATAGCTTATGTCCATATAAAAGCATATTTTTTCAACATAGCTATTAGTAGAGATGCAATCTTCCCATAATCCTTGAAAAACTTGTGATAGTATCCAATGAGCCCCAAAAAATCATGGAGGCTCTTGAGTGTCTGAGGATGAGGCTAATTTGTCATGGAAAGTATTTTTTTAGGATCCACCTAAACCCCTTAGGCTAAAAAAATATGCCTAAGATACTCCACTTTGTCTTGGCCAAAATTAAATTTAGACTATTTTTCAAAAAGATTATGGTCAAAGAGAAGTTATAGTGTGAGCTCTAGATGTTGGAGATGTTCAGACCATGTTTTACTATAGATGAGGATGTCATCAAAGAAGACCATAATGAATTTTTGCAGGTAGGGCCAAAATATTTTATTCATCAATGCCTAGAATGTTAAAGGAGCATTAATGAGGCCAAAGGGCATGACCAAAAACTCATAGTGGCCATCATGCATGTGAAAAGCTATCTTAGGGATATCATCTTCATGAAGATAGATTTGGTGATATCCATAGCATAGATCTAACTTGGAGAAAAAATGAGCACCATGAAGCTCATCAATAATAGGGATCAGGAATTTATCCTTGATTGTGATGTGATTAAGTACATGGAAGTCAATGTAGAGGTATCATGACCCATATTTTTTCTAAACATAGAGAATTGGGGAAGAATATGGGATGGTATTGGGGTGAATAATGCATTACTTTAGTAAGTCTCAAATGAGCATCTTGATCTCAATATTTTGATAAAATGGGTAGCAGTAGGGATGGATGTTGAGAGGAACACTTATAGGAAGAATCTGAATACAATGGTCCTCTAGTCATGAAGGTGGTAATCCCATAGGTTCAATAAAGACACCTACATACATATGTAGAATGGTTTATAGATTAGGAGTAGTGAAAATCATTGATGGTTGCATTTAAATGGGATAAAACTACATAATGACACCATGTGAATTATTCTTAAGAATATTTTCCATACAATGTGAACTTATGATGCTAAGAGATGCCGGTTGTAAGCCTTTCAAAGTGTATTTTTACTCATTGTCTAAAAATTGTATCCAAAGTTTAGCAAAATCCCATAAGATGGGTCCAAGTGTGCATAATAATTGGGCTCCTAAAACAACATCACATCTACCTAAGGGTAAGACAAACATGTTAGAGTGCAATTTATAATATCCAATAGAGATACACACATTACAACACTTCCCTTTACAAGGTAAGATGACCCTATTAACAATCATGATTTCAAAGTTATAGTAAGGATATATAAAATAATCAACCCATTTGGTGATATGAGGGTCAATTAAGTTATGAGTGTTATCAGAATCAATGAGTATCATGAGAGGGAATTTATTGAAGTAATCCTTGACTCACATGGTTTTTGGGGTGGTAACTCCTGATAAGGCATGGAGAGAGATCTCTGGTTGGTCTTCTTGAGAAGTAGATTCCATAATCAACTGAGCTTATTTTAGATTATCTTTTATATATTGAACATATTCCTAATCTTCAATTTTAGGTGGAGAGTCCACATCTAATAGGTAGATATTTTTCTTGACACATCGATGTCCCCAAGTGAATTTATCATCATAGTTATAACATAGTCCTTTTTTTCTATGGGCTTGCATCTCTACTTCAATCAAATTCTTGATAGGAGTGGTCTTGGGGGTTGACATTGTTTGCGATCATTGTGGAGCTATATAATTTGAATGGAGAAAAATTATATTTGAATCACTATTGATCTACAATCTTGTCCTCTACCAACTTATCCAACCTTAATGCTTCCATCATCATGTTGGGCCAGAACATTTTGACCTTAAATTGAATTACTTCCTTTAGTCCACTAAAAACATAGCTCCTAAAGAATTCATCAGAAAATCCCTCTATGTGATTGGACAAATTTTCAAAATCTATTTGATATTCTCTCATGGTTCATATTTGGTGAAGTTTAGTGAGTTATCTAATGAAGTCATCAAAAGCACTAGGGCCAAACCATTGAAAAATGAGGGTGAAAAAATTGATCCATATGGGCTCATCATGAGCCTTGGTATACCAATGATACCATTGAAGGGATCCATGTTTCAAGTGAAAGGATGCAAGTGAGACCTTATTGGCATCAAAATTATTATGCAAACTAAAATATTATTCTACTTGATAGATCCATCTAGTTAGATATGCAACATTGAATCAAGAAAATTAAACTTTGGCCCATGAAAAGTGATAAAAGAAGAAAACTTGGTGTTTGAGGAGGACTCTAGATGTCATCTATTGTTCATGGAGGTATGTTGAAGACTGAGCTCAAGAATTTTTTCATCAAGATCTTTGATGTGGGTCTTGAGGGAAACAATTTCATCCTTCATGTTTTTTTGCTCTTGTTTGGGTTACTACCATGACCAGAATAAGATTTTTTTGTGGTAATGGGTAGGAAAACTAGAGTTAAGACATGTTTAGTAATGGAATTTTTTAATTTAGGCAAAATTAGAAGGGATAAAGGTACTTTTACTATTTTTTTTACATAGTTGGAGTATGATTGACTAAGGTGAGGGAAATTTTAGGAGTGAAAATGGAAAAAAAAAATTATCAAAGAGGGACAAAGGAGTTGAAAAGGGAGATGAACATCATGAAAATGTTTTGAGGCAAATGGACAAAAATAAAATTTATGGCAAAACCCAAAAAAAGGGAAAATTATGATTTACGAGAATTAATAGTGGAATTGGGATATGGGACCTTGAGGAAGAAAATGTGGAGAATGAAATTTTAGGTATTTGGATAAATTTTAAGGATAAATGGGGCTAAAAAGGGAGATATATGGAAAAAATATGAATTTTTTTACTTTGAGAGTCAAATGTCTAGCTTTAGGTCCTTTGAGAGTCTGCTGAGTCAAATGTTTTTTTTTGGTTTATGTTTTTTGTCAAATGTCTAGCCACATGTCCTTTGAGAGTCTATTGAGAGTTTTATATGAATATTTTATAGTTTTTAGTTTCTATCAACTATCTGAATGCAAGTCCTTTGAGAGTCTTTTGATGCTTTAATAAATTATGTTTTGAGAGTCTACTAGAAATATTATGAAATTGATAGAATGGGACCCAAGTTTCAATGGCTGCTTATGGTTTTATAGATATCTCTCTAGCCACCAATTCCATCTAAGTGAGTAACACTTTTAAAAAAAATTTGGCCATGGGTTTACCTCTAAGTGATAGCTCTTGGTTTTCCTCACATGTGGGAACTACTCAATTGGGAATGGGCCATTGCCCATTTCACTGGTAGGTCCTCTCAATGAGCCAGCTACTTTGGGGTTCTTGTGGTACTCTTCACAATGAGTTTTAGGTCTTTCACCTAAGCATTTCTCACAGTTTTGTAGATAGGTTATTTTTACCTTAATCTAAAATAGATTATTGTGATGCAAAATAGAGTTATGTAGTAGAATAGAGTTAAGAATTTTTGAGAAAAATACTATAAAGGAATTATGTAGTAGAATAAAGTTTAGACTTTCTAGAAATAAAATGTGTCCTTAAAAAGTGCTTTGATACTAGATGAGAGGATATTTCCTAAATAAGTTATCAGATAATTAAAAATACATGAAATAAACTATGATATTAGTAATATATTAACTCAACTAAGATGATCTAAATTACAATTAATGAATTTTAGAATCACTAGCCTCTTCAAGGGGGAAACTTCCTTTGATCAAGCTATGAAATTAGCAATATAATAACTCAATTAAGATGAACTAAATTACAATAGATTAATTTTAGAATCACTAGACTCTTCAAGGGGGTAACCTCCTTTGATCAAGCTCAATACAATAAATTCATGGATGCCTTCCTTGGCCTCAACACCTACTTATATACTAAGTCTAATATAAGCACCTCCTTCTTCCCCTAAATGTGGGATAAAACAAAATTCTCACATGATGACTTATAAGGTATGTGCATTCATATCAATTATTACACTAACAAAATAAAGAGAAGGGGTAGCACAGGTTCCTAATAATTGGCCAACTGATCAAATTTATCTGAAACAATCTTCAAAATATAAATTTAATAAGCTCACTAAGGTTATTGAATTATCTAGAAATGGGTGGTATTCTCTTTGAATGAGGGGCTTGCAATTGGTTTTGATTCTATGGCTATTGGTTTTGTGGAGGCCTTGTCTAAATAAATGGAAGTGGTAGTTATTGAATGGGTGGAGGTGAATGGACAACTAGTGTTTGCATCATCTGAACATGTCATGATTTAATGACCCTATTGAAAATAACATTTTTGTTGAGTTTGTATTATTTTGGTATCTCATTTTTATTAGTCTGGGGTGGCATTGAATCCTATATTTTTATTAGGTTTTAATTATGGTTTTGGCCTTGGTTTGGGTTCTAGTTTTACTAGCCTTTATGATGATTCTAGCTTTGGTTAAAAGAAGATAGTTTGATTATACCTTTGTTGACATGGGATTTATCAATATGTATTCATTTTTCTATAAGCTCTTCAAATCTATGAGCACATGAAATCTCAATATGGTAAGATACCTTGTTGTGTAAGCCCCTAGTAAATATTGTGGCCAACTATTTATCTAGAAAATTATAAGTAAACTAGTTCACTAGTACTCTCCAATGTTATAAGTGTGTAATGAAGCTTTCACCAGTATTTTATTTATCTTAGCCTAAGTCCAAAACTATAATCTCATACTCAATATTATATGAAAAATGTTATAAAAAATTATTATAAATATCATTGAATTTAGGTACAAAATTCTTTGATAATTTCATAAGCTTTTCCAAGGCTTGTCCAACTAGACTCCTTGGAAAGAGAAGAAGAAAGTATATGTCGCTATATGCCACTAGATGGCATACAATAAATAATTATTTTAGATGATCTTTAGGGTAAAAAAATCCCTTATATTTATAAAATTTTGGTGGCTCATAACCCAATGGAAATGGTATTTAAAAATACTCCATATTGAAAGGATAAGAACATATTTCATTCAATTTGAATTTCTTTGTTTATGTTATGATCTGTATAGTTTGAATTGCATCCTTAATTTATTACAACTCTTGGACATGAAAATTAGATGGAGTGACCTTTTGATGTTGGGGTTGTGCAATTAAAAGTGGATTACCTTGACCAGGGTAGGCATATTATGGAATGTTGGTCAAATTGGTTAGATGAAAAAGTATATATATTTATGTGTTGGGATTATATTATGGATATGAAATATACTACTATTGAAACACATTCTAGTTTGGATTGGATACATAGACTATACTATCAAATTATATCTATGGCAATGACATTTATCTCTATGGGATGTGTTAGTATTTCTATGTTTTTGGGGGAAATTATTGCCTACTCATCAAACCCTATTATATATAGGGAACTCATTGATGACTAGAACCCTATTATTGAAGGTGTTGATAATTAGATCCTTGTTTCACTAGTGATACCTATTAGGTAAAAGACAAATATTGCTTAGCATTTGATACCTACTATAAATAATAACCTTGTTATTATTCAAACACTTATTGGATAAGCACTTATTGTTGGAAAGGCAATTGTTGTTGGTTAGGAAATTGTTAGGGGTTTGGCATTTGATGTTGCTGACCAACTAACACTTTTTGACCAATAAAAACACATTATTGTTTAAGAAATGTTTATGATTGTTGAGTTATATTAGTCTATGATTATTTTAGTGGAACATTTTTTCCCCCTATTGAGATGGCATAGTGTTATGCACTTGTTTTGGTGGTAAGTTGGTCTATTGTTGGCTCATTTCCCTCTATCACACACTCAACGAAGAATATGGTTGAGGAGTAGAGGTTATTTATTTTTGGAAATATTTGTACCCATCCATTATTGTTACACTCCACTCATGGCATTGGTTGGAATATTATAATGTGTATTGATTACTTGTAAATTAGACACACTTAGTTTAAATTAGAATGAACTTGTGTGCTATCCATGATGTTTTGAGTGATGTCTGCCATTTGAGCGATAATATTTTTTTTTATCAAAATGGGGGTATTAAACATGTCACCGAATAGAATTATTTTTATAAATGGGTCTATATTTTGGTTTACATATCTTGAAGCATCTATTTGTTGCCTTGTTGATGGAGCTAGCTCAATAAGTGATGTGTTATAAATAACCATTATGTTAAGGTTGGGAGCAAGATTGAGGTAGTTTTGGTATGCTTGTTGTACCTATTCCATTTGATCATCCATAATACCTTTTCCTTTTACAAGTGTAATTTGGTTTTGTTGTGACATTTGGACTAAATCTTGACTATAACTAGTTGATGCCTATTTGAATTTTTGTCTTTGAATCACATTTCTAGGAGCTCTAATCAAACTATTTAGAAATTTGTGTAGGAAGTTTGGAAAAAACATGTATCCTAATTCAATAAATCTAATTATAATTTTATATTTATTGTCTAATAAATAATGATCAAATAAGTATAGATTATATCTTGTTTTAATTAGTGTCATAACATAGTAGGGCTCTTGTTGTTGGATTTGTTTAATAGTTGGCATTGTTTGAGTAAGGTATTGTGCCATTTGATCTTGTTCTTGGCTTAGATAAAAAAATGTAGTCACCAAATTCTATGTTAATGGGTCCAACCTTTGTTAAATGTATGGAATATTATAATATGAATAGGGATGTATCTCATAAGCTACATCATCATACAACTCTTGAACAAAAGGGTCATTGGTCACAAAGTTATAATAGTCTAGATTATACATAGTCTTGTTAATGTCTAATGAGGCATGTTCTAATCTATAATTGGGTATCATAAAAAATAAAGTTTTAAAAGGGTAACAATCAACTGAGGTCTAAAAAAATAACCTTTGGCTCTATAAAAGAGGCCCAAAGGGTAAAATAATTGAACTAGGTAGAGGTAAAGACAAAACAAACTCAAAACTGGTATAAAAATGATATTAATTTTCTAAAAGGTGGTTATAATCAGTGGTGAAGGTCACACAAAATCTCAAAAATCATTTATGGATAAGGTAATCATTTTCCCAAAGATAGATATAATTATTTAATGTGAAAAACAAGGCTAAACTTAGAAATAAATAACTCAAATTGGAATTTGAAAACAAATTAAACTAAGGTAGTTGGCTTGGATTAACTCAATAAAACAACTTAGAAACAATGTAATGCTAAGGAAATTGGCTCAAAAGGCACTCAGTAATTGGCTCACTAAGACTCAAAACTTGGTTCATAAGAGACTATTTAAACAATGGAACTAAGACACTTTTGAAATCAACACAACAAATTTCAAACAAGGCATGTGGCCACAACTTGGCTCAAAGGACTATAAAATAAGGTACAAGACAAACAACAATTACTAAGTCTAGGAAAAGGGGTCTTTATATCAAATAGGAAATCAACCCAAGCAACACAATCCAAACAAAAAAGGTAGAACACCTAATCCCAAATTAGATGAGGCTTTGTCATAAACTTGATTAATTTAGGATTTTCAATTCAAAAGGTTGAGTTTCAAATTTAATTCAAAAAGACTAGGATGTTCTAAAGAAAAAAAGGCTAGATCAAAATGGGTAATGAAATAGCATGCTTAAAAAAGGAGGTATCAAAATGGTTTTAGAAATTGTTTTCAAAAGTGAAAAGTGTTTTGAAATGATTTAGGTAGTGTAATAATGCTCCTTCAAACAAATGACATGATAATGGTTTTGGACTAAAAAATATAAGGCAATTTTTTGAGACCAAATGGGTAGTGTAACGATGCCCCTTTTAAATAAATGATAGACAAGTAGTTTTGGAATAAAACTACATGGTAAACTTGTGAAACATAATGGTCATAGTAACACCTTTTAGGATAAAGTGGTGTGAAAATAATGTGATGGTTTTGGACTCGTTTTTACTTGAAAATAAAAACAAACAATTTTAGTCTAAAACACACATGTAAATCAAAGAAAATATAAATAACACTAATGGGTCATCCTATCCCTAAAAATAACATGGGTGTGTGTAGCTTTTGCCAAAGTTTTCACCAACATACTAATACTCATGAATAACTAAGTGTTAATTCAAAAATTAAAGAACAAGTTTAGGTGGGGTTTTTATGCCCCCTCTATCTCTCAAGCATTGGTACATGGCATGAACTTAGAGTAAAGAGCACTCAACATTTGGAAAGAAATTTTGTGATAAGTAGGGTTGACTAAAATCTATAAGTTTAAAAATACACTAAATGGTACCAAGTGTGGCTAACACAAGGGTAGAATCATGTCAATTAGGTTCATACATACTAAATTACTATGCAAAGGTATATTCTTTTACATAATGACTTTAACCATGTACTGCTTAGTAAAGTCTGACATTTATCAAGACCTAATCCAAGTTTTCATTAGGATTGGAGAGGATAGCTACTTAGCCCCTATAAATCAAGTATCACATGCCTAATTTATATATGCCACCATAGAGTGGGGTTGGTATGATGCTATGAGATTAAACGCTAAGTCAATGCACCCCTAAAGAAATTGTGAGGGAGAAACGAGCTCTCACCCATAAGCTAAATGCAAGAAAGTAAATGGAAAGAATTTATAGGTCGTTTCTAGGTCACTCAAGTCACTCCAAGTTTGGGGAAAGAATACACAACATTTTTTATAATAAGACTAATTAAAAAAGGCAATAAACCAAGTAATTTTGGTCAACTGAGTTCCCTATAGGGGATGGGGGGGAAAGCGTATACGTAATAGTTTTTAATTTTCCATAAACAAAGAATCTAATATATGAACTTTGAAACTAGTTAATAACAAAAGAGAAAATAAGATAGTGAAAAAGATCTTAAAAGCTCTAACTAAAGTATATATCTTTTTAATATCACCAACTCAAATATGATTGAAATTTTGACCCCTTGGCCTTGTTTTCACTTGTAAAAACTTTGAAAATACTAAAAGACAAGTGTGATTAGGTTGATTTTAAAAACAAAAAAAAAAGTATATGTGAGATCTATAATTGTCTAGGGATCTCTCTCCCCACCTTAGTTCCTATAAAAATGTTATGGGGTTTGATTTTCTTTAGGCAAAAAAACAAACCAATAAACAACATTGCATTTTAAGTTCTCATGTTTTGAAAACATAGAGCAAAGCTACCATTTTTAGTAAAGTCACTATTTTATTAAAAATAGAGATGAAAACATAAAATACAATTTGGAAAATTCACCATTAAATAAGGTGAAGTCACCAATTAGATCTAGAAAAGTCATTGATTATAGGCTAAAAATAGGTAAAGTCATTGAAACCAAATAGAAATTAACCTGGCAAAGTCGCTATTTAGTAGGGTCAAATACATCGATTATAGATAGTGAATCCACCATTTAGTAGGTCATATAAACCATTTTTAAGCCACCATTTATGCAAAATAAATATCACAAATAAATTTATATAATGGTGAAGTTGTCATTACATAAAGTGAAATTTCCAATTACATAGAAAATAGAATGACAAGATTTTTAAGGCTAAAACTATAAACTTGAAGAATTAAATGCTTTTATTGGAAAATTTAAAGGTTTTACATCATTCCCTTTAGCCATACAAGATGCGTGGTCCCACTGGACATGCCATTATGTATCTTAGGAATCTAAAGAGCACACAAATATTGATTATTTCCTTATTAATCCAAATGATAAAAAATTAAGCATAAAAATACACTAGAACTAAAAAATATTTTATAAGAACTAGGGAGAGCATAACATAATGAACAAGATCACAAAATAGAGATAAAAACAATATTAGTAATTTACCTCCTTTGTTGAATTTGATGTCCACTTGTTGGCATAGGGATGTTCATGTTCGGTCTATGATAATTAGAGAATATTATCAATGCTTCTCCATGTTTTTAACACTTCTCCAATGGTCACTTGTGGTTTGGTGTGAATCTTGGCACAAAATGAGCATTATAACACTACTCTCAATGGTTTCTAGAAGGTATTCAAGTAGAATAACTTTACACACAAAATATTTTTAGCATATGGTGTGGGAACTTGTATTTATATATCTAAGAACTAATTATAACCCTAGGGAGGTTATGTTAAATTCTAAATTTGGTTTAGTTTATAATAACCTAGGCTAAGTTAGACTAACCCTAGGTTAGGTTAAAGTACTCATGAAATCTTGACACTTCAGTTTCAAATATTTATGAGCCATGACAACTCACTTTAGATATTTTTGAGGTTATGACTCATCTTTTTGAAATATTTAGGAATTAATAAATCACTTTATTAGATCCTTTGACCTTTGACTTCATATTTGGTTAAAATTTCCTTTTTTTGATAAATGAAATTCACTAATTCAATTTGGAATTTTTACTTAGTCAAGTTAATTAAGATTTGTAATGTAATTAATCTTAGTTCTTTTTGGCTTTTGGTAATTGTTTTAAGTATTTTCAACTAATAGTTTGACAAGCTAAAAGTGTCAAATTACTAGGCCATAATTTTACTAGAGTTGAAACCAAAATAGGTTATTAGTGTATACAGGGTAATACCCCAAATAAGTAAGCCTCATCATGTTTCTAAGTAATTAAATCCCTTATGCAAAAATTTGGGAAATTTAAGTGATTTCTAGGCTTATATTATGTCATGTGATAGAAATTAAACTAAATCCCAGTTTAGGAATGAAAGTGGCCAAAATTGAGTGTCTAGAAAAATTACAAGATCTTAATCATATCAAGAACCTTTCACTATCAATTCTCATAGATGGAAATACATTTATAGATGTTAGGGTTATGGAATACCAAGAAATAAATTTTTATTTTATATTATTTTTTATATCTCTTGGATATAATATTCAACATACAAATCAAACAAATGAAAATACATGTGTATAATCAATTGGGTTAAGCTTATTATTTGCTTAAAAAGAGTGTTCTCTTAATTTCAATGTTATTTATAATACATGTTCATAAAGTGTTGTGTTTAGAGGATCATGATTAAAATTAATAGGAGCAATGATTGATAAACATAAAGGTTGCATTACATTTTATTATAAATGAAAAGTCATTTCCATTTTAAAAGACAAAAAAAATTTAGAACTAGGAAAAATAAAATAAATCATATATTCAGCTAATATTTAGGTAAAAACATATAATGGAATATAAGTAGAGACACATGATACAATACATATTGCAAAAGAGAAATCATAAATCTCAATACCATAGTATGGGGTAGTTGGTTATTCAAACACATATATAAAGAATGATCAGAATGGTATATCACAATCTCAATAATAATCTAATAAGTTGGTTCTCTCCTATTATAATTATAATGATTATGTATAATGTGATTTGAATGACATGAATAATATGTAGGATGAATATGACAATGTAAGTGATGATCACAACATATATGATATAAGGCCTACAGAGAGGCATATATTTAATGAGATATTTGGATTATAATACCATATTTCCTTGTACATAGATTATTTTCATATCATATATAATAAAAAATAAGAAAAATAGAATATTTCAAAAATTATAAAAATTAGGACCTATGCATGATATGTGCAGCTCATTTACATTAGTTGATTTGTGCTCAGTATATATATTATTTATCCATATCTAGTTTAATATCAAAAGTGATTCACAAGTGTACTTGAGTGAGTTTAAGAACATACAGGTTGTCATTCCTAGATGCAATTGTATGTAGTGATACTATCTTAGACCCATAAAATTTATGTAGACAAAACTGCTCTATTTCAGATAGTCATGCACTATGCTCTTTTTTGACTCTAACAAACTAGTGCCTATGAATATAGGCTATATTTTATCAGATCCAAACTAGTCATAACCATTATAAAACTTGTAAACATCACAAAAATTTCATTTGGGGCATATTATGATCAAGTTTTATCACTCTATTACTATCCCTAATGTTCATACTTTAGTTCAAAAAATTTCAAAAAATCTATTGTTATTGCTCACTTAATTTCACATTTATGTCTTATTGGATTTTTGAGTTGATAAATAATTGATGATACCAACTAATTATGTTGATCAATTTCACATGTTCATGCATGCTTATCATGTTTTTATTCTTTGCTTAATATTTTGTGTGTATTCATTACTTTGGATTGTGGACATTTGAACATGCCCTTGTTTGTATATCTAAGCCTTATTATGTAATTCTATGTGTGTGAGTGATATTTTAACATGTCCCTTATATATTTACCCTTAGCCTTATTGCTTTTTTGTGTTATTTTTCATGTGCTCTTTATGTATTCATCATGGTCATGACTCTTGTTTGTTATTTTTTACTTAGTTTGTGATGCCGTGATCAATATCATGTATCTCCTAAATTTTTTATGCCATGTTACACATCATGAATCTTATTTGAGTTATTCCATTTAATTTTAAGTACTCAATATTGATTATTTATTCATTATGTTCCTTATAAAATCTATCTAGACACAAAACTATGCATGTTAGGTTCTACACGTATCACATTATTAATAAGGTTTCAAAATTTTATATAAAATAATTGTTTTATATGCTTACTCTAGATTTTACATGGTAAACTAATCTTTTAAACTTTGAAAATATCACCCATGGCTCAAACCTTCAGTTTAGGACCTTTCCATTTCCACAAGGTTCATGTTCACCCTCTCACTAATCCTAAATTATTATCTTATATTATAAACCTGATATTATGATTAAATGGATCACATGTAACCAAAAATATGCTTAAAACCTGATAAACATCTTACACTATCAATAATATATCTTTAATAATTCTCTATCCTCTAGGATACTATCATCTAGACTAGGACACTAATTTTACGGCTAGTGTCCTAGGTCTAATACTAGTGTATGTACCATTATCAATAAAATTTTCACCCTTCATGAGGGTGTTTAATCCTTCTCACTTAAGTGATATCATGGGAACTCTTCAAAGGTTATGGGTGACCTTAAAGTTAAAGAGAGGCTCTAGATAGGACTAGCTCACTTGACGCATTACTTATAACCAATCACTAATCTACTAGATTAAAAGGAAAATGAATAAATAAAACTATAAAATAAAAGGTAGATGATACACAAAATGTTATGAAACTACCACTAATTTTCATGTTTACTAAGACCTATATGACTACAAAAAAAATACACTTATCTTAAAGAGACCCTATCACATCAATGATTTACAAAGAGGCAATGTTAGGTAAGACTATAAGGGAATATATTTTCTAATTATAACCCCATGAAACCCATGATGACACTATTAACAACATACAACAATGATTCAAACTACATGAAGGTAAAGAGAATGAGCCAATGACCAGGATGAACTTAATCTATGCTTGATCATATCAACCATTCAAGGTATACACTACATAAAACCATAAGAAGAGGTAAAAACATTAATATTATTAACTATTAGGAATAAAAAATATCATTTTTATGCCATAATCATGGTGGAAGGATCCATTTACAAGCCAAATCAGACCATACATATAGAAGAGAATGAGAAGGAGAGAAAATATGTGCATAGAAAAGGTCTATGACAAGTGTCACATCATGAAGAAGTAAGTTAAAAAAAATAAAACTATAAAAATATATTCATGAAACTCTCCTCAATGTGTGTCATTTTGGAATGATCTTCTTCTTCATCAAGGTGGCAGAGGAGATCATCATTGTCTTCTATGACTCATTCATCTTCCTTGAAACTTCTCATTAGGAGTGATTATGAAGTGATAAATCATGTTATTAGATTCTAATTGATTTAATTTAATTTTAAATATATTGAAGATATATAACCCAAAAAATTTCCCGTTTTTTCTACAATTCTAATCATAATTCTCACACTTTGCTCCCTTTAAGGCCTATTCTTTGTAGCCCTATTTTGACACAAAAATACAAGGTTTGAGATATATGGAAAAATTATAAGGAAAATTAAATTAAATTTGAGTACCCTTTATCCCATTATATATTTAACTCGAATTTCATGATTCAAATCTCTAGGAAGACCCACTTTCTCAACACCCATTTTCTCAATTAGGCCTAATTAGGTCTAAAACAAGCACACAATACTATATATCATATAAGACCATACAATAATGATCTAAACCAAAAAAAATCATGTAGGTTAAATTAAATTATTCCATTTTGAAACTTTTCATGCATTTAAAATTGGTGGAACTCAAGTTATGAAAAAAAAGCTTTCTAGCCTTAAGTTGATCATGCACAAGCCTGAGTAGGTTAAAAGTGAAGAAACATCCATAGGATAAGTTTTTAGGAATTTTAAAGTGATATAAAAAATATTTTAGGTATTACACCACTTCTATAAATCCCTCTAACCATCATTTATTCTTGGAACACCTTCATACTTCTCCAAAAGGCCAAGTTTCAAGGTTTTACATGCATTTTAGGACTGTGAGAAGGCTGTTGGTTTCCTTTGTATTGTTAATGAAATTATATACATTATAAAAACCATCCAAGGTATATAATTTATCTCACACATCCTAATTTACAATCCAATCTCCCATTTTAATACCAACATTGCATATTTTCTTCAACTTTTGGGAGTGAGTTTGCATTCTTTAGCAATCATGTATATATGTGTTTCAAGATAGGGTTTTATATAGACACCTTTATGATATTAATATTTTATTGAAAATTATTCATTATAAACCTTTAATATATATATTATGGTATGAATATGATCTTACCCTACATATAAATCTTTAACATGCCTATGACTGAGTCACTAGAGCTTGACTTAGTTAGACCTATAACCTGCTAAATTAGGCCATTTCCTTCCCTCTGCTACTCCACATGTGAAAAATATTACACCAATAGGTATTTAAGATACATAAATAGTTCATAAAAGTTTTTTTAATCCAATTTATATGAATTTTTAATAATTTTAATAACTAAAATAGTTATTGGGTCTTTTTAGCTTTACTAGGCAGCCTAGGAGCAGTTAATATTGTTAACCATTGTTCATAGAGTACATGAATATAAAAATCCTAATAATGACACAATATCTGAGAATTAATACACCTTTAACATACCAAACACCATTACCAAACATTCACTTTTATTTTATGGGTTGAGCAAAAGATTGAAATCTTCAAGCTTGTACACCTATAATTTTTGACCTAATATGAGTTTTTAAGCAAAATGAATCATTTTGATGATTTATTTTTATTTAAAAAGGTTAATTTATGGATTTAAAATAATTAAAAAATTTAAAATTATTATTATTATGGGTCTTGAAAATAATTTAGATTTAGAACCTAGTTAACTTAGACCTAGGGTTTTAGGCTTAGCCTCTTGTTTTGACCCTAGCCACCATTATTTGATGTTATATTAATATTTATAGGGTTAAAATCACCATAAAAACCTTATATAGGGTCCTTATTTACATTCACCAATATCAAAATTCTACGCCAATGACAAGAGTACATTCTTTTCATGTCCTTTACAAGGTAGACTTGTAGGTCTGTGTCTAGGCCTAATACCTAATGAGCTTGGAGAATGAATTTATTGATGAGATATTATTGTTAAATTCATGTAAAATATTTATTGGATTAATATATTTCATTACTCCATTTTTTATGGGTTCTAGGTGCCAAATTGGACCCACATAAATGATTACTCTATCCATCTCTTAGATGCAAACTTGTAGGTCTGTATTTTCTAGCTCTACATTGGTCTTAAGCCATTATTGAGATGGTTTTTTCACTATATCATATTATAAATGATATTATTAACCTATTATAAGACTATAAATATATATTTTAATTTAAATAAATTATTTTTCTTCTAGGTATCTCATAATCTTAACATAATCAATCAAGATTACCCCATTTTCCTGCATTCTAACTATAGGTGGTTATTTTAATTTAGATAAGAATTGTTCCTTTTATAAAGATATTATCTAGATATTTAAGGAAATTAAGGTTATTTTATAATAATTTTAATATCTCAAACTAACCCTTAAAATTTACATTCATCACATAAAATACATTTTGAAAACAATATTGTAAGTAGGCCTATAAGTACATAACAATCTCTCTCAAATTCTACCTTGATCATGCATGGTCAAGTAGGAATTTGGAGGTTGTTTTGGAGTTAATAATAAATTGTAAAACATTATAGATATATTAAATACCATTACTTAAACATTATACTTTAATAAACTCTTTAACACTAGAGGTCTTCACTTAAGAGCAACATATACAAAGCTCCTTCAAGTTCACAGACCTATACATAGGAATTTCACCCTCTAATGCATATGAATATTGGAATAGAGATGGAGTGGATGGATTTATTGACATATTTTAATATTTATAAATATTTGATACTTGTTTTAAACCTCACTTATGTGGAAAAAATTCACAATTATCAAGAAAACTTGCCTAAACCTGTAAATCTGTGACACAACACCACATTCTTGGCATGACCAGACCTGAACCATGGTTATATGAAATAATTTTTATATTTATAGGGTAATTTGGTTTCATAAAAATGTCCTATAATCATTATTTTTCCCTCATCAAGATCCAAAGTGCATTCAAAAGAGATAAACCAAGCCTACAGGGTTTTGCATGGGTTTCAGAGGCCCTTAGCTTCTTAATGATAGTTCATAAAGCATAAGGGATCTTGATAAAAAAAAATTAAATGGATTAATAATGCATATGGACATGATCCAAAACATACTATCACTATTCCTAAGATGCTTCCCCTTTCATGAATGATCCTTATCAAAGTTGCCTTCCTTAGCTTGCCAAGAAACCCCAATGGAGAAGATGAAAGGTTTTTTTCCTTTATTGAATTTTAAAATACTTTAAAAAAATTATTCTCACTTTAATACACCTAAGGATACTTATAACATCATATTTTGTTTAAAAATTGACTCCTTTCAGGTTGAAACCTACTTTTGGAAGCCTTGCCAATTGTATTTTCAATGTTGCATAAATTGAATAAGCATGAAACAAGGAAAAGTTACCTTAAGGTTTGAAAATAAAAATTAAAAAATTTTAAACACCTCATGAAGGGTCAATTTATGAACCTTGGTTAAAAAACTAAGTGTTATGACTTAACAATTTGACTAGGCCACCATAGAAGTCCTTAAATACTACTAGTACAACATCACATTTTATCATGGCAAGATAAGTTATGACCTAAACCAACACCTTCAAGGGATATAAAAAAAATTAAATAAGTATAGATATAAATGTTTTAATATCACTCATCTATGGCATCTATTTTTGGTTAACATCTTTGGTGACCTCTTAGGATTGCATGTTTGTTATGCATCTGACCCAGTTGTCTTATGCCTCCATTGGGTTATGGAATCACCTATCATTCAACTTGATACCTGATTGGAAATTGAACCTAATTGAAAATTCATTGAAATAATGATAGATAACTGATGATGCCTCCACCAACACATGATAATAATAAATAAGGAGAACACATACACAATAGAATAATAAAGTAAAACACTGTGATACAAAGCACTTAGAGGAAAGAAAAGACAATAAGAAACTAATCTACCCTATAATAACCTATATTAAAAATTGAGATATACATAAACAAATCCATTAAATGGTAGAGAAAACTACCATTTTCACCAAACTCGTGTGACTAGCAAGTTTGATGGCAGTCATGAGAAAATAGAAGAGGGGCAGTTGTATGCAAGTTTTAACAACCTCTTCTCCCTCAAAATCAACCTTGTAAACATCCTCCATATTGATTGAATCATGTGTTGAACAAATTTTACCCTAGGTAAAATTAGGTTAACCCCCTATATAGTTAAACTTTCTATAGGGTCTTTCTAAGTCATAACATGGTCATAAGGGTCACATTATATGTTTCAACTTTATCATATGTGTCATTGTCTTAATATTACTTTATGTCACATTTTATACCATTATAATGAAATTATATGGTTTTACACCAAATAAAATTATATCAAGAGAATATAAAATGTATAAGGTATCAATTTAGTGTTAAGGAACTATTCTATAATTGACATGATGCAGGTTCAACATCCATCTAAGAAGATCAACTAAAAATAGATAGTTTTAATAGTTATATGGCTTTAGTGACACACTTGGATTATGGAAAGACTTTATAAGGGTATATTTAGATCCCCAAAAGTTATTTTCAAGATTGGAAAGCTTTGACAGACCCAAAATTAATCAAAACTAGTTATTCTCTCTCATCACTCTCTTGGACAAGGTCAAAGAGGTCAAATTTTTTTCTATTGGTATGGACATGAGGATGAGAGTTGGTCTAAGTGAACTTTGGGGATGAAATTAGTCTCTATTAGATTTAATTCCATGTTCATGGTTTGTATATTGGTGGTTTTTACTTATGAACAAACACTAATACTTCTAGTGCCTCCAAACTACCTAAAAATCCCCAACGTCTTTATTTATTCATCTGATTGTAGTTGTATGTATGAATAAAATGGTGTACATAGTATTTAAGAGAATATTAATTCATTACATGTGGTTTAAATTTTTTTTTTCACATGTGGATGTGAAATTATTATCAAACCACCCTCATTACACTAGAAGAGACCACCATTGAAGTTTGTCGATAGTGTTTTCATTAAGTGGTAGTGTTTGTCTTCTATAAGTGATCTAAAATCAAGGTAATACACTTGTGTCTCTCCTCTCAAACCATTTAATCTAGTTTATCCATGGAATATTTACATTTAGGGACTTCAAAGTTGATGGAGATGAGTTTCTAATACATAAAGTAAAGAATGATCAGAGCTTTGATGTACACAGTCACATGTAGGTTTGTATGAAAAATTATAAGGTCACTCAAAACCTAAGAAAAAAGTTATGTAAATTTAGAAGACTTGAATGGAAGTTTTAAAGCCATTTAGGGTTTAGAGTGTATACCTTGAAATCAATTCAAAATTTTTAGTCGACCAAAGCTGAGAAAAGTTGAAAATGAACTAACTTACCTCAACTTCTCTAAATGAGGTTTTACTCATACAATGAGTTATCTTTTAGTGAGTGTGTATGTGGTCTATATAAGTATAATTACTCCATTTTTTTTAGTATATATGTAGAGTCATCACTTTATAATGAGAGGAAGTTGTTTGATGATAAGTGAATGAGGGTTGAGTGACTACCTAGTTAGGCAAGTTTTCACTATAGACATTAAGTAAAATAAAATCCCATTTGAGCCTAAATGAACCTATAACTTGAAACTAACTTATTTACTGATCATAATGGAATGAATATGTGATCCCAAGGTAAGAGGAAAGTTTATTTATGTATGATATATATATATTGACTAGAAGAGAAGCAAGGATGTGATTCTCATGCAAACATCATCACCTATAGGAATCTCATAACTTCTCCTAAGGTGACATCTATAGTCTAACTACAAACTTATGGTACATTTATAGTAGAGAGATATGAATACATGATTCCAAGGCATAAATTAACTTAACCAGGTGTGAAGTTGTCCTAGTGACCTAAAAAATAAGTAGTGGTGAAAATAGAGTAATAAAATATGAATAAGCACCTACAGGGGCCTTTCAACTTCTACTCAATGCACACTTAAAGTTTGGTCCATATTATAGACTAGTCTGAGCATATGGAAGGGACATATTTGAAATATAGGTAGAGGTTTAATATGGATAAACATGATTAAATAAATTATCACACTTTAATAACATATTTTCATGTGATTATAAAATGCAAAAAATAGAGACTAAACTAGGTTTTCAAACATCATACTCAGTCTACTTGAACCTTGCACACAATCTACAAACCTAGAAGTCAATCTTGGGAATATATGATGTTAAGGGCCCTATAAGTGTGATCAAACCTTATAATTATTTATATAATATCCTCATGAGTTATTATAATCCTCCATATTACCCTTTAGGTTAGATAAATAAGGGAGGTACCCTCTATTTTGTTTCAGATAGAGGGCACTCCATAGGCAGTCCATACTACAGATCTATGCATTCATGATGGAAAGATAAAATGGAGATAAAATTAATATTTTTATATGATATATAAGGTTTTAATGAATATAAAAAGGTATAAATGAGGCGCTAAATTTAGCATAAATGATCAAAATTTATCATATAAAATCATACATAGTCTAGGCCTACTAAGCCTAGAACTAGGCTTAAACCCTATAGGTGCCTAAACTCATCCATATGATCATATAAAATTTCTAAGCCATGTGATAAATTTTAGAGGAGAGTGGAGATCCAATTTGAACCATTTTTTTCATAATAATATCTCAATTTAGACATTTTGGCCTAAAACTATCTTAGACATACCCAAAATGTAGTCAAGAGTTTGAGAGGCCATTTTGTTTTGATCAGACCGGTAAATATGAGCTGCATGAGACCTAAAAAAAATATGGATATTTGACGGGGGTATTATACTCCAAATTTGTGGAATTACTTTTGGGGTTAAAAGTATAACCTTTATGAACTAACATTAAGAAGCTAAGATACCTAAAACCCTCATAAAACCCTTATTTGGACCCAGTGGAGAAGATATGGAGAAGTATGCATCAAGGAGGGGTAAAATTACCATAAAAGTGATTTATAATTGTTTATAACTCTCCCAAGCTCCTTGAAACCCAATTTATCTATACTATCATTTGTATAGATAGACCTAATACTATGTTTCTTGTAGGATTTGATGTGTTTCATAGGTGCAAAAGGAGATTGATGAATGAAGATCATTGTGGAAGGTCTTTAGAGACTTTTCATAACTCTTAAAACTCATTTATCACCTTGGTTTTTCATGAAGATTTCTCTGTTAAACCATTCATTGTAGGTAGTCTAAAAAAATAGTGAGAAGGCAAAGTGACTATCAAAGATTGGAAGTGAGAAGTGTTATCTGAGTTTTATTGAGGTATATTTGATGGAACAAAGGATAAAGAGGGTATAATTTAGTTTCTTAACACCTCTTCAATGAGGTTTCTTTGAGAAACTATAGGCTACCTAAGTGATAGATGTGAATATTCAAGCCTAGAGGACTAATAAGTGATTACAAATAGTGAATGATAAGTGATAAGGGTGAGTCCATCAATTATGGAGGAATAGATAACCTATAATAACTTCATTTAAATATTCTCATGTCTTAGGATATGTGTCAATGAATCCTATGGAATTTTTAGATATTCAAGTAGATGACTCATCATCAAGGTAGTTTCAAAGCAAGAACATGAAGAGTCTCTATGCCAATTTGAGGAATATGTCATGCTTCAGATGGATAATTGTCTAAGAATACCTTTATATAATATTCTCCACTTCATTCTACTTCATTGTAACTACTTCTCATAGTTTGACACTTGGCTTTGTGACAATTGAGCTTCACTTCTTCTCTCTCATCTCTTATGCTCTATATATTCAAGCCTTTTTTGCTTTATAATAGATCCAAAATTGGTATGGTGAAGCTATGATGGTTTTGATAAATCATTTTCATTTTAATAAATTTTTATAAAGTTGATTCATTCTCTACAATATCTTGCCTAAGTGATTAAGATGTTCTCCTTGCTTCCATTCTACTCTTGCATATCTTGTGTGAGTGATATCTCTTCTAAAAGGTTTCATAAAGTGTATGTGTTTATTAAGTGTGTCTTGAAATGTGAGATGGACTACTAGTGTCTAGTATCAGATCTTATTTTCACCCACCTATAGGTATGCATAACAATCTACCTCTATGAAAAATACTTATGCTAGAAGGGTAGTCTTCTTTCTTAGTGTAGATACAAGTGTGTTGTGTGGAGTTATCTTTGGTGTATCACCCCTATTATATCTACTTCCTCCATTTTCACCCCAATAGTTTTTATCCTAGTGTAGTGTGAGCCTTGAAGATAAATCAAGGGAGATGGCCCTTTCAAACAGAGAGATATATCTCTTATAGTAGCTTATCTATGAGGAGAGATAGTTCCATGTTATCCTAAAATTGAGAAGGTCTAATTGACTTCTCTAAGGCATAATTTTAGGATATAATAGTTTTGGCACTCTTAGTGGGACATGAAGTCTAAGAAGGTTATTCAAGGTAGATGCTGGCTTTGACAATAAGGAGCTGTAATAGTCCACTTCTTACAGTATCTGGTGACTCCGATATTTCAATATTTATTATAGACTAGTGTACTCTTTAATGACTAAGGTAAACACAAGGTCTTTTTACAAATTCATTCCTTTTAAGATTTAATATCTTCCTCACTATTCCTATAAATCAAGTAGATTTGAAAACACTCATCCCTATCCAAATAAGTCATATCTTTCTTATAATCCATAAGAAATTTCTTGATTCCCCCATTCTAGAAAAGTCCTATGGCCACCATGTTAAGGAACTATCCTTTTGTTTGCTTCAATCGATATAGTCCTCTAAGACTTATCCATTATGATGATATCCACATATCTACCCTTAAAAGTATTCCATCCTATACCGGTGAGTCTTCCATCACACCTATTGAGCATATTAGAAATATTCATAACTTCTAAAATATCCATAACATCATAGAGGAGAACATTAAAATTAGGTTGTTGGATATCTCCTTAAAAGGAAAATATTTTTACTAGTATGAAACCTTGGAAATTGAATTAATCACCACATGGGATGAATTAAGAGATTTATTGAGAAGAATATTTTAAGACAAGAGTGACAAATTATCACTAACAAAGTAGTTGACCAGTATTAGGAGAGCATATCAAGAAGCCATTCAAGAATTCAATACAATATTTTAGAGAACATGGGATAGAATCCCATTCTTGGTAAGACCAATAACTCACCATAATTTAATTTAGTATCTTAAAGGATTTGATAGTGACATTTAAATGATGATATAATCTATGGGAGGTAACACTATACCTAATGCCTATGAAGTGGCCATTAGGGTAGAGAATTATTTGATTCAAGCTAGGAAACTTTCCCCAGCTCTCCCATGCTCCTATTTCCTTATTTTCAAACCCATACACCTATTTTTGCTCATATTCCTACACATAAACACAAATCTACTACCCTTAGTCAACCAAACAAACCTAATGAGGCATAAAATATGATAGATATAGACCATGAGATCTTGGGTCTAAAGGGGATCATTCAATAGTATCAAGTCAATCCTTTCCAAATTCACTATTAGTGTAGTTAGTCCTACCCAAACTATCAAGGCAATAAACCTCCTTTCCAAGGTCATACTCGAGGTTAAGGACATTTAGTCCATTCTAAGTCATATGGTGGTTACAATCCTCATGATCCTTCCACCTCAAGGGAACTAGTGCCTAATAAAAACAATCTTTCCCAACTAGTGCCTAATAAAAACAATATCTCCCAAGAGCATAACATTGAATTTTATTGGATCAACATTATGATCCATATTTATATGTCAAGAGTCCTTCAATCAAGCCTTCATGGAAAGTTTGGGAACTATACCAACTATGACCCAAGATGAAATACCAAATAGAGGAATGATTAATGAGAAGGGTGCTTAAGTGGGGTCTACACTAGTTAATTTGCATTAATATGACTAATGTGAAGTAAATCATCAAGGGAAGTAAAGCATTGATGTAGATTATATAGCTACAAATACAAGGAACAAGAGGAAGGTAGTTGAAGAAGTTCAAGGGGATTCTAGTGGTCAACCAATGAATGTTCAAACAAGCACAAGGGTAGGTATGTATAATGTCATTCTAAATACACAAGTAAGCCAAAGAGATCAAAAGGTTAGGAATGATTTCATACCTCAAAAATCTCAAGGTGTAGGCAACATGATTCTTATTAGGGGACAAGAAAATGTTAGTGGTCCTTTCACTAATATTGTAGATAAGATGAATAGGTCTCATGTGAATGTGTCAATGTGGGATACATTAGAAATACTTATACAAACAAATCTACTTCAATAGGAGTTATCCAAACTTAGTTTGGCGACCAAATAGCCTAGTGGAAGAGAGGAAGTGTTGATAAATACCATAAATCCTAGTGAAGGACAATGAAGCAAATTTGAAAAGGTAGAAAAACCTCCTCCCTTTTATCTATCCATCATTATCAAAGATTCTTTGGTACATAATTGTCTTATCAATAGTGGAGATAGTACTTATGTCATACCCAAGCAAGTAGCTGGTAAATTAAACTTAAAATATGAGCCTCATGTCAAAGGAGTGATATAATTAGATGGGTCAACTACCAAGACCATTGGTATAATTAGAGGTTTACAATTTATCCTTCATGCTTGACTTACACCATTTCTCAAGATGTTGTAATGGAAGATGTGCCTCCCCATTTTTCACTTTGTTTGTCAAGAGAGTTCACTTCTAAAATTGGAGTTTATTTGACTTTAGACTAGTCCTTCATGGGTTTTAAGACCAGGTATGGTGTAAAAGTGACAATCAAGTTATAACCTATCTCTAGTTTTCATGTTGAACCTTATGTGCCTTACACATGTAATATGAATTGAAATGTCATTGAATAAGATGATCACCCCCGTGATCAAAAACCTATAAATCTTATTGATGGAATATATAAATTATATCTTGATGAGTGGGGAGTTGATCAAGGTCGATTTGAATAAATAGGCTTTGGTATTTATATCCTTCATGAAGATTGTGATGGAATTCTTGAGGTAGATTCTGATAACATCCTAGAATGAGTTGTATGGGGAAACTATTTTGTACACATGAGTGATTATGTGAGTATCCTAGTTGTGTCAAAACATGATAGTATTTATGAGCACTTGATTCTACCAGCTAAGGAAGAGAACATTTTTGAACCTAAACATAATGAAGAAGTAGATGATATGTGGCAATAATTCAATGACATTATGCAAGAATTTGAAGAGTTGATCAGAACTTTAGTTATTTAATATAATGTAGAATTGATGATGAGGTCAATCATGATCTATATGAACACAAAGAAGAGATTTATGCATTTAAAAATCAAGAAACAACCTTGAAATAATATGAATTATTTGATGAGCATAAGGAGGAAAATATTGATGACTCACAACAATAAACATGTCATGTTTCAAAGTCACTTGAAGTTGAAAGGGCTATGATGATCTCCAAAGATCATATTGAAGAATATCAAATGAGCATATCAGATTTTAAGCAATTTGTCATCTCAAACAAGTTTCTTTAAGATATGGATGGAGTGTTCTTGAGTACTCCAAATGATAAACTTGCAATCAATAGAAAACTTAACCATGGTAAATCACTTGACTATCTCCAAAAGAAAGTATTCATTAACAAGTCTATATCATATGAAGATATATTTTCTTAGATAAATAATGATTCAAGAGAAAGTGTATTTGACTTTGGTTGAATCAATGAATAAATTTCTTTACCTTAAGTTTCTTGAGGTATTTTATATACTAAGATATGTGTGTTTTTGCTTATGTTGGTTGTGTTTTCCTCAAGTGTTCATGAGAATACAAGTGTGTGTCTTGTTTCTTGTCTTGTGTTTTTGTTTCCTTATTGTGTGTGGTATGTTTGGTGTCATTTTAGAGGGTTATTAATGTCAATATTAGTGTATTAGTGACTCCATTTCCTAGGGATAGGAGAAGGTAACTTGTCCTTAGCATAGTAAGCTTGCTACCCCTAGAAAATCACCAAAATGTTGACCCTAGGTCAAATTAGTTAAATTCCATATATAGTAAAACTTTTTATAGGATCTTGCTAAGTCATAGCATGGTCATAAGGGTCACATTAAATGTTTTATCTTTGTCATACATCTCATTTTCTTAATATTCCTTTATGTTACCTTTTTGGCCATTTTAATGAAATTATATGGTTTTACACCAAATAAAAGTGTGTACAAATAGATGAGATGAGGGTAACACTTGTACAAATAGATGGATGAGGTTTGGTATGAGTGCACTTGGGGGTTGAAATTAGTCTCTATGAAATTTAATTACATGGTCATGGTTTAAATATTGGTGGTCCATAATTCATAAACAAACACTAAGACTTTTAGTGCCTCTAAACTGCTTGTAAATCCCCAACATCTTGATTTCTTCATTTGATTGCAGTTATCTATGTGAATCAAATGGTGTGTATAGTATTTTAGAGAATATTACTTCATTCCATGTGGTTTATAATTTAGTTTTCACATGTGGATGTGAAAGGATTATTATATCACCCTCATTGTGTTAGAAGAGACCGCTATTGAAGTTTGTAGATAGTGTTTTCATCAAGTGATAGTTTTTATCTTCTATAAGTGACTTCAAATTAAGGTAATACACCTATGTTTCTCCTCTCAAACTATGGAAGATATTTTATCCATGGAATATATATATATATATATATATATATATATATATATATATATATATATTAAGGGACCTTAAAGTTGATGGACATGAGTTTATAATACATAAAGTAAAGAATGATCAGAGCTCTAGTGTAAAAAATCACCTACATTTACCTGTAAGCTTGTATGGATAATTATAAGCCCACTAAAAAACCAATAAATAAGTTGTGTATATTTCCAAGACCTGAATGGAGGTTTTCAAGTCATTTAGGGTTCATAGTGTATACCTTGTAGTCAATTCAAAAATTTTAGTCAACCAAAGCTAAGAAAAGTTGCAAATGAGATAACTTACCTTAACTTCTTTGAATGAGGTTTTTCTCATACAATGTGTTATATTTTAGTGAGTGTCTATGTGGTTTGTATAAGTATAATGACTCCATTATTATAGTATAGATTTAGAGGTATCACTTTAGCATGAGAAGAAGTTATTTGATTAAAAGGGAATAAGGGTTGAGTGACTCCCAAGTTAGGAAAGTTTTCACTATAGACATTTAGTAAAATATAGTCCCATTTGAGCCTTATAACTTACAAGTGACTTATATACTTATGATAATGGAATGACTATGTGATCACAAAGTAAGAGGCAATTTTATCTAGGTGTGTTAGATCTAGTGAATAAAATAGAAGGATGTGATTCTAAAGAAAACATCATCACCTACAGGAATCTCATAACTTCTCTTAAGGTGACATCTATAATCTAAATACAAACCTATCATATATTAATAGTAGAGAGATATGACTACATGGTATCAAGGCATAAATGAACTCAAATAGGTGTGAAATGGTCCAAGTGACCTTAAAAATAAGTAGAGGTGGAAAAACACTACTTAATTATGAATAAACACCTATAATATCCTTTCAAATTCTACTTAATACACACTTGCAATTTGGTCCATACTGTAGACTAGTCTAAGTATATAGAAGGGATAGATTTGAAAGGTAGGCAGTGGTTAAAGATGGATAATAATTATTAAATAAATTATCACACTTGTATAAAATATTTTCATGTGATTATCAAATGAAAATAACAATGACTAAACTAGGTTTTCAAACATCATACTCAATCTACCTGAACCTTGCACACAATATGCAAACCTTGAAGTCAATCTTGGAAATATATGATGTTAAGGGACCTATAGGTGTGATAAAAAATTAGAATTATGTATAGAGGATGCTAATGAGATATTATAAGCCTCCATATTACCCTTTATGTGAGATAAATAGGGGAGGTGCCCTCTATTTTGTCTTAAACATAGGGTACTCCATAAGGAGTCCATACTACTGACCTATGCATTCATGATGGAAATATGAAATGGAAAGATGAGGAGAATTGTGATATGATGTATAAGGTTGGAATTAATATGAATAAGTATAAATGATTCCCTAAATTCAACATGAATGTTCAAATGTGGTCATATACAGTCATACATAGTCTAGACCTACTAGGCCTAGAAACAAGGCCTAAACCCTACAGGTGCCTAAACTCATCCATATGATCATATAGCCTTTTTAATCCATGTGATAACTTTTATAGGATAGTGGAGAGCCAATTAGACCTATTTTTTTCTCAATTTGGACATTTTGGCATAATATTACTCAGACTTACCCAAAATGCAGTCAAGAGTTTGAGAGGACATTTTATTTTGCTCACACCTGTATGGATTGTTGGAAATATTGTCATTGATGCCAAAAGGTCTAGTATTGGTGATAAATGCCCCATTTAATTTAATGGTGTTTTTAATATTCATTTCCTGGGTAATGTATGTTAATATTTATTTAATATTAACGAATATATTTTTGGTTGCATATAAGTCAAAAGAGGGCCCATGGAAAAGTCAAAGAGTCACAGGATAAAGAAAAAAGAGGAATGGAATGAATTTTATCTTGAGGAATTCCAAGAGTCACCCTGTGAAGACAAAAGAGGGTATGGTGCATTTTTCCATGAAGGGACACTTTGAGGAATATGAAAAGTCACCAAGATAAAGACAAAAGAGGAAAGGATGCATTTGCTTATGAAGGGTCACCATATGAATTTTCAAATGCAAGGATATGAAGGGTCATGAAAGTTTGGCACAATTTTCCATGAATATTAAAGGGTCACAAAGGGTGAATGCCAAAGGTCATTTAGAAAGCTATAAATAAAGGCTTGAGAAGCCATTTGTAATATGCAAAAGAGTGCATGATTTGTATTTGTTTTTGAAGGGAGAAAAGTAGGAGATATTATAGAGTTATATAATTTGTTGAGTAAGAAACATTGAGATATATTTGTGTTTTATACACAAGAGGGGTTTTTGCTCCTGTGCGTTGGTTTTCACAAATATTTACAAGGGGTTGGTGCTTCTGTGGTTTGGTGCTCACAAATAGTTGCTGTGTTGGTGCTCAGTAAAGGGGTTGGTGCTCTTGAAATTTGGTGCTTGATAACTTTTTATTTGAATTGGTGCTCATTCATATATTTGAGATTGTTCTCTATGGTTTTTTCCACTTTGGGTTTCCATGTAAAAATCTGGTATCTCTCTCTCTTGTGTGGTGCATATAATTGTTTCTATTTTATTGTATATCTTGAATGTGTGATTAAGTGGTTAAAGAAAAGAAATAAGATTAAGTAAAAGATATATAATATACAGATTCACCCCCCCTCTTATTATATTTCTTGCTTAAAAATTGATATCAGAGGAGGTTTCTTTAGAAAAAGTTTTACAACTTGAAGGTAGATCAGGAAAGCACGATGGCTAGATCACATGAAGGTTTTTATACAAATAAGGTACCTTTGTTTGATGGAAAAAATTATGTTTTTTGGAGAATAAGGATGAAGACTTATTTGATGGCCCTTAGATTCAACATTTGGCAAGCAGTGGTGGAGGAATATGAAGATCAAGATATACTTGTAACTACTTTGATAGAAAAGAAGACAAGTGAAAATAATGATAAAGCTTTAAATGATATTTTATGTGGTTTATGTGAATCAAAATTTTTTAAAGTTATGAAATGTAAATATGCTCATGAAACTTTGGTAAAACTTAAGAATATTTACAAAGGTGATGGAAAGGTTCAGCAAGGTAAGCTTCATAATTTTAAAAGATAGTTTGAAAGTTTGAAGATGGAAGAGGAAGAAAATATAGCAAGTTATCTTTTATGGGTTAATCAAATAGTTAATCAGATTTAAGGTCATGGAGAAAAGTTAGGAGAATCAATTATGGTACAAATTTTTTTGAGATCTCTTCCATTGAGATATGATGTAAAAGTTCTAGCAATTGAAGAGATGAAAAATTTATCCAAGCTAAAGATAGATGAGCTACATGGTATTCTTAAGGCATATGAGATGCAGACCAAACTAGAGAAACCCTCAAAGAGAGAAGATGATTTTAAGACATCAAAAAAAGAGAAGGCTAAGATTCAAGAATCAAGTGACAATTATAGCGATGATGAAGATGACAATGGAGCTATATTCATTCACAAGCCAAAAAAGGGCACAGGTAAATATCAAGAAAAATTACCTTTTAAATGTTTTAATTGTAGAAAGATTGGACATTTTATAGCTAAGTGCCTAGATAAGGGTAATGGTGAAAATGAAGAAGGAAATTATACACAATATAATAATTTCAAAGGAAAATTCAAGAAGGGATTTGAGAAGAATAGTTTGTATTCTAAAGATCATAGCTCAGTTGAAGATAGTGGAGTCAGTGATTTAGAAGAAGAGATTCTATTCATGGCCATACATGAAGATGCCTTCACAAGCAAAAACATAAATGATCAAGAAGAAGAACAAGATGAATCCGAAGTGAAGTTGGAAGGATAAATCATTTGTGCCTTAGAAGAGTTAAAATCTCTTGAGAAGAATAATAAAAAATTAAAGCTCCAGATCGAGAAAAATGAAAAGGAGTCAAAGGAAACAATTGAAGATCTACAAGCACACTTTGAAGAAGCCACAAAGAATGAAAAATATTTAATGACATAGTTACAAAAAGTAAGTGAAGAATGTGAAAGGTATGTTATTGAAATGGCTTCTTTAAGAGTAGATCTTGAGAAAAAAAATAAAGCAATCAATGACTGAGCAACCAATGATTCAAAATTTGAGAATAACACTAATATGTTGAATAAGATATTAAAAAGTCAAAGATTAATGTTAGATAATATAGGTATCATTTTTGATAAAGAGAAATTGGAGGCCACTACTTTCATAGATAAGGTTAACATAGAAAAAGGAAAGAGCTATGCTGAAGCTCTTACAAAAGAGGAAATAAAAAGGGAAGAAGTTAAGAATATAAAAGTTATCTCAAATAAAGAAGGATGGAAGGAACAGAGTTACAAAAGGTAATTAGGTTAGAGATAGACAAATAGGTCCTATTTTTATGGTTACTATTTTTATTTCAATGGATATGGTCATTAAAAAATAGAATGTAAAAAAAGGGCTAACAATTTTAGAAATGAGGAGAAGGAAACTCATGTAGAGTTAAGCAAAAGCCACAACTCTTTTACTTCTCTATTAGGATTTAATGAAGAGTCCATAATATGTTATAAGTAAAACAAATTTAGACACATATCTTGGTATTGTATAAGTGTGTTTGAGTTACTCAAGAAGGACTAGAGTTTTAAGGATCCATTCATCAAGAAGAAAGTTTAAATAGGTTCGTGGTAGAAGAAAGAACTTGAAAAATCTGTTGGTATAGATAGCTTTACATGCAAGAAATGAAGAAAAGCCATGGTTCATTGATATTATATGTTTGAGGCACATGATAAGAGACAAGAGAAAGTTCATAACCTTATAGAGGATCAATGGTGGCACAGTGAGATTTAGAGACAATACTACTACCAAAATTACCAAAAAAGGTACACTAAGTTTGGATAATGGTAAAACTAAAACTAAAATTTTTTTGTATGTTGAAGGTCTTAAGCATAATATTTTGAGTGTAAGTCAAATATGTGATTAGGGGCACACACTAAATTTTTATGTAGAAGGTTGTGAAATTAGGAGAAAATATTCAGATGTGTGGTTATAGATGCTCAAAGAATAGGCAATAATTTATATATGTTATCAGACATCAAAGGTCAAAGATGTTGTTTGAGTTAGATTGAAGAAAGTTGGCCATGGCACGTGAGAATGGGACACATAAATTTTGAAAATATTGTCAACATAAAAAAGAAGCAAGCAGTCAAAAATATTCTAAAGATTACAAAGCCATCCAAGATGCTTTGTGGACCTTGTCAGTATGGGAAGCATGCTAGAAGGTGGTTTAAAAGAAAAGAGTACTCAACCACTCAGATGTTAGAGCTTGTTCACACTAATTTTTGTGGACCTATGAGAACTCAAATTACTCAAGGTAAGAAATATTTCATGTTGATTATTGATAATTTTTCACGTATGATTTGGGTAATACTTTTAAAGAAAAAATTAGAAGCTTTTAGACATTTTAAAGCATTCAAAGCATTAGTAGAGAATGAATTCAATTTGAAGATTAAGTGCCTAAGATTAGATAGAGGAGGAGAATTCAAGTTAGATCAATTTATTGAATTTTATGAAGACCATGGAATAAAGAGACATTACTCAGTAGCCAACACTCTACAAAAAAATGGAGTAGTTGAATGGAGAAATAGAATAGTTCAAGAGATGGTAAGGATAATGCTAAATGAATCTAAGATACTAGATAAATATTAGAGAGAGGTAGTTTCTATAGTAGTTCATATTCAGAATAGAGCATTATTAAGAGTCAATAGTGACAAGACTCTTTATGAGATATGGAAAGACAAACTAGCAATAATTGATTATTTTAGAGTTTTTGATAGTAGATGCTTCATAAACAAAATTGATGAAAAATTGGGTAAGTTTGAATCTAGAGAAGATGAAGGTATATTTCTTAGTTATTCTTGAAAAATTAAAGATTATAAATTCTATAACAAAAGAACCAAGAAAATAGGTGAAAGTAAAAGTGTCAGGATAGAAGAAGAAGGAACGTAAAGAATTAGTGATCAAATAGACATTCTTGAAATCATTGAAGAGGAAGATTTTGAAGAATTAGATGAAGATGAGAAGGAGAAAAAGGACCCCAAAACCCTATCCAAATATTTCTAAATAAATCATAATGAAAGTGACATCATTAAGGACATAAATGAAGGAATTTACACTAGAAGAATGATGGTAAGTGAATCTGAGCAAGCTAATTTCTTTTTATTATCTAAAATTTAGCCTAGAAAATTTTTAGAAGCTAGAAATGATAAGCATTGTGTTAAGGTAATGGAAAAAATAAATTAGATATGAAAGAATGATACTTGGGAATTAGTGCCTAGACAAAAATATCATAATGTGATAGGAACAAAATGGGTTTACATAAATAAGTTGAATAAAAATGGAGAAGTGACCAGGAATAAAGAAAGATTAGTATGTAAAGGATATGCTCTAATTGAGGGAATATATTTTGAAGAAACCTTTACTCCAGTGGCAAGGGTAGAGGCTATTAGAATGTTTTTTGCATATGTAGTGTTTAAAAATTTCAAAGTGTTTTAGATGGATGTCAAATCTACCTTCCTAAATAGGACTCTAGAATAAGAGGTCTAAATTAAGTAGCCCAAGGAATTTATTCTCTCAAATATTAGTAGTCATGTATGAAAATTAAAGAAAGCACTATATGGATTGAAACAAGCTCCCAAAGATTGGTATGAAAGACTTGATAAGTACCTATAGGATCAAGGTTTCAAGAGAAAATTTGCTGATAATAATCTCTACATCAAAATAGAAGGTGAGCATTAATTTATTATTGTGGTATATGTTGATGACATCATTTTTGGAGGAAAAACTAAAAATATGACAAAGGAATTTCTTGATAATATGCAAAAAGAATTTGAGATTTCTATGCTTAGAGAATTTTTTTTTTCTTAGGGTTGCAAATATTTCAGTCAGATAAAGGAATTTTCATATCTCAAAACAAATATGCCAAGAAAATGTTGAAGAAATTTGGTTTTGAGGATTGTGCACCAGTTGGTACACCAATGAGTACAAGAAATAAGGTGAGTAAAGATGAAGATTCACCTATTGCAGATCAATATTTTTATAGATCTATGATTGGTAGTCTTTTATATTTGATAACATCGAGGCTAAAAATCATGCATGTAGTAGGTATGGCTGCAAGATATTAGTCAGCTCCAAAAGATAGTCATGTTTAGCTGGTGAAGAGAATATTCCAATATATCAAGGGGACATTAGATTATGGATTGTGGTATCCCACATGTAGAGATTTCACTTTAGTTGCTTATACAAATTTAGATTGGGTAGTTTTCTTGGATGACAGAAAGAGTACAAGTGGAGGAGCTTTCTTTCTTGGTGATAGCTTAATATCATGGCTAAGTAAAAATAGTATTCAGTATCACTTTCTATAGCTGAAGCAAAATATATTATAGTGGTATTGTATTGTACACAAGTGCTTTGGATGAAGCAAACTTTGAAAGATATCAAGGTAAAATATGATGAACCTATTTCTATTTTTTGTGACAACACAAATGCTATTAATATTTTGAAGAATCTAGTGATGCATTCAAGAACAAAACTTATTCCCATCAGATATCACTTCTTGAGAGAGTAGGTTGAAGATCAATAGGTTAAGATGGAATATATTAGTACTATAGAGTAGATTGTAAATATTTTCACAAAAGCACTACCAAAAGACACATTTGAGTATCTATGGGAGAAGTTGGGACTAATTTCTTTTACTTCTTACCATTGAGGATCAACATTAGTTAAAGGGGAGCTAAGTGTTAACTCTAGGAAAGGCCCTTTGCCATTGATGTCAAAGGGGGAGAAGAATATAAATAGGTATAGGTATAGGTGCAGAAGTAGGTACAGAATAGGTACATGGAATAGGTATAGGTTGCTACAGTAAGGGGGAGTTAATGTATGTTTTTTAGATGGTAATATGTGTAGGTTTTAGGATGTGGTAGTTTCAGTTTGAGGTTGCCATCAATGACAAAGGGGGAGATTATTAGATTTATTGTCATTGATTTCAAAGGTTTACTATTGGTGATAAAGGCCCCATTGCATTTAATGGTGTTTTTAATATTCATATCTTAGTTAATGTGTGTTAATGTTTATTTAATATTAATGAATATATTTTTGGTTGCATATAAGTCAAAAGAGGGCCCATGAAGAAGTAAAAGAGTCATGGGGTAAAGATAAAAGAGGAATGGGACAAAATTTCTCATGAAGAGTCATCTTGAGGAATTCCAAGAGTCACCATGTGAAGATAAAAGAGGGTATGGCACATTTTTCCATGAAAAGACACTTTGAGGAATATGAAAAGTCACCAAGATAAAGACAAAAGAGGAAAATATGCATGTGCTTATGAAGGGTCACCATATGACTTTTCAAATGCAAGGATATGAAGGGTCATGCAAGTTTAGCACCATTTTCCATGAAGATTGAAGGGTCACAAAGGGTGAATGCCAAAGGTCAATTGGAAAGCTATAAATAAAGGCTTGAGAAGCCATTTATAATATGCAAGAGAGTGCATGGTTTGTATTTATTTTTGAAGAGAGAAAAGTAGGAGATATTGTAGAGTTATATCATTTGTTGAGTAAACAACATTGAGATATAGTTGTGTTTTATACACAAGTGGGGTTGGTGCTCCTGTGGGTTGGTGCTCACAAATCTTTGCAAGGGGTTGGTGCTCACAGATAGTTACTATGTTGGTGTTCGATAAAGGGGTTGGTGCTTACGAAATTTGTAATTTGAGTCGGTGCTCATTCATATACTTGAGATTATTCTCCATGATTTTTCCCACTTTGGGTTTTCACATAAAAATTTGGTCTCTCTCTCTCTCTTATGTGGTGAATATTATTGTTTTAGTTTTATTGTATATCTTGAATGTGTGATTAAGTGGTTAAAGAAAAGAAATTAGATTAAGTAAAAGATCTATAATATACTGATTCACTCCCCTTCTCAATATATTTCATGCTTAATAATGGACAAGCTTCATGAGACCTTAAGCAATTGGGGCTAATTGAGAGGGGTATTATATTCTAGGTTTGTGGAATTGGTTTAAGGTTTGAACATCTGACCTTTATGAACCAAAATTAAGAAGCTAATAGACCTAAAACCCTCCTAAAACCCTTGTTTGGACCTGTTAGAAAAGATATGGAGAATTATGAATCTAGAAGGGGTCAAATGGCCATGAAAGTGATTTAGACTTATTTATCACTCTCATAGGCTCCTTAACACCTAGATAATTTATACTATCATTTGTTTGGATAGACCTAGTACTATGTTTTTTATAGGATTTGATGTGTTTCACAGGTGTAGAAGGAGATTGATGAATGAAGATCATCATGGAATATATTTAGAAACTTGTCCTAACTCTTAAAACTCATTTATCACCTTGATTATGCATGAAGAACTCTCTGTTAGACCATTCATTGTAGGTAGTCTAACCAAAGAGTGAGAAGGCAAAGTGACTATCAAAGATTGAAAGTGAGAAGTGTTATATAAATTTTATTAAGGTCTATTTGATAGAACAAAGGACAAAGAGGGTATAATTGAGTTTCCTAACACCTCTTTAATGAGATTTATTTAAGCAAATGTAGGCTACCTAAGTGACATATGTGATGATTCAAGCCTAGAGGGATAATAAGTGATTGCAAATAGTGAATGACAAATGACAAGGGTGAGTCCATCAGTTGGAGAGGTATATATGACTTACATTGACTTTATTTCCATCTTCTCATGTTAGAGGATATGTGGCAATGAATCCTATGGTAGTTTTAGTTAGTCAAGTAGATGACTCATCATCAAAGTAGTTTTAAAGAAAGAACATGAAGAGTATCTATGCCAATTTGAGGAATATGTCATGATTCAAATGGAAACTTATCCAATAAGACATTCATAGCCTATTCTACACTCCATTATATTAAATTATAACTAGTTCTCATATTTTGACACTTGTCTTTGTGATCTTTGAGCTTCACTTCTTCTCTCTCCTCTCTTATGCTCTATATATTCAAGCCTTTTTGGATTTGTAATGGATCTACAATCGGTATGGTGAAGCCCTGATGGTTTTGACACCTTATTTGGCTTTGAATAAAGTTTTTTGAATTTGATTCATTTTCTACAATATCTTTCCTACGTGATTAAGATTTTCTCCTTTATTCCATTTTTCTCTTCCATATATTATGTGATTGATATCTCTTCTAATAGGTTTCATAAAGTGTATGTGTTTGTTAAGTGTGTCTTCAATTATGAGAGGGAATAGTAGTGTCTAGTATTAGACCTTATTTTCAGCCACCTCTAAGTATGCATACCAATATACCTCTATGAGAAATATCTATGATAGAAGGACATAGAGTTGAGGCTAGTTTTGGTTGTCTTATTTATTAGTGTAGATAAAATTCTATTGTGTGGAGTTATCTTTGGTGTATCAACCCATTAACATAGGTTTATTTTATGTCCCCTTCTTCCCTTTTCACTCCCAATAATGATTACCCTAGTGTAGTGTGAGCTTTGAATATAAATCAAGGGAGCTATCCCTTTCAAACCAAGAGATCTATCTCTTGTAGTAGCTTGTCTATGAAGAGAGATAGTTCCATGTTATCTTAAAATTAAGAAGGTCTACTTGACTTCTCTAGGGTGCAATTTTAGGATATAAAAATATGAGTGATCAAAGGTGCATGCTTTGACTCATCTTAGACATATTTAGGCTCATCTTCATGTTCTAAAATGAACATGATATGAAATGGATCCTCCTTTTTAGCTCCCAACTAAGATAAGTAGCTGATAGGACATGCTCTTGTAGTGGTACAAACTTGATCAACTTTCACCACATGACAAACCTTTTCCTCCTCAAGAGCTAGTGAATTAAACTAATGGATTGATATGTTTCTTGCAACATACTTGTAGTATTATCTTCAAGAGGTGAAAATTCTTAGTATTTGATAGGTTGAGCCCAATATAGGTTTTTATTATCTTACAAGAGTGAATAAATGTCTCTAAATGGATCAATAAATTGATAGCCTTCCTTTAGAACATCAAAAAAGTTAAATTAAAATGGGGTAGATTCTTGGAGTGATAAATTTGAAGATCTTCATCAATATATATCAGATCATAACCTCCATTTATAAGAGTGTAACATGCTCCTAGGACTTCACACAAGTCCTTTAATTGAGCTTCACTTGCTTCTAGCTCATTTAGACTTACTTCTAGCTTGATAGGAGTTGATATAGAGGAATTTTAAATAAGAATTGAGATATAAGTAAAGCCTATACCTCTTTGATCATGTTATTTGGGATCAAAATAAAATTTATCCACCTCTAATGAATCCTTATGAGCTACTTATTCTGCTAAAATAACCTGATCAAAATTTATTTCACATTGGGAAAGGTTATCTCTTTCAAATTCTACTATCATTTGATCACTTGTACTCCATTAAGATCACCTTTCTCTTCATTTTCAAAGACTAATTTAATTATCTCTTCACCAAGGGGAGTTAAAATGATTAATTTTCATCATATACACTTGAATCACTCTCCTCATAGCCTTCTTGAGGCTCAATTATGGTTGCAGCTTGATCTTCTTCATTTACTTCCCATAAAACATGTTCTTATTTAATGATGGGCTGCTCAAGCTCATGGATAAGCTTTAATATTTTAAGATAAATGAGATTCTTATATTTCCATTCACTAATCAATCCCTCAACCCTTGATATGATTTAGTCTTAAACCTTCTTAACAAGGACTTATTTCTTCATTTGAATGCTTTCTTGGATTAACCTTCATGATGGGAAGGTTTTGAGTTCTTGAAAAGGGATGGGAGGGGCTTGAATAGGTAAAGGTTCCTCTTTGGCCTTAATTTCCCAATCTAATCCTTTTCATTTTGCTTATCCCATGACTCCACCACTTGATTCTAACTTGGAAATTTAACGGACCTTTTGGGGAGATCTTGGGGAAGGGGAAGAGAGTTTTATGCCCATAATTACTCCTTGTTTTCCCTCTAATTAGAAGTCAAACACTTCATTATTTTTTATCTTGGTCTTAATAGACAATTCCAACTTGAGAAATGGGAGAAGAACTTGGGATAATTTGAAAATCTCTTTATTTTATCTTTTGAGGAAGAATGGGTAGAGTAAAAGAGGACTGATGTGGAGTAGGAGAAGGAAAATGAGGCTAATGTTACTAAATTTGCTACCTCTTATGAACCACTAACTTGTCATTATTGAATTAATCCACCTATATCCAATATGTCATTAGTGTGTCTTTATTGATTCTCTCTCTCAATAGGTGCCCAATTACTCTTAACCAAATGTAATGAGTCCCTCATATTATTAATGAGATGAATAGGGACACTTAGACCCTACTCCTTTTTTCTATCATATGAATTTCATAGCCTAAAAGAGTTTGTTTGAAGCTTGAGATAGACCGAGTAGAAATGTAACTATGTTGACTAGGGGCAACATGGCTTTGACAAGACTGAGAGAGGAATGAATAAGCTATCAAGGAGGTTGAATTAGGGTGGAAGGTAGCATATAGGATTGATGTAAAACTTGGTTGGATTGATATGAAGGTTGATAATATTGGTAAGGTTGTTGAGGGAAAGAAGAAGGATAATACTCTTGATAACAAGGCTGAACATAAGGGTGGATAACTAGAGTCATATGGGGGGTAAGTAAGGTCAATGTAGGATTGATATGACTCAACATGGGGTTGATATATCTTAACATGGGGATGATAAGGATCAACATGCTACTGATATGACTCATTAACTTGAATAAAATATAAATCCACTCTAAACTCAACCATGAAACCTCATGATCAAGGCAAAATAAAAAGAGTATTTTCTTCAAAGATCTTGGGATGCTAAAACCAATTAAATGAACTCAGAGTCTCCATTGATGCTTGTGTTCATGCCTTCAAAGGCTAGTGCATTGAAGAGTAGTACCAATAAAACTTCAATGAATTAAATCTCTTGTCTCATTAGGCATGTTAGAACTATTATCAATAAAATTTTCACCCTTAAGGAGGGTGTTCAAGCCTCCTCACTTAAGTGATAACATGGGAACTCTTCAAAGGTTTTGGGTGACCTTAAAGTTGAAGAAAACCTCTAGATTGGGATAACTCACTTCATGCATCACTTATAACCAATAAGCAATCTAATAGATTACAAGGAAAAAAGAGAAATAAAACTATAAACTAAAAAGGGAGGTTATATACCAAATGTAATGACCACTACCACTAATTTGCATGTGCACAGAGACTTATAAGACTAAAAAAAACATACACTTCTCTTAAAAATACCCTATCACATCAATTATTTGAAATGATGTAAGGTCAAGCGAGACTAGAAGGGAAGATATTTTCCACTTATAATTCCATGAAACCCTTGATGACACTCTTCATAACCTACAATAATGTGTCAAACTGCATGAAGGTAAAGAGAATGAGACATAAACCAATATGAACTTAATTTATGCTTGATCATATCAACCATTCAAGGTATATAGTAGACACAACCATAAGAAGAGGTAAAACTAGTCATCTTATTAATCAATAGGCATATAAAAGAGAAGGGATAAGTTATACTCCTAGTGGAAGGATCCATTTACAAGTTAAATCAGGGTATACATATAAAAGAAAATAAGGAGAGAAGATGGGCATATGAGAGGTATATGAAAAGTGTCACATCATGAATAATAAAGTTAAAAAAAAAAAACTATCAAAGGATATTTATTAAACTCTCCTCAACATGTTCCATCTTGGAATGATCTTATTCTTCATCAAGGTGGCATAGGAGATCATCATTGTCCTCTATGACTCATCCATCTTCCTTGAAATTTCCCATTGGGAGTGATTATGAAGTGATAATTCATGTTAATTAATTCTAACTTCTTGGATTTCATTGAACATATATTTAAGATCCTTATCCAATCATATTTTTACCTTTGTTTGGCATTTTAATTCATAATTCTCACACTTTGCTCCTTTCAAGGCCTATTCCTTATAACCTCATTTTGACACAAAGATCCAAAGTTTGAGATACATGAAACACTTATATGGAAAATTAAATTACATTTGATTACCTTTTATTCCATTCCATCTTCAGCCAAAATTTTGTGATTCAACTCTCAAGGTAGACCCACTTTTTCAACACCCATCTTTCCCAATTAGGCCTAAAACAAACACAAAATAATATATACTATACAATACCATAAATTACTGATAAAAAAACACTAAAATCATGTAAATTACATTAAATTATGTAATTTTGAAATTTTCAAGCATTTTTAATGGGTGAAACTCAGGTTATGCCAAAAAAAAGCTTGTTAGCCCTAAGTTGATCATGCATAGGCATGAGTAGGTCTTGAGTGAATAAGAATGCATAGGAGAAGTTTTATGGAATTTTATAGTGATATAAAACCTATGTGAGGTCTGAAACCACTTATATCAACCCCTCAAACCATCATTTGTTCTTGGACCACCTTCATACTTCTCCAAAAGGCTAAGTTTTAGGGTTTTACATGCATTTTAGGACTACAAGAAGGCTATAGGTTTCCTTTGTATTTTTAATGAAATTATAAACTTATAAACACCATAAAATGTATATAATGGATATAAAACATCATAATTTCCCATCTAAACTCTAATTTTAATACCAACATTGCATATTTTCTTCTACTCTTATAAGTGAGTTTGCATTCTTTAGCAGATATGTATGTGTTTCAAGATAGGGTTTTAGATTATAAAAACTTTATGATATTAATATTTTACTTAAAATTATTCATTATAAACCTATGAAATTTATATTATGGTATGAATATGACCTTACCCTACATACAAAGCTTTGACATGCCTATAACTGAGTCACTATACCTTGACTTAGACCTGTAACCTACCAAATTAGGCCATTTCATTCCCTCTACTACTCAAAATGTGCCAAAATATTGTTAAAATAGTATTTAAGATACATAAAGAGTTAATACTAGTGTTTTTATGGAAATTTATATGCATTTGGAGAACTAAAACAATCATCAGGTCTTTCTAGCCTTACTAGGCAGCCTAGGAGGTGTTAATATTGTTAATAATTGTTCATAGAGTAAAAAAATTAAAAAAACATCATAATATGCAAGGTTTAAGTAATATACCCATTTAAAATCCATAAAAACCATTCCCAACCATGCATCTTCATCTATATGGGCTAAGCAAAAGATTGATCTCTTTGAGCTTGTGCACCTAGAATTTTGGACCCAATCTGAGTTTTCTAGCAAAAAGAATCATTTTGATGATTTAATTTGATTTCATAAGGCTCATTTATGTATTTAAAATACTTCCAAAAGTTTAAAATTAGTTTTATTATGGGTCTTGAACATCATTTAGCTTTATAACCTAATTAACTCAGGCTTAGGGTTTTAGGCTTCTCTGCTTGTTTTGACCCTACCCACTATTATTTGATATTATCTAAATATTTAAAAGGTTAAAATAATCCTAAAAAACTTATATAGTTACTTTTTACCCTAAATAAATCTCATACTTCTAGACCAATGACAAGAGTGCATTCTTTTCATGTCCTTTACAAGGCAAACCTGTAGGTATGTGTTTAGGACTAACACTTAATGAGCTTGGATAATGCATTTATTAATGAGATATTCTTGTTAAATTTATGTAAAATATTTATTATAATATTGTATTACATGAATCCATAATTTTTTATGGGTTCTAAGTCCTAACCTGGGCTCACAAAAATAATTACTCTAGCCATCTCTTGGATGTAAACTTGTAGGTCTATATTTTTCAGCTCCACATTAGTCTCAAGACATTATTGGGATGGTTTTTTCACTGTATCATCTTCTCCATGATATTATTCACTTGTTATAGTACTATACATATCTTTTTTATTCAAAAAATGTGATTCTTCTTCAAGGTGTCTCATAATCTTGACACAATCAATCAAGATTGCCCTATTTTCTTGCATTTTAATTATAGGTGGTTATTTTTACTCAAAGAAGAAGTGTTAATTTTATAAATATCCTATCTATATATTGAAGGAAATTGAGGTTATTTTATAAGAGTTATCACATATAAAACTACCCTTAAACTTCACATTCATCACACAAAATACATTTTGAAAATTATATTACAAGTAGGATTGTAGGTACATAATAGTCTCTCTCAAATGCTACCTTGGAGATAAGAAATAATGAAAAAACCTTAGATATATATTAATGAAAATTCATAAAATATCATACTACAATAAACTCTTCAACACTAGAGCTCTTCACTTAATAATAAAGGATACAAATCTTCTTCAAGTGCACAGACCTATACATAGGCATTTCACCCTCTCATGCATATGAGTATTGGCCTAGTGATGGTGTGGAGGGAGTTATTTAAATATTTTAATCTTTATACCTTTTTGAAACATGTTTTCAACCTAAATTATGTGTAAAAAACCTCACATTTCTCAAGAAACCTTGCCTAAACCTATAAATCTATGATAAAACACCACATTCTTAGCATGGGTAGACCTGGACCATGGTTATATATATTGAATTTGATATTGAGAGGGTCCCTTTGGATTCATAATAATGTTATATAATCATTATTATACCCTCATTAAGCTCCAAAGTGAATTTAAATGAGACAAACCAAGCGTACAAGTTTTTTCATGGGTTTCAGAGGCCCCTAACTTCTTAATGATAGTTCCTAAAGCACAAGGGATTTTGCTAAAAACAAATTCCATGGATTGAGAGGGAAGATAGACCCCCTCTAACACATAAAAACATTATTCCTAATATGTTCCCTCCTTCATGAATTATCCTTATCAAAATTACCTTCCTTAGCCTGCTAATAAACCTAATAGCTAAGATGAAAGGGTTTTGTCTTTTCTTGGGTCTACCAATTCCTCCAACACATGATTTACACTTGAGGATACTGAAATCATCATATTTTGTTGAAAAAATACCTCTTTTTATGTTAGAACCTACTTTTTGAATTTTAACCAAGTGTATATTCAATGTTACATAACTTGAGTAAGCATGAAAAAATTAGAAGTTACCTTGAAGTTTGAAAAAAACCTTAAAACGTGTTAAACACCTTATTAAGGGTCAAGTTATGAACATTGGTTAAACAAATAAGTGTTATAACTTTACATTTTGACTATTCCACCCTAGAATACCTTAAACACTACTAGGACAATATCACATTTTATCATGGAAAGACATGTTATGACCTATACCACCCCCTTAAAAGGCTATTAAAAAATTTAAACAAGTATAGATATCATGTTTAAAATATAAATCACCTATGGTAGTCAATTTTGGCTAACATGTACCTTAAAAACACTCAAATTTTAATATATTTTGATATTTATGGGTCATCTTATTTGTCTTAATTAATCCTCCAATGAGATAATTTTAAATGGTGTAGTATAAATAAAAAATAAATCCTACACATTTAAATATATAGTAACTACCAATTAATCACCTATCAAGCTCACTAAATCATTATCAAAACTAAGTTATATTGATGTATTATTACCTATTTACATATTTTTCATAGGAACAATATTCTTACAAGTTTGAAGCATTAAAAGAGTACACCATGAGAAATATATATCAAGTTACAATCTAGATCACTATATGCACTCGTATATAACATAATACACCTTTGTTCACACACAAGCCCACATAAGGGGGAGAACTACAACATTTCGAGGCCCTCTTCAAAGTATATGGATATGTAGGTAATGCTTATTGACAAAGGGGTCTTTGAGGTTAGATAAAATTAAATTGAGCCCATTAACCCTTAATTTTCAAGATCACATGCCCTAATAAGAGGACCTAGGGTTTTGAGTTACACACTAATATACATAACCTATGCATGCAATATAGAAACATAATATGCAATGTGATAGTAAGAAATAACATGAACAAGTGGAATTTATATAAAATAACTTGTACTTCAATTTGGATAGAGTGTCAAAATTGGGATATAAGTATTCATGCTTGTGTTTAGAACCCAAAGATAATATCTGGGTTGATAGAGCACTGATTTACATAAATTGACAAATCATATATGAGTATTATCCTATGTCTTTTTGCACATGTATTTCCTAGATCTGCCTATACATTAGTGAACAAGTTAAGTGTTATTCATTATTTGTGTTTAATCATTTTGATTAATATTTGGCATTTTATTTTATATATTCAACATATTTCCATAATTCAACACTGTAATTGAATATTATAAATCTAAATTATTTAATTTTCCCACTTTCTAGAATAGTCTTATCCTAAATTAATTAGGCTATTATCTTATCTTTATTTAATAATTATAATTTCCACCATGTTCACAATGATATCATGGCTTCCTTAAAAAAATCCAATCTTGTTCACATTGCTTCATATGAAGGCCTAAAATTACACAAAGTTCTTAAATTTTCTAATGATACAAATCGACAACCCACTACTAAGGATGATAAATTAATTATACCTATGTTTTAAATAAATAGCCAAATACAAAAAATGAGTGATTATTTAAAAAATATGAAAAAATCATACTACTCATTTTATATCTATGATGCAAGCTATAGGAGATATCCAAAGGCAAGTTTCAATTCTCAAATATCAAATGTTCTCATGCAATGTTTTTATTAACAAAAACATTGTCAAAAATAAACCTCTCACATGATATATATTTGAGTATCCTTATCCATATGAATTTATTATGACTATTTTACCTTTATTTTTTGGACATGAGGATCATTCCAAACATTGAATTTTAATAGCTACATTATTTTAGACATTGGGCTAGAGATGGATCCTTGTTAAAATATTTTCATAAAAGTCTCGCACACAAGGCTAATTATTTATTCTATGGTTTTTTTAATGGTTAATTATCTACTTAAAAAAAAAGGATATATTCTTATTATATTTTCATAATCATTATGTGCTCAAATTAACATTGAAACATTTACATGGATTAAAGTAATGTACTTATGAGTCTATTTGAGATTATGTTTTATGATTTAAAATGAATTATATTCTTTAACATATCAACCCTTATATTCGAAATTATAATTAATATTTATTAAGGTTATTATTTATCCACTTAAATAAAGATAATTATAATTTCATTATGTAAATTTTTATAGCTTATATATTATGCACATGAGCTAGTCCACATCAATACAAAATTAAAAACATCCTCTTTACAAAGCAAAAGTTTTGATCAAGATAATCACTATAAAGGCAAATTTTTAAAATAGGATCATGTAATCAATAATCAAAACCAAAATATTCATATGGTACCTTTTAGAACCAAAGTCAATAACATGGAGATATCAGACAGGAAGAAAACACAATAAATCCAAATTCAACCATATCAAGATACACTTATAATAATTTTACCAATGTTTTTAGAAAATAATATCATCACTCTACCTACTGAATGACATTTATCCATAAAATACCTTTTACTTAAGAAGGAAAAATCATTTTGTGACTATCATAGAATAGTGGGACATGCTATAGAGCATTGTACCACATTAAAAGAACAAATTCAAAAGTATAAACATGATGGAATCATTATTGTATTACAAAATCAACAAATTCTTGCTACTATGAAAATACCACAAGTTTTACATATAGAAACAATAAGTAAAAATCATCCTCGCCCACATGATCTCAAAGATAAACATGAAGCTCGAGGATTCAATCATGATAAAGAAAATTTATTTGATCAATCTTGGTCATTAGATATCATTCTCATTCAAATAAAATAAAAAAAACATTTAAATAAATAAATAATACAAAAATATTTAACATTTAAATGTTTACTATATTTTTTATATGTTGTTTACTTTATGTTAGTAGATATAATAGGATATATTTACACACATATGTTTCACAAGTACTTGAGTGTGATACAAGCATATACTAGATCCATGATATAGCGTATGAAAATTTTGGACCTCTCCTCTTCCCATGTGACACACTACATTGGGGGCATCTTGATTCTATTGATCACAATTGATACATGTTATATTTTCTTATGATAATTTTAAATTATCATGTTGATCTCATATACTAATGCTTATACATGTCTTTACTCATGTTAACATCTTAAACAGTGTACTAGATATGTTATGCTATAAGATATTTTGATAACAAATGTATGTAGGAACTAGTATGATATTATTATGATAGTTTATTATATTTTAATTATTCATATTATCACTTGCCACAATTAAGTGTACTTCTTGTTTGCTATCATTTTTGGAGTGTGGAATATCTGAACATGTTCTTTGCTTGTTGGCCCTAGTTCCTTGAGTGTTATTTATTTGGTATGTGGACATTTGAAAATGTATTCTCCTTTGAGTGTGTGACATTTGAACATACCCCTTATTTACATTCTCCTTAGATCCCCTTTGTATGACATTGAGTGCTCTTATGAGTGTTTTATTACTTTCAAATCTTGTACTTGCTAAATTTAGATGATTCCATGACCATATCATGCATCTTATGAATTTTTATTTTTTGGATACTATGTGATTCATTGATAAATATACTTAGACATGATTTCACTATATGATTCATATAAATATAACATAGTCTTCTTATCTTTTTGAGATAAGATAACTATTAGATAACATTCCCATCACTTCAAAAAGAGGGGCATATTAGTGGGGGCATATGATAGAGACATGAGTCCACATACACATATTTTTAAAAATTGGATAAATTTGATATATTTTACATTAATCAGATATATATTTGAGACAAAATATTATACACTTAACATCAATTTTCATAAATTTGGGATAAGGTTTTTAATATTTGTGACATATAATACACATAGTTATAGAGAAGAGGTTACATTTTGACAAATAATTTAGATTAAGACACATTAAATTGCATATCCCATGTAAATTCACAAAATTATAGATAAAAATTTAGATTATATATGTATGGGCCTTACCAAGATGCACCTTTTGTGTCTTTATCTATCTACAATAATTATCTCCTTTGAGTAGTGTGATCAAGATTCAATTTCATTTATGGCCTTGACACTACTTATTTTTTCTGGTTGATATGTTTATACCATTTTACATGGGCAAGATTGGATAGATTATGTATACATTTAGGTTATGTGGTTGATATTCAATTTCCTTGATGACCTTGGCACAACTCATTATTACACCAGATCAGGGGTATGATAACCCTACAATTATCTTGTTCACTTCTCCAAGGTTTAGTTATGAACCTCTCTCCATTACTTCAGTTGATAAGCATCATTACCAAATCAAAATACCAAGGGGAAACATAGTTGCATTAATACATAGGTGCACTCCTTCCTTGTTCTCTTTTCCTTCAATCATTTCAATTATTCCAATTTTTTAGATTACATATACTAATTAAAGTATAACATGATATTGGTTGCAAGTAATACACATAAACAAAAAATTCAAATCGGGCTCAAGTCAAATCAAGGTGTGTTGTACACACCACTTATACACATTTATTTCCTTTAACCTGGTAATTTCATTCTTATAAATTAATAGATTAGTGGGGAAAATGTAAATGCTAAATCTATATTTTACATGATAAAATATTATTGTACACTTGGAAGATATTACTCATGGCTCAACCATTCAATTTAAGACTTTTACACTACCACAAGGCTCATGATCACCACCAAACTATGCCTAAATTATTATATTATAGTTTGAATTTAATATTTTGATTATCTAGATCACCTAAAACTCATAATATGCATAAACATATTAAATTTTTAGTTTCATATCTTTAGCAATTTTCTATCCTCTAGGATATTTTCATCTATACTAAGACACTAGCATTGATGCTTGTGTCCAAACTATAAAAACACTCAAATTTGTAAATATTTAAATATGTATGGGTCAAAACATTTATCTTAATTAACCCTTGTGTGGGATAATTTCAAATGGTGTAGTATATAAAAAAACAAATCCCACTCATTTACACATCTAGCAATTACCAACTAAACACATATCAAGCTCACTAAATAAATAGAATAATTGATTTCTAATGCCCTATTCTTACCTATTTATATATTATTCATAGGAGTAATATATTATAGGTATGAAGCATTAAAATAACAACCCACAAGTATTATTTTCCAATTTTCAATATATATCACTATATGCACTCACAGAGATTACACCATTGTTCACATATAAACCCACATAAGGAGAAAAACTACATTAGTTTGAGGCCCTATTCAGAGTATATCGATATGTAGATAATGCTCATTGATAGATGGGTATTTGAGCTCAGATTGACTTCACTTGAACCCATTTATTCTTATTTTACAAGATCACATGCCCTATTAAGAGGACCTAGGGTTTTGAGCTACACACTCATATCTAAAACTTGTGGTGTGATCTAGATAGAGAGTTTTCAATGTGATAGTAATACCTAATAGGTAAAAATGGAAAATATATAAAATGACTTGTAATTAACTATAAAAAAACTCATTGAAACTAGGATAAAAGTGTTGATGCTAGTGTCTAGACCCCAATGGTAATGTCCAAGTTGATAGAGAGCTGATTTCTAGATTTTGATGAATCATACTTGAACATCATCCTATCTCTTACACTTGTATTTCATAGATTAATTTTTATATTAGTGAATAAGCTAAGTATTATTCCTTCTTCATGTTTAATTAATCCTATTACAATTTAGAATTGTACTTTTTATATTTAGCATATTTATATAATTTATCACTATATTTGAATATTGTAACTCTAAATTATTTAATTAGATTGATTTCTAGAATAGTTTTTTCCTAAATTAATTAGGCTTTTATCCTACCCTTATTTCCAAAAAGGGTTAAACATTTACATATATTTTTATTTTGAGTTAAGTTATTGTGAAAGCTTCACAACTCACCTCAAAAGAGGAGGCGTAATGTCTTGTATTAGAGACTAAACTACAATAACCCTGCACATAGATATAAAAGAAAAAATTTACTCATTTAATAATATTTCACACTATTCTACCCAAAAATCATATTCAAACAAAAAAAATCCATTTAGATAGTAGTATAGGACATAATTTCCTAGAACAACATGCTTTCATCCCAATAGTCAAAAACATAATTTCTAGGTTTCCCATAATTACACTCAATCCATAGAGTAGTTTCAATATTTCTCATAAATGGTTTTTATAATTTTACATAGATATATTATAGATTTTTATCAAATTGGGGGACATCATGCATGGGGTCTTACCCTACCTAGTCACTATTATCACACTAAAAAAAAATAAAGGTTCACGTATCTAAATAGGTGTATTCATTCCTTATTATTTGATATATAAGTTTCTTATCTTTGCTTTCATAGTTTCATCTTAATTAAAGACTAATTTATACATGTTTCATCGTAGGTCTACATAAAACATAGTTTAGTATGTGGCATATATCCAAACTTACTCAACACAAGTAAGCTCAGCTCTCTCTCTCTCTCTCTCTCTCTATAAATTTCACTTTAGTACATTAATATAATAAAAGTGGGGTAAATTTAGTCACTAAAATTAAAATTTAATTCTAACATAATGATCTTATGACCATCTTATTATACACAACTTAACTCATGCTTAATTCCATAGATCTAAGTTGATATTCCTTTACTTGTATGCAAATGATTCCTACCTTAAGAAAAATTTGATACTATTTATTCCTAATATTCACTCGAAGCAACCTAAGATCACCCCTTAATTAATTCAAACTTTTATCTTTGTTATCTTTAATCTACAAACAAGGCCACTCCTTCAACACTGTCCCTCTCATAAATAGTGTATAAATCCACTAGATGCACCCTCCCACTAAATAAAGACTAATTTATAAAATTTAAATTAACCTCATGGGTCATACCACATGTTTTTAAAGTGCCATCCTTGGAACTTCCAAAAATACCACTGTAAAGGCATATTCTCCATTCATTTATTCACTAGTTAGAAAAATGCTTCCCTATTACAAATACTAGATTTATTATAATTGCACATTGAGAGGAAAACACTTATTTTTCCTAATTCTAATTCCATACATAAAAATTAACCCTAAGATAAGTCTACATACACTTCTAAGGTCACATGTCAATATTGAAGCATATAACTACACCAGTATTTCACACATACCACTATAGAATGGGATAAATACATGTAGTTTTATCCTTCTTCAAATTATCGTTATGTAAGCAACACTCAACACATGTGATGTTGAGGTCAAGCACTATTTCAACCACTAACCCCATTTTCCCATTTATTTTGTTTATTCCTTTGTTTAACCATTTTTGGAAATATCATGAGAAGGGTTAGGGGTAGAATATCTTATACACAAGGATGGATAAAAATATTATAAAGTAGGCCAATTAATTGAAAAGTTAGATAAATTAATATTTTAAATTAAAATATTGAGATGTGATAATTATAGAAATTACCAAATTTGAATTTTTCTCTATTGATTATGATGGTAAGGAGAAATGATACTTAGCTAGATTTGTAATGCGTAAATGGATTTGAGTTGTATATAGGTAGAATTATTTAGGATCAAAATTATTATATAATAATTATATTTTATAAATGATGTTTTTAGAGCCATAAACAATACCATTGACCTTTGGACACTACTATCAACACTACTATCTATTCTATGATGCTACTGTCTAGTAATAAATATGTACTAAATTATGATGCATCCAAATTTGATGTTATAGGTTTTATATTTATATTTTTTTGATGTATTAAGATCTATAAAACATATTTTATATGTGTGATTATGGTTAAACTCTATTTCTTCACCCTTTTTCACCCTTGGAATGTGTTTTCCAAAAATGGGTTAGTGGTCTCATAGTGTTGAGCTAACCTCAAAGACCCCTAAGTCAATGAGAATTACCTACATAGAAAATAATATAATGTGGGATGTTGAATTATTTAGTTATCTCTTATGTGTTGGTGAATGGGAGAAAAATGGGGTAATATGCTATATGTAGATGCATGCAATTATCTATCTTGTAACTTGATAAATAATGCTTATGGGCTACTCTATGAATGCTTCAAACCTTTTGTATGATTGCTCCTATAATTGATATGAAAATAAGGATGAATAGGGTAGTATAAATCCTTTTTACAATTAATTTCATGAGCTTTAATAGGTGTTTGCTTGGTATTTTATAGATTATTAACGAAAAGGATTAGACTTGTATTTATATTATACCTTTTGAAAATATCTCATGGTAGGGTTCAATAAGACAATAAGCCGACCCATAGTTTTTATATTAATTAAAATTTGGATGAATTTTGATATATAGACATTAGATAAAGATATATAAATTATCATTGACACTAGTGTCCCTCTATGGCCACTAGTATCTAAAAGGATATAAAATAGTTGAGGATCTAAAACCAATAGTGAAGGGTGTATATCAAGTTTTCATATTTATGTATAATGCATGAGATATGGGTCATCAAAATGATAAGGGTTGGAATATAATAAAATCACTTAGGTACAATGAGATGGTGAATACAAGCCTTTTGATAGTGGGAAGGTCTAGAATTGAAGGGTAGATCCCTAATTGATATTTTTCAAGTGTATGAGACCAAGATATTATAAATATTTAATTTTAGTATCTACATCCTCATTGTTTACTGAGATATGGTTATCAGTGAAGAATAATGTATAAAAAAAATTCTATGACATATCAAATAAGACAAAACACATACATAATATAAATAAGTGATCGCACATAAACCCAAATTTATATAGAGGGAAAAAACCCCATCTGATGCTAGTGATCCCTATAGATGACAACATATGACAACCTTATTTGATTAGCATGAATTTTTATTGAGATTAAGAGAATAATTATTCATTATTAATAATAATATCACATATTCACATAGTATACCATAGAGGCTCTATTACAATCTATTAGATTTGAGTGCTAACTAAGTAATTTATCTTTGCTCTTTTCCCTTTTATATTATTTACATATATAGTAGGTTCTAAATCAGAAATACTTAATTTATACATTCTAATTTTAAGAAATTGTTTTTAAAAATTAGGATCTAATTATTAATCAATACATAATTTTGATAAAAACAACCACATGACTGTGCCCAATTACATGAATCTCATTTGTCATTCCTCTAAGCCATTTATATATATGTGGGCTTGACCCTTTGTTTATTGTTACTACTACACATAACTCTCAATGTCAAATTATAAAAATACTAAAAATAACCTTTAGAATATCTCCAACAAAGAAAAATCATCCCTAATACTTCTATACAAGTCCATCCTAGGTGGACATGAGTGCTACATGCCCTTGTCCACTTAGGTTGGTCACATCCTATGCCACATAATGCCTAGTTTATGAATTTGAAATAAATATTTTGGATCTTCTCACGTGTTTCACATGGTCAACTAAAGGAAATTACCAAAAAAAAATTCATATAAATATATATCAAAGGTCATTCATTTTCCCCACTTGGTATTCACGTATCTTAATATTATATACTATTTCACATTGAGTAAATCTACCCTATTCTTCCCAAATTCAAGAGCACTCAAAATAAGGTGCCATAAGCCAAACAAAGAATAATATAAAATAAGACAATAGGTATCATTGTAAAGTATAAAATAAATTTTATAGATAAACACATATAGTCAAAAAATAAAAATTGAGAGATCACTCGAGGTGAGATAACTACTCAGGATTGATTTCCATCATTAGAGTATTGGATACGTAGGCAAGAGTTAATCATCAAGGGTATGTTGACCTATTTTGAACCTTAATGTCAAAAGGTAAATAAATATAGGTTAAAAATTTATTTTCATGTCTTTCCACCTTGTTCATAGCTTTTTCATACCTTATGTGGTCTCCCAATAGCCTTTCTAAAACCTTGTTGGCAAAAATTAAGGTTTATTTAGAGAAGTTAAGGCAATAGTTTATATTTACATTATACTAGCATAGTCATGTCATTGTGAGGAAGAGGTGAGTAAAAATGGTGTCATAGGTCCTTAGGTGTCCTTAAAAATCACATTTTACCCTTCATTACATTGTATAAACATTTTATGATGGTTTGGAGAAGTTAAGGTTCTTTTGAAAAATTGAGGTAATGTTTTATGAGGAAAAAGGTGATTATGATTATATATACATTTTTAAAAGTGAAATGTACATACTAAAACTTTTTAAAAACTTTTTAAAGTAGTTCTATAACTTCCTTATATGTTAGCAAATCAAGAATTAGTTAGAATCTTGAATTTCAATGTTTAAAGGGAAATTTAAGCACTTGTACAAACAAGAAAGGTCCATTTATAGGTGAAAATAGTTTTATATATTATTTTAAACTTAAAAAGTTAGATTAAATCTCAAGATAAAGTTTTAGGTCTTGGAGATGCAGATAAATCTCTCTCCTCTATCACTTCCTTCACAAACTCATAAAGGCAAAATTCAAGATGATGGTACATGATGTACAGGTGGATTCAAAGACTAAGATTTTGAATAGAGTTTATGAAACCTATGGAATATAAATTATTCAAATTTTTTATTTGATTTATCTCCTTATCTTTATGAAAAATTGCTAAGGAGTTGAGTTGCTTTTTTGAGGAGCAAAACCATGATAGGGTTAGTTTTGGACCTCTCAGGTGAAAGAATGAACTCATTGAAACATGAGAATAATTGGGATGGATAATAAAAGGTTTGAAAAAATATTTAACACCTTAATCCACTAGGTTAGCACATGTGTAAGGCCATTTTTCAAGAAAGCTACTCTTTTGCATAGTTTGTAAATGTGGTTATCAAGGTCTTTTGTTATTCTAATGTTTTAATGTTTGAGGGTAAAAATGAATATTAAATACCATGATTTAAATCCACATAAATACATATATATCCATCAAAAACTCTCCATGATGATCCCAATAACATTCTCTCCAAGTAATTCATAACGTTTTCTCATTTTGATGACTATATGTGTAAAATGCCTGTATATCAATTATTTTAAGGATTGATCCTAAATAATCAAGGTGAAATGGAGGTATTAAAATAATAATATAAGTTATAATACAATAAATAAGTTATATCAAACCTTAGGAGTTCAAACTAGCCTCATTTAAGGCCTAGAACATAGGAATACAGACTTGCAAGTCTATAAACCTATAGGCCTACATTTTAGGAAAAATGTATTGAATGTGCATCAAGAAATGAGTTTTAAGACATAATTTTGGAGGTAAATATAGTTTATTTAAATTTATATAAGGTATAATACTAATTTAAATGTTATTTCAAGACCTAATGTTCATGAGAACACAAACATACCTACAGTCCTAATGGAGGCAGTCAGGCTTACAAGAGAGAGAGAGAGTGTACACTTGTGAAAATAGAGATTGAGGAGGTTGTATAAGGATAAAATAAATAAATTAAACCCAAAAATTGTGATGATGATAATTTATATACTCACTAACCTATGGAATATATCCTAAACTCTAGAATGCAGTCAAGATTCAATAACTACTTACAGGTCTGCCTAAATAGCTCAAGTTATTTTTTAAAATTGAAGAAAAGAAATGATGTAGAATAGTGGGGTGTAAATTTGATAGAAATATTGGATTATAAAATTAATTTTTAGGATAAAAATACCTAAATAAATTTTTTAGAGAGAAGATGACTAGGCAAGATTCATCTCAAACACCTATAGTTACACGTTCAAATCAACACCTACAGGCTTAGACAAAGCATGAGAAAGAAATGCATGGCCAAAAAAGGTGATAAAAAACTTTAAAAATAGATAAATTTGAATGTGCGAGTGTAATTAATGTCTTAAAAGTGATATCAAGTATTAATAGCCTAGTTTAAGAAGGATAACTTTAGAGTCTAATACCCAAGAAGTTTAAATTGTAAGCCTATAGGCAAAATGGTCATACACATGCCTATTTAAGGTTTCAATTTGATTATATGTTTGAAATATAGTATAAAAAACAAGTTATTGGATATTGAGGTGATGGTGAGTGGTTAGAGTACACATAATCTTTGAATACTAAGAAGATCTTAGGGAGATCAGAGGGTGAGATGAAAAGTGTCCATCTCAAGTTTATAGTCACACAGGCCTATAGGTATTAGAATGTACAAGGGAGGGTATATGAAGGAAAAAATTGAACATGAGGACACTGAGGATGTGATAGGGAATCCAAAACAACATGTTATAAGGTATTTAACCTCTTTAATATAGAAAAATATCAAACATAGTCAATGAGGGTTTCTTGTAGTGTAAGACTCATAGACCTTAGGCATCAAATAATAGTGATCATGGAAGATATGAATAATAAGGATGGAATAATACCGTTATAAAATGGAAGGGTGAATATTAAATACCTTACCAAGTCATTGGAATATCATGATAAACTCAAGATAGCTCTCTTAGACTTGTTTTCTCTTTAGCTCTCACAAATACACACTCAACCACCTGAGAGACTTACAACTTCTACTTGGATCTTTCATGACAAGGTTCATAGTGGGAAATAATTTTTGGAAGTGTTTTATGGGTATCTCCACTTAAATCTTGTTGAATTTTTTTAGGTGAAGAGGCTCTACCCTCTATGAACAATAATTAAGAACCAAACATGCCTAAAACCCTTGTAAACCCCTTCTAGTGACTTGATGAGAGGAAGGCTGATATAAATGGTTTGTAATAGATTGATATGGTGATAGAAACATTTTTTAAACCCTTATATGTCTTATAATCACCATTTCATGGTATTGGCTGATATGCATGTAGGCACAACTATATGAAATAGGTCTAAAAATAAGTCAGTAGGTGTGTTTATGAAGGTACAAAGTAAGGGATGGATTTTAGATCAATATAATAGGTATTTAAGGAATTAAAAAAGGATATAAAATAATCCAATCAACTACTTAGGTCTCTCAATGTGACATATCAACTCTACAAGTTGTCAAGTTGGCCAAGAATGGAGAAAGGCATTATTTTGCAAGCTAAAAGGTCTGTATGCAGGCCTATAACACACTTCAAGAGAAACTTAATCAGTGGATTGAGTTTCCTAATGATGTTTTAGACTTAAAAAACTCATTAAAATCACTATAACCTAAAAATTTCTTTCCAAACACTTCAACTGTCTCTTAAGCCTATGCAAGCACCTAAACTAGGGTTTTTGACCATTTAATGGTTTACCCATCCATATAAGGTCTCAAGGGCTGAAAATTGACATGGATCATGGTATTGTAATGGGTAAATTTAATCACACACTTTTATTGAGTTTCAAACTTATGGGAGTTATTTTGGGCCAAAACTCAATTTTTAGGCAAGGAGGCCTAATTGAGGCCTAATTAAGGAGAGAAAATAGCATAAAAAGACACTTTCGCTCATATTCAAGACATGAAAATTGGCATAGATATGTAAGGGGATAATAGGTACTCAATTATATGCTCAATTTACCATGATAGTTTGTAAATTATTCTACATAATGAGGTTTACATGTTTTTAGGGTTACAAAGAATGAGGCCAAATGAGAACTTTTAATGCAAAACAAAGTCTTGGAGAGAGTTTTATGACTTAAAATGAGTTTTTTTTATGTATTATATTATGTGAATGTTCCATCCATAGAGAGAGATTACCTTGATGAAGATGAATTCAATCTTTGAAACTTGTAAGCAAGGTAAGGCATGCCAATGCTAAGGGGTTTCAATACACCTAATAATTTACTTGATGATTGCCACTAAGATGTTAGTTTGGACAAATTTTAAATAGGTAAAATGTGTCAAAATCAGAGAAATAATGTAACTCAACATGGATTTATGTTTAAAAATTCCACTCGTCTTCTCATAAGCCAAAAAAGGGGGTAGTTTTGAAGAGAAAATGAAGGTGTCAAGCTAAGTTTAAAACTTACACACCACTTGGAGGAGAAGATAATATTTATGAGATAAAAAATTGTATTTAAGGTTTTAATGAGATATTTTCATAACTCTCTTATTTATTTTAACTCATGAGACACGTATCATCTCTTTCTCTTATGCCCTTCTCTCCTTCTTCTCTTTATATATTCATCCTGGATAGGTTATGTTTGTATCCTCCACTTGGGTATGTTGAAGCCCTACCTATTTAAAAAAATTGATCAATGAGAAACTTATGATGTTACCTCCTCCTTTGACTATTTTCAATATGTTTGTGGATTAGTTGATATTTTCAAGTGACTAACTTTATTTCCTTGACATGTTTATCCTTTTCTTGCATTCATATTTAGTTTAAAAATTATTTATAGGTATTATGAAGTGTGAAAGGTTTAGTGAGTTGTATTTTCACTAGTGTCATCATATGACCTCTTGACTAGTCCTCATAGCTCAATAATATTTCATAACCTTCATGTGAAATGTTAATGTAGAGAGGCAGATTTGGAGTAGTGTTTGTTATAGGTTAGCCTCATGTTTGAAGTGAATTTATAGTTGGTTGGTAGTTGTTAACTATATTTGTTATAAAAACCCAATTATAATAGGTTTCTCTCCCTTTTCCTATAATGTGGTAGATTAGTGTTTGATCCTAAGTGATTTATCAAGGGGAGCTAGTCCTATAACCTAGAGATTTACCTCTCTAATAGGTCACCCATAACCTTGAGGTGATTCCATGTTTTTACAAATTTGAAAGGCTTGCATTACCTTCTAAAGGGTGAAAATTTGGATGATAACATTTTTGTCATGCTCGATGGGTCTAAGATCCAAAGTAGTGGAAGTATTGTTGGTGTCATTCTTATATATATCCTTCTTTTAAGGCATTAAAAATGTAAAAGGTGATTCTATGCATAATCAACTATTTATAGTAGCCCAATCACTTGTTAAAAGTAAGTTGTGTTTTCAATTCATTATCTTGATGAGGTTATTATGGATGAGTTTGAAGTAAAATTAAATTTCATGTAAGTTGGTGAAGCTCCTCAAGCCTATAGTACTCCTTATTAGCCTCACCATGAGCCTCATCAATCCTATAATAAACATTACCAAAAACATAATGGTTCATATCAATCCTATAGTAATCTTTACCAATCTCCTTGGTAGCCCAACTACATACCTCAGTAGCTTTATGAATCTTTCCATCCTCTTTATTACCAAAAACATCACTCCTAAACTCCTTATGAGACATATCAATCTTATGATCAGACTATATCATCCCCATATGGCTATGATAATGCATATGAACAATGTTGTATTCAACCATGTTATCCTCTTCCTCCTCCTACACTAGTTCCCCAAGATTTTTAATATGGAATGGATGAAATGGAGAGAAAAGTACTATAAATATCAAGAAGGGTTTGTTCAACTTATAAATATGAATAAGTTATTAGGTGGTTTGAATTTGTACCTAATGATCCACTAGAGAGTAATGAGTGGTATGATTTTTTATTAGAGAGGATGGTGGTTTGGTAAAGTTAAAAAAATGAGTTTGATCAAAATTTTAAAGAAACCCCTTTTACTCCTTATCAATGTTCCTATTATCTATATCCTTAAGAAGAGCCTCAAAGATAGCCAATTAAATATCCAAGAGAACCTACTAATTTTAAAGTCCCAAATTAGAACCAAGTAGTGAAGCCTTAGGAGAATCAAGAGGAAGAGAAGCAAGATTAAGAGATTGAGGTCAAAGAAAACCTTGAGTTTATTCAAACTCCATTGCCCTCTCCTCAAGAATCCAAATATATTCCATCTTGGAGGTCTATCCAAGAAGGCATTCAAGATAATAGGGTAATCTTCATTGAGAAGGTTGAAAATAAGGTTTTATCTATTTAATAACCTTAATAAATTTATGATAAAGATGATGTTTTTGTTGAGAAGTATGATTTACTCATATCCCAACTAAACTTGCTTTATTTCCAAGAGTTCATAGAATATTATTCCATATCCAAGACCCCAAGTTGAAAGAGTATACCCTCCATTCCAAAGTAAATTCATGAGCCATATACCATAGGTAATACTCCTTGTCTAACTCATGAACCTATTCATTACCCTCACACCATATCCCTTCTCAAGAAAGAACCTATCATATGGAAGATAAATGAAGAAGAAGTTGCAGTTGTAAGTGAGGTGAAAAGAGAGAGTGATGAAGATGATTCAAGTGAGTTTGATGAGGACATATTAATTAGTACTCCACTTAGGGAAGAGAAACATAATTAATTTTTTAAGGATGAATTTCTAGGAGATGGTGTTAGTAGTATGATTCAAGAAGGATATCTTTTTTCATCTAATCTTATTGAGTTTGTAGTTAGCCTTGATGTTGAAGGTTCTCTAAGTAAATAATCTGAGGTTATGAATGATTTTGAAGTGGTTCCAAATGATTAAGAGGTTAAACTTGAAGAAGTTGATTCTTAATCACATCATGAATTCATAACATGATTTGAAACTCTTGACATCCCTATAACTCTTCAAGATAAAGATGAAGATGTTTGTCTATTTGATCTTACTCATATTGATAAAATAGAAGAGATAAAATATGTTTGGTAGTATTACCTTGAATGTATTCAAGAGATTAAATATCTTTGTAAAGGTACATTTCTTATTGAGTATGATTATGAAGAGAATGGTCAAGATACATCTATTGAGGATCATGATCAAGCCTGAATTAAGTATGCAAAGCTCCTTGAAGATATTGATGAACTTGGATTATATGATAAGAATTAAAAGGTCACTCAAGATGCCATATAGACTCAAGAAGCATGCCTAGATACAATATAATTTATTGAGGTTGTAGCTAAGGAGCCTCTTGAGAAGGCTCTTAAGCCACATGATGAGTTATATTTATAGGGGATTGGTTTGATAGTATCATTTCACTTGAGATGATGACAAGAGGAGTGTCATTAAAGAAGAGGATTAAGACAACAAGGGAAATGTCCAAGAGGCATCTTGAATCATGCCATTTTCCATGTCATAGAAAAAGAGATAGTAAAAGCTTCCCCTTTAATCCAGGAGGAAGGAGTTGTTTTCAAGTTATTTGTATATAGTTAGTTACTTTTTTATTTGTAATATTTTCTAAGTGCTTACCTAGAACATGTATGTGTCTTATTTCTTTTGTTTTATGTGTGTTGTCCTTATTTTTTGTGTTTAGAGGTAAAATCAGTTTGTTTTTTCATGGTTAAGGTCTATTTCAAGTCTGATTTTAGGTGAAAATGACCCCATTCCCCAATCAAAGGACAAGGCTACTAGTCTATTTAACATGGCAGCATGATACCCATATGAATAATTAATTTGTTGAATAATTTTAACCCCCAAGGTCAAAATTTCAACCCCTATAGGTGAAAAATTTATTATCAAATCTTTCTACCTTATTCATAAATTTATCATGCCTTATGTGGTCTCTTAATAGCCTTTCTAAAACCTTGCTGGAAAAATTTAAGGTTTATTTGTAGAAGTTAATGTCCTAGTTTATCTTTGCATTATACTAGCCTAGTCATGTCATTGTGAGGAAGAGGTGAGTCAAAATGGTGTCATAGGTCCTTAGGTGTCCTTAAAAGCCACATTTTACCCTTTAATACCTTGTATAAACATTTTATGATGGTTTGGAAAAGTTAAGGTTATTTTATAAACTTTAAGGTAATGTTTTATGAGGAAAAAGGTGATTTTTATTATATTAAAATTTAAAAAAGTGAAATTTACATACTAACACTCTTTCCAAGGTTCTTAGAGTAGTTATATAACTTCCTTATATGTTAACAAGTCAAAAAGTAGTCAAAATCTTGAATTTCAATGCTTAAAGGGTAGTTTAAGCACTTTTACAGACCAAGAAATCTCCATTTTCAAGTGAAAATGGTTTCATAGAGTATATTTAACTTCCACATGTTATATTCAAGCTTGGAATCAATTTTTAGGTCTTAGAGATGCATATAACTCTCTCTCTCTCCTCCATCACTTCCTTTAGAAGCTCATAAAGGCAAAATTCAAGAGGATGGTATAGGTTGTATAGGTGGATTCTTGGCCTTATATTTTTAACAGAGTTGATGACCCCTATGGAATATAAATTAGTGGCATTGGTTTTTTTATAGATTTCATTAGATTTATGACCAATCACTAAGGAGCTGAGGTGCTTTTTTGAGGAGAAAAACCATGATAGGGTCAATTTTGGGCCCTCATGTGAAAGAATGAACTTATTAAAGAATGATAAAAATTAGGATGGATCCTCATAGGTCTAAAAAACATTTCACACCTTCATCCACTAGGTTGGCATGTGTGGAAGACCATTTGGCAAGAAAGCTACTCTTTTGCATAGTTTGTAAAGGTGGTTGTCATGGTATTTTATTGTTCCAAGATTTAAATGTTTAAGGGGATGAATTAATATTATATTACATGTTTTAATTACACTTAAATTAATATATATCCATAAAAACTCTCAATTATTATCCCAAAACCATTCTCTCCAAGCAAATCACAATGTTCTCTCATTTTGATGACTATGTGTGTTAGCTGCCTATCTATCAACTATTTTAAGGATAAATCCTACATCATCAAGTTGATAGGGAAGTATTCACATACTAATATAATCAATAAGTCAATAAATAAATTATATAAAACCTTAGGATATCAAACTAGCCTCATTCAAGGCCTAAAACATAGGAATGCAGACCTACAGGTCTAGAGACTTATATGTCTACATTTTAGGAGAAATATATTAAATGTGCATTAATAAATAAGTTTGAATACCTAATTTTGGAGGTAATTATAGTTTATTTAAATTTTTATAAGTTATATAGCTAATATAAATGTCATTTCAAGACCTAATGTTCATGAGAACACAAATTTACCTATAATCCTAATGAAGGCAGTCAGGCTTGCAAGAAAAAGAGTGTACACTTGTGAAAATAGAGATTAAGGAGGTTGAATAAGGTAAAAATAAATAAATTAAACCCAAAAATTGTGATGAGTATCATTGATATACTTATTAACCTATGGAAGAGACACCATACTGTAGAATGTATTCAAGATTCAATAACTACTTACAAGTCTGCCTAAATAGCTCAAGTTGTTTTTTAAACTTGAAGAAAAGAAGTGATGTATAAAAATGGGGTGTAGATTTGATATGAATATTGGAGTATAAAATTAATTTTGAGGACAAATAGACCCAAATAAAAATGTTAGAGATAAGATTACTAGGCAATATTAATCTCAAACACCTACATTTACATAGTCAACTCAACACCTACAGGCTTAGACAGAGCATGAGAAAGAAATGCATGGATTAAAAAGGTGATAAAAAAATTGAAAGTGAGATAAGTTTTAATGTGAGAGATTATTTATTATATTAAAATTGCTATCAAGTATCAATATACTACTTGAATAAGGATATCTTTAGAGTCTAATACCGAAGAAGTTTGAATTACAAGCCTACAAACATAATGGTGATACACAGGCTTGTAGAGGTTTCAAGTTGATTCCTTGTTTGAAATAGAGTATAAAACATAAGTAATTGGATAATTAAGTGATTTTTAGTGATGATATTACACATAATATCTAAATACTAAGAAAATCTTGGGGAGATCAGAGGGTGAGATGAAAAGTATCCATCTCAAGTTTGTAGTCACATAGGCTTGCAGGTATTAGAGTATACATGGAAGGGTTTATGAAGGAAATAATTGAACATGAGGAACATGATAAAGTGTTAGGGAATATAAAAAAACATTTTAAAATGTCTTGAACATATTCAATATAGAAAAAAGATCAAACATAGTCAATGAGGGTTTCTTATAGTGTTAGACTTATAGGCTCTAGGCATCAACTAGTAGTGATCATGGTAAATATGAAGAATAAGGATGGAATAATACAATTAAAAATTTAATGTTAAGTATTATAGACCTTATCATGTCATTGTAATATCAATATAAAATCAAAATAGCTCTCGCAGACTTATTTTCTATGTTGCCCACATAAATGCACACTTAACCACTCGAAAGACTCCAATCTTCTGCTTGGATCTTTCATGACAAGGTTCATAGTGTAAAATGGTTTTTTAAAGTGCTTTAGGGGTCTATCAACTTAAATATTATGACATTGGTTCAGGGTAAGATGCTTTGTCCTCTATAAATAATCATTAAGAACCAAACATGCCTAAAACCCTCCTAAACCCCTTCTAGTGATTTGATGAGAGGAAGGTTAATATAAATGGTTTATAATGGATTTATATGCCCATATAAAAATTTGTGTAACCCTTTTATGTAATTTAAGAACCATTTCATGGTATTGGTTGACAAGAATGTAGTTACAACTGTATGAAACAAGGCTAAAAATAGGACAATAGGTGTGTTTGTGAAGGTACAAAGTAGGAGTGGCTTCTATATCACTATTATAGGTCTATAAATAATTTAAAAAGGTTATAAAATAATCAAAACACATAATTAGGTCCTCAAAAGTGACATATCAACTTTACAAGTTGTCAAGTTGGCCAAGAATGGAGAAAAGAATTATTTTACAATCTAAAAGGTCTATATGCAGGCCTATAAGACAATTTAAGAGACCTCTCCTTAGTGAATTGAGTTAAATAAGGATGTTTTAGACATAAAAAAAATCATTCCAAGCTATATAACTTGAAAATTTCTTTCCAAACACTCCAACTATTTCTCAAGCCTATGTAAGTACCTAGACCAAGAGTTTTGACCATTTCATGGTTTACCCATCTATACAGGGTCTCAGGGGATAAAAATTGACATGGAAAATAGTATTGGAATGGGTAAAGTGAATCACACACTTTTATTGAGTTTCACACATATGGGAGTGATTTTGGGCCAAAACTCAGTTTCTAGGCAAGGAGGCCTAATTGAGGAGAGAGAATAAGATAAGGAATGAGGCCAAGTGAGAGATTTTGATGCAAAATGATGTCTTGGAGAGATTTTTATGAATATAAATGAGTTTTTACAAGTATAATATGATGTGAATATGCTATCCATGGAGAGAGACTACCTTAGTGAAGATTAATTCAAAATTTGATACTTGTAAGCAAGGTGAGGCATGACAAAGCTAAGGGGTTTCAAGACACCTAAGGAGTTACTTGATGATTGCCATTGAGATGTATATTTGGATATATAAAAATTATTTTAAATGTATTAATATCAAATAAATAATTTAACTCAACATGCCTTGATGTTTAATAATGTCACTTGTCCTCTCATAATCTAAGAAAAGGGGCAATTTTGAAGAGAAGATCAAGGTGTCAAGCCAATTTTCAAAATTACACACCACTTGGAGGAAAATAACATATTAAAGAGATTAAATTTTTTATTTTAAGACCTGATGAGATATTTTCATAACTCTCTTCTTGTTTATAACTCATGAGACACTTGTCATCTCTCTCTCCTATGCCCTTCTCTCACTTTCTCTATCTATTCAGCCTTGATATGATATATTTGTATCCTCCACCTAGGTATGGATAATACCCAGCCATTTTAAATCATTTATGAAATGATAAACTTCTAATATTACCTCCTCTTTTGATTGGTTTTAATATGTTTGTGTAATTAGTTGATCTTGTCAAGTGACTAGCTTTACTTCCTTCATGTTTGTCCTTTTCTTACATTCATATTCAGTTTAAAACTTCTTTACAAGTCTTGTGAAGTGTGAAAGGTTTAGTGATTTTTATTTTTACTATTTTCATTATATGACCCCTTAACTAGTCCTCTTATCCCAAGAATCTTTCACAACCTTCATGTGAAATGTTGATATAGAGAGGTAGATTTGGAATAGTGTTTATTACAGGTTAAGTGCAGTTGCAATTGGTTGGTAATGGTCAAGTATATTTGGTGCATCATCCCCATTAGATTAGGTTTCTCTCAATTTTAATATCAAGTGGCAGATTAGTGTTTGAGCTTAAGTGATTCATGAAGGGAAGATAACCCTATAACCTAGAGATTTACCTCTTCAATAGGTCACCCACAATGTTGAGGTGATTCCATGTTATTCCAAATTTGGAATGCTTGAATTATCTTCTAAAGGGTGAAAATTTTGATGATAATAGGGGTGACTGAGGTTAAATAAACCTAGTATAGTCCCATATTTTTTATAATTTTTTAATCTATCAAAGTTACTTAAAGTTTTAAAGGCAACAAAATTCAAACATTGATTTCTACACAATACATCCTAGATCGTAATATCTTATATCAATCAACTAAGAAAATGTGCATAAGGCACAAAAACTAATATTTTTTAAAAATCAATAGGGATAAGTCCATAGTTAATGGACTCAAACACAATGTAGTTTTATCCAGTTTCTCTAATAATATTCTCTACTTATATCATTGATCAATCATTTCCAAAAAAAATCTCTCTTTTATTTTTTGTTAGTAATTCATCATAGTTAATTGTGAGAAGTCCATACTCAACAAACTTGAACACATTATGCTTCTATTTACTTATAGTGAACCTATCCATATTATCTTTTTGATTTTGACCATGTATAGTTATCTCTCTTATTGATTTATATTTTTAGATAATTAGAATAGTCACAAAATTATGTGTGCAAGCTAAATATATCACTTCTTAGTGTTTTTCAAAAATAATAATTTTCCATATTTAGAATTTTGTCAAAATTATAATTGTTGATTATTATATATATTTATCATTATAATATTATTTAGTTTTACATCTATTACAATCATTTAAACATTTATATGTTTGATTAAAAATAGGGTAAAAAATATTGCTAAACATAAAATGCTATTTTAAAGCCCTTGATTTGTTGATTTGGTTTTCAATTTCATCTTTATTTTTCTCTCTTTTTCTTATAAATTATGTTTCAATAGTTTTAAAACTCATAATAGTTGTTATTGGAAAAGTGGTCTTCAATTTTACTTGAGTTGTGGTATGATGGGTAATGCCCAAATACTCATGCCATAAGACAACACTATATACAAATTTTAGTTTCCACATTCTGTATGGTCTATCAGAATCACATAGGTTTTATTTATATCCATATTAACCCTTCAACAAATTTTTATTATTTTACGTCGATAAGTGGTTATCTATATAAATTTACTCTCAATGTACCATAAAGATGGGATAGTGTGGCTATAAGAATGGTTAAATCCTCTATAATTAGTGCCTTTACACTCATGCTCACTAGTTATGATTGGGATTAGTATATCTAACAGTGTACAAAGAAAACACACCCTTGAATAGTTTCAATTATAATATTTGTTCCAAATTTTAAAATTTTCATAGTCTAATAATAATGAGTGCATTTTTTCTTACATTTTTGAAATTCAGTGCTACTTATTGTCTTACTTTCCAATCTATTATTTGGATTCATTATATATGCATATTCATTAAATTTAAATACAAAAAAATTATAAAATAAATAATTTAAAATCTTGAACCTTAATCAACTCACATTCTTGCAATATTTCTATTAAGATAAGAGCATCATTAAGGTAAATGTTTGTAAAATCTAACATGACTTGGGAATACGAACAACTATACACCCTATTTATGGACTTATCATGAATATTGGAATTGATAAAGCTAAATAAAATAAGATGAAATCAATGAAAAATAATCCACTTAATAGCTTAGTTCCAACCCACATAAAAGTGATCCATTCCTATATATTACAAGAGATGAATAAAAAAAATCAACTCAAGCTTCTACTTCAATTTTTTGGTTACTACTATTGCTACTATAAAAACACTTACAATCACATATGTGTCAGTACCTCTAGGTATGAGGGATTAGTTTGTTTACAACATATTAATATGCCTATCTCTATAAGGGCATCATACACAACTCCCTTGATCACTACTCAAGGTCTACTTCCAACTTTGCCTAATGCATCTTCTCTTGAGCAAATGGTTCTAGCCATATATGCTAAAAAACTACAATTGGATCAAGGTGTCTCTAAAGATACTCACTCAATGGATTCTAATACTCTACTTCATAACCATTTATCACCTAAGATATCATATTAATCATTACTTGTAAGTTTTGTAGATCTTAATCTACTACTCTATGAAGATAAAGGTGATCCTAATCGGTATCTACATTCATTCCATGCATCATGCTTAGATTATGTTTACAATGAAAAATTTACTTACCAAGATTTTTTTAAGAATCCTTAAATATTAATATATATTATGGTTCTATAATCTCCCTCTTCAATCAGTTATATCATTCAATTAATTGGCTGATCAAATTTCAACACATTTTCTATCAAGATCAATGAAAATCTATATTGTAAAAAAATTAATAAAGTTAAGAAAGGTTCAAATGAGCCAATAAATGAATAAATTTTGTGGTATAAAATCATTTTAGCTAATATGATAAAATATATGGATAATAATGAAGTACAAGACATATTCACCCCAAGCTTGATATTACCACTCCATGAGTCCATCATGTTTGATAAATTCCAATATTTTGATGAGCTATGCCTTACAATTAAATAAAGAGAAGTCAAGCTCATAACATTGGAAAAGATAAAATGTTCACCAAGTGATTTATATAAATAAAATATCAAGTTTCAAAGTAAGACAAATCACAAAGTCAAATATAACTCAAGAAAGATTGAATCAAAATTATTAATGAATGAAATATCAAAACCATCAAATAAGCTTCAATTGAAAACTCCACCAAGAAGGAAATTTACAAGGTTACCACAAAATCCTCATATCTTGTTACATAAATTAATTTAATTCCATATTATATCTCTACCTCCACCATTTTATCTTGATATAACCAAGATTCAACCTAAGGGTTTTGATAGTAATGCATATTATGACTACCATATATGCATTGGACATTCTAAAAATAAGTGTATAGGTTAAGGCATAAGATAAATGATATTATCAATGATAATACTATTAATTTGATAACACATAAAGAGTACTTTAGACCACAACATAATGATAATTCAAATCTATAAATATTTAGCAATCATTTCTCAAATCATGGTACAATAGAGAATATAGATAATTCATAAGTAGATCATGCACATAATGCACATCTTCCTCCTCAGTAATATGGGAATATAATAGAGGAAATCATTGGTATATTTACATGAACATTATCACAACATCTATTAATCACATTTGATGAGAATTAAAGTGATGACAATGATTTAGATAGACATGCACTCTTTATTAAATCATATATAAACAAATAACATATACACAGTGTTATGGTTGGTAATGGGTGAAGAGAAAATGCATGTACAATGACACTTCTTCATAGTATTATATATAAAGATAAATATTTAAAAAATTCATCAAGTGTAAGGCCCTAGTTTTCACATTCTCTACTTTTGGACATTTTGTTATTGTACACATGTCCTGATATGACATGCTCTATATGTATTGAGACATGAGATGTTATTATTACCTTATGTTTGAAACTTGGGATTTTATAAGTGTGATGATATTATATTACTTATGTTATTTTATTTTTCTATTATGATGCTTATTATATATTTTTTACTATTATAGATACTATTTATTAAGCATATGATTGATTATACACATGTTTAGATTATTAGAATGAGTATACTACCATTAGATGTTATGCCTTGGCTATATTGTCCAATATCCAAAATTAATCGAGAGAAAATTTTAGGCATTTTAGATATCTGTATCAAAATTCCAACAACCATCCCTACATATGTATACCTTATTCAATCATTTTGAAGTGAGAAAAATATACATGATCATTTAATCTTACCATGGTAAATATGAGTAAGGAGGCATTCTAACAATAACCTTTGTTACTTACTCTATCTGATACCATCACTCTTCATTTTAGAAAAAAATTAAGTTTGAGCATTAAAATGTATACCACATAAATACTCAAATATCTATTAAACAAAACCTCTCAATATAAGAAATAAAACTCAATTAAATATAGGTTTGACATTATTTAACTGATATAGATAACATCAAACCCTAAGATAAAATAATCATGAAAAAGTTTATTTTCACCAAAAATTTATTTTTGAATGATATAATGAAATTCTCTTAACTTTTTTATATTCAAACATTTAAATTTATAAATAACAACCAAAGGCTAATAATATATTTTAGTTCATTGAGAATCATACAGATGTTTTAAGTAATAACCCTGCAATTTCCTTTAGACATGCTAAGCATTTAAGGTTAGATGACCATCTAATTTATTCACATAATGTGATATCTATCAAATACATTATTAATTCCAAGGATCATGTTAAAATTCCAAGTTTACTCTTAAAACCTTAACCAGTCTCACAAGAGATATTAAGATTTGTTTCTTATTCTTAATTTCATTAATTTATGAGAAGTCAAGAACCTTATGTCTTTTTGAGATATTCCTAAGAAAAATAATCTTAATTAATTATTAATTACTTAATAATCAATACATTCCTTATACAAATAAATATTAAAATATATTAACTTTTATTTTCTTAAGAAATGCATTTACCTCTTTCATTACGATTAAATCTATGACCCAAAAATAATATTTCATAAACTCATTACTCTTTAATATCTTAGTAGTTCATAATGAATTTTCAATAAGTTCATTTGTGGTTCTACTCCTCATATACCACATTATAATTTTTATGAGTTCCACATCACACATTCCTTTATACATTCAATTGTAACTTTATTGATATTACTAAAATAACATATATCACTACTTAAATTAAAACTTTAATTGAACCAAAAAAGAGTATCATGTATGACACCATACCCATTCTAAAATTTTGACATTCATTCACTCTCCTATTAAGGATAATTAAAATTATCTTATTTATACTTTAAGAACAATCAAAACCTCAATCCTAAAATGGGTTCTAAAAATACATTCAATTTACAATTTTCATACCATTGATACACACACAATTACACCACCATTTAAATATTGCATTTCTATAGCTTACCATAAACCTATAGCATTCTATAGCTTACCATAAACCTGTATCATTCTATAAAGTTGACATTGAAACCATATGGTTTACCAAGACAATACCCAAAGAACTAGGTATCAATATTACCATGTTTTCCCATAAATAACAACACATGCAATAACACCACTATAATCCTTACCTTTTTACATAATTTAATCCATTTAAGGAAGTAATTTTCCAATCAAATTTGCACATTCAAAGCAAAAATTAGTAAGATTAAATTGATCATACATATCAAAATTTATATTATGACTAAGTAATTGGGTTATAACCATAGCTTATGGATCTTATAAAACAAGTTTAATTTCCCAAAAGGAGATAAAACACAAACCATAGTCTACAATAGAACTTATTAAAATACAAACATTATATAGGTCTATGAAAATAGTTTCCTTTAGGCACAAAATAATTGGATTTATTACAAGTTATATTATTCATACCATAATAAGATTAAATGAGTAAATAAAGAAAACTATTCAGATCAAATGATAATTAGTTATTCAAAAGCCATTACACTATCCACACTGTTGAAATGTTTGATTCTAATAATTAAATCAACTATAATGTCTCAAATACATGTCAAAGTTTTAAAATCAAATGAAATCACTTATTTCATATAATGAATACAATACAAATAAGGAAATAATGATTAATTATTTTAGTATAATGGAAAATACAATCGAATAGAATGATTATTGTTTTGTTTATATCTCTTACATCCCTATGAATCAAATGATAAATTCTTGTAAGTTAAATAATATAATAATATACATCCTGTACTAATAATTATAGCTTCATACAAACTTTTGTTGTGGTACATATAATTAAATTCCAAGAGATAAATTTAAAATAAAGAATAAACAATCATACAATACCCTTAATAAGTATATGATTTAACTCCAAATATTTTAAACACGAATAAACATACATAAATTCAATACTAACCTTAAGACCAAATAAGTATTTTGGACATATCATGATTAATAATAAAATACTATACTAATACACATGTATCACTGTACACAATGATTTGAATCATGAATCTCCAAAATAAATATCAATTCATCTACAATAAAATTTCCTTTTGAAGAACAATTATAACAAGAAGAATCTACCAGTTATATTCATGCCTCATAAATCCTTAACATTAATGGAAATCCATCTCATTAATCATAGACCAATAGTAATAATTATATGAAATTATATAAAATAATAATAATGGTAAACTTAATCCCATTCATATGGTTTTATCCCTACCCACCCCAACCATTAGTTTGGGGTCAGAAGATGCTCACAAAAAATTCTAGTATCATCTTAGAAAGTGAGAAGTAGAAAAGGTTTTAAAAGTGAAATATAGTACACTATATTCCACCAAAATATTTTATATTAATACAAACAAAAATTTCCATGCCCCATGACTATAAATTATCTAAAAGAGGCAACCCAAAAAATATCAACAACATTGCCAAAAGAGGTAAACTAGAACTACCAATAACCATTCTCAAAATAGAGGCAAAAATCCCAAAATGATAACAATGACTGACAAAGTGAACCCAAAATAAAAATATTAATAATCAACCCTAAAAATGAGACAAACTCCCAAAAAGGAAGCATAATCCAAGACTAACAATAACATAATGTCAAAGAGGTAAAAACTTCAAAATGGCAATGTATACCAAAATATCAAACACTAATGACTGAAATAAGATTATACCCAAAGCCAAAATTATTTCATAGCTATACAAACCAAATAATACTTTCCATTTATCAACATAATAAATATTTTCCATAAAAACAACAATTAATTTATTTTTAAAAGCATTCATACTTATTATATTAGTTAGGAATTGAAATAATTTATAAGAGCATTGAGGAGTTCTAAGAAGGAAGAACGTCCTTCATAAAAGTCATTCAACCATTAGGTTTTCTTCCATGACCTCTATACTAAATAATAAAAATCAAGATACAAGTATTCAAAATAAAAATTACTTGTAAAAATGATAAGTTCCCCATTGCGCCATGTTTCTCTTTCTATTTCCTCCAACTTCCTCTTTGTACCTTCTTGAATTACCTTCTTATAATTTTCCATGTCCATTTTAATCTCTATTACATTTCTAATGAATTATCACATTAATCTATGTGAGTAATCCCCCAATAATTTCTCATCATGGCTATCCCTTATGCATAAACAAAACCCGATGTTTTATCCATTAACTTCTCTGACTTTCATTCCATCATCGACCTCATAGGTTGAATGACCAAATGATTAAAACAAAGAATTTTTAAAATGCTATTTATGAAACCATAATATCATTATTAGGTTTAAAAAAATTAATTTTGAACTCTCAATGATGCCTTAAAGTCCAACATGACCCCCTTTCATTCTAATGTTTGCCTAATCAACAAGGAATTTCAATCATGCATTTATAAAAAGAAGTTTAAAAATTATAAATGATAAAACTTAGGTAATTTTAAGTATCAAAAGAGCCAAATTATAATCCTAAAACTATGACATGGAATCATAGTCATAATCAAATAATATCAATAAGTATGATACAAATAAATTTTAATTTCAAGTCATAAAAGAAAAAGGCAACTTACAGGCTTAACAAACTTCCATAGTGAACTTAAAACATAAACTTCACTATCTCAATTAAAATATCATAAAATAAAATGTAGATAAAATAGGAAAAATTGTCCATGAGCCAATGATGGCCTCATCTAAATAAAAATATAGTACACATGTTACTAAACCAAAATAGAAAATAACATAATAGAAAAAGTGGTGGCATGTACTATGAAATTCAACTTTTAAACTTGTTCACTTTGTTTACCTTGATTTTCATTTAATGACATGATGATATTTTTATTTTCTGTCAACATATTCCTATCTCAAACCTAATGCATCCACATTATTCTTATTTTCAATCATAAAATGACATCGACAATACTAGTTTGATAAAATATAATCTAATTTATATATAGCATTGAATATATATCTAATCAATAACAAGAGTATATCATCATAATATATATAATTAAATAATGTTAAACATATCAAATAGTAATAATCTCAATGTCAAATGTCTCTTCAAAATTATAAAACACATAATAATTATTGCATGTTTGATGGGATATTAGATATGTTAGCATGTATTTTACATGGATTGAGATTACTTGTGTTGTTTACATTCTACAACTTCAGATATCTAGGGTACTACATTTTATGTATGAATTAATGTGTAGGTGATAAGGGAGGCAAATGAGGGAATTATGAATATGCTAATCATTAGTGCATAATTGGTATAGTAGTGTAATGACTACTTAAATTCATGAATTTTAAAACCAATTCTAGTGTCATATGTGTACCTAGTCATAAGCTATGAACCTCATTTCCACTCATAACACTATTAACCCCTTTGAAACTATTCATACTTATTTTTATAAAAATTAGGACTTTAACATTATTATCACTAAATAAATAAAATTTTTAAACCACATAAGTGGTCACCTTGACCAAAACTCAGATGGGAACTTTCAACCAAGTTTTTAAGTTATAAATTAATTTAGAGGTAGATACTTGTGTATTTAAGAGCCAATTAAATATAGGTTGTAGTAAGACTTATTTGAAGTGTGGATAAATCCATAAGACAACCCATGTTCCCATTTATAGTATGGGATAGTGGGAGCATTGAAGAGGCATGGACTTATATTTCTTTCTTATATGGGCTTATAAGAGGAGTTAATGTTTGTGTAGACTTTTTGACCAAAGGCCAAGGAATGGGAAGGGACACATGTCACCTTATCATTGTAAAATAAATGTAAGTGATTTTAATATATAAATAAGGAAATAATTCTTTCAAAGGATATTTTTCCATTTTCAAATTCAAAAGTTGGAGGAGAGCTAGAGGAAATGAGAAGCTGAAGGAGGAAGGAAGAGATCTTGTCTTGTGAGCAGGTGAACTGACCCAACCATTTAAATATGAATTATATTATGATGAGATAAATAAATAACCCAAGGTTGGATTCCATATTAATTTGTATTTTATGTATTTAGTTTGAAATATAAGTTTCTCCATTTTGTTTGCTTTTTTTCAAGATGTGTAGTGACACTTGGCCTACCCTCTTTTCACCTTTGCTTGTCATGGTTGTGCCTATGGACACCAGGTGTATTTTATTTCCCACTTGGGTTTGGAGATAAACCACCACTCTTATTTTTATTATTTATTTTAAAAATACATTTATTGATTAAATTTTATGATATTACGATGTCCATTTTGGCTTAAATTACATGTCTTGATTTTCCTCTTTTTATGTAGTGGTAGTGGTTAGGGAACTGAGTTCTCATGCCCTCCTACATGGTTATTTTCATAAATTTTTATTTGTCATGACTAATTAGGTTAAGGTCCTCCCATAACAAAGTGAATTAGTAGGACAAGAGGGAGACATCCCCACATTCTCCTTCTCCCTCAATGAGACTTATTATGTTGGAATGTTATTTTGGATATATTTGATATTATTTATTTTTAAATGGATTTTTTGACATTATTTAATGATTTTTTTTGGGTGATGTAAGTCTTTAATGGAATATGTGGTAGTTAGCCTTATAGTTGAGTAGGCTAATAAAGTGTTCTAGCCACCCACCAAATATCATCTTGCTAACATTGACCTACCTTATACCCTTAAAGTACATTATGATCAGAGATGGGATTCATAGGATCAAATATGCATAGTTAAGTCATCTTATGATGGAAAATTTATGTGAGGTGAGCCCCTCCTTCGGTTAGTCTTGTGGGTTGTATGTGGAGCATACTTGTAGACTTATTATTTTAATGCTTTTGTAATGGTTTTTGAAAATGTTATTCAGAGTTTTGAGATAATTTATAATGTATTATTTAGTTTTAATCATTATGAAAAGATATGGAAGGAAATATGATGTTATTTTTTTGAGTTTTCATGCTTATTGACTCGTAGTAGTTCTAATTGAAAGAGAAAGAAGAAAGAGCAATATATTTGAAATGGAATTGTAATGCATAAATCTTGATGAAATTGAATTATCATGAAATTTTATTTTACTATAAATATTTAGTTTGTAAATAAATGTGAAAATATATATATACATGCCTCTATTTCCTTGCTCCTAGATATGCCCTAAAGAGGATATTATGGTTTTATATTTTTTATACAAAATTAATTTGATCTAAACCTCATAAAAATAATTTATTCATAAAATAGAATATGCCAAACATATTCATAAATTAATAGATTATTTTTTAGTCACAAAATGAAAAATACAAAATTTTAAAGTTAAAACTCTAAATTCTACCTAAACTCCTTAAATAAATTGACCAAATTTTATTAATTTATTTAAAATAAGTAATTTTGGGATTGAGATAATCTTATAATAATTTTGATAAATTTTTCAACCTAACACCACTCATTTCATAATTTTTGGGCCTACAGTTTTCTAGCTATGAATTTTTGTAATTTGTTACTATGTGTGGTAATTTATGTCCACACAGGCCCTTGAAAAGGGCACTATAGTCTTAATGTAGGGTAACCCAGTATTAAATGGGTAATCACCCATGTGATTGTGTGGTATTTGATGGAGAGCCCTAAGGAATAACTATTAAAATGGTGAGTTTAATCTTGGTTTTTAAGGTGTTGGCAGTGCATGTGAGCCCCACCCTTCTTTCTTGGTGGTTAGGAACCATGTGGCTTATATGCCATGTGGTGAACTCACCATGAACCTTTGTTTAATGAATGGGGGTTAAACATACTTGACTACCAACCTACTTAATAACCACATGGTTTATTTAAAATAAACCTTTATTTTATTTAAATCCATGTGATGACCCCATCATGGCCTTTTATTTAATGTAGGGGGTGATAAAAATATGTTGACCACCACCCCACTTAGCCACCACACAGTTTCCATAAAATAAAAAATTATTTTATTTATTCAATATTATTTTATTACAACAAAACCTTGTTGTCTAAAGTAATTCTAAAACATAATTAATTTAAAGCCAAAACCTTTACTTATAAATATAATAGTTTTGTGAAGCCATTTGTAGCTACATGGAGACCCAAAGGTAGCCTAACCCAAAAGGAAGCCCCATCATTTTTTTTTGTTATTTTTATGAAATATTTTTTAAATATTGAAACAACACATTTTTCTAGATATGGCCTCTTTCTAAAGTAGAGGTACTTTTTGACCTTGTTAGCTAGTGTGGGTTCTTATAAGCCCCATAATAGGTTGACCCCAAAAGGGACCCCTATTATTTTTATATCCTCTATCATATGAAATAATATTTTCAGCCTAAAATTAAGTTTTACAAATAATTTTACCTTAAACTTATAGTGGCCATTAATGGCCATAGAGGAAGGAGCTTGAAGCTCCCATACCACTATTTTGACAACCACAGGAGTTCAAAATCACCTAGAGATTTTATATCAATTTGGTTACTTAAAAATTGAGCCCCTATACCTTTGTATAATGGAATAATTTTGAAAATGAAATAAGTCTAATTATACTAAAAATTTGGAGACCCCATTAATGGTGGTGGTCTAAGGGTGAAGAAGGTGGATAAGGATGAATATGGATAAGTCATTATACAACACTTCTCCCCCTTTGAAAAATATAAGTTTAAACTTGAAATGAGAGGTTAAAAACCTTTATGGGACACCATAAGGATTATTTGGGTATTTACACCATGTCCTAATTTGATAGTTTGGATTGATCAAATTTGACCATGGAGATTGGTTGTTCCATCGTTAAGGGGATTGATTGAGATATTTTAGATCCTTCTGGAGGTTTTATGGGGACTATATGATTTATAATTGAACACTTTCCTTGAATTTTAATTAAGTTGAAAATAAATTTAAAATTATAACTTAAGTGTATACTGAGCCTTGTAATTGGTTGGTGTAGACACCTAAATTCTACCAATTTAATGTCATAATTAACTTTGTTTAAAATTAACACACTAACTCATTCACCATACCAAATTTGAATTTTCCATTAACATTATTTTCATCCCTTTTTTAAAATATTGATTAATTTAATTAAATCATGCACTAATTTTTCAAAACTAATCAAAATCTAGAATTTCCACCTCATCTAGACATATTCTACACTTCTCTCAGCCAAGTGTTCAGTCATCTAACCACCTCCTTAAATTTCTCAACTAATTTTCAATTCACCTTTAGACTTTTCAACTATGATGGTGAGTCAATCAAATACCTTGACCCATTCATGACGAGTCATTAAAATTCCCACTACCTCCTCCCTCTGTCACATATACAAGAATTAGTCATCATCCATTGAGATGATGACTCAAATACAACCAAATAAATTTTTATTATTCTACACCATTCATCTTTCCATGCACAAATCTATAGATTGATGTGTTATCATTCATTTTCATCATCCACCTTCAAGATATTGAATTTATCCTATGCATCCATTAAGAATCCAAGATATTTGTGTCCATATGTTATCCAATTCACTTATATTTGGAGAAAGGAATTGAGTAACCACATCTAATAAAGAAAGAATAAATCATATGTTCACAATGGAGAGGGTGATGAGTATATTTTACATGTTTTTTTAAGTATCTAATTATTTATCTTTCTTTTGTTGTTATTTCTCAATCTAAGGTTTTATTTTGAATTTAAAATATGAGTTTGTATTAGTTTAATTTATAATTTAGTTATATTTTAAATTTTTAGCTATCACATTCTATCATGCCCAATGGGAGCTTTTCCCACATCTTGATCATCATAATTGCATTATTTAGATTTTTTTAATTATTTATGGTTTTCTTTTAGATTGCATTACTATTTTATCTTAGTTTGGGAAGTTGTGTTTTAGGTGCATTTTTATAGTTTTATACATGGTTATATCTGTTCCCATGTAGTGACATTTTTGTCTTGTGAAATGAAAAGTTTTTAGAACATTTCAATAGGTTTTATAACATTTTGATGGTTTTATTCTTAAAATTTTCTAGGTTTTCCTTAACTATTGAATAGATTGTTGTTTGACATTTTGACATTTATTAGACTACTAACATATATTTTTCATCATTTTTTCTATTTGTGTGTTGTTCTAAGTATATTTTTTTGAGTTCTAATAAATGACTAGCATTTGTCAGTGGATTCACTCTGTGCAATGATGGGTTTGTGGAATATTTTAGTAGGTTTGGTAAAACTTTTAGTGAGTTTGTAAAGCTATTTTTTTGTTTCAATTTTAGTCATTTTTATTATCTTTTTGATAACATTTCTCTACTATTTTTGGTTTTTCATCTTACTAACATTTGACTTTTCTTATTTTCTCTATTTTTGGACTAGTCTTTCTCTATTTTTCCTCTATCTATAGAAACATTTTTGAGCAACATTTTGGCAGATTCATTGGTTATGAAAAAAACTTTTTCAAACATTTTAGTGGTTTGAAAAAATATTTTGGTAGTTTTTTATGTACACTTTTCCTTTGTTTATTGTGGTTTTCACTATTTTTTGAGTAATTTTACATTTTTATCATTGTCTTTCTTTGCATAATAATGGTTTTATTCCAAAGAGTTGGTTTTTTGACTTTATCTTTATTTTTTATTATCCTTTTTTCTAACCTACATGTTCCTTAGGCTTCCCAACTCCTTGAAACTAAACTAATAATGGTTTTTATGTAGGAACATTTAGGAAAGAATTACAAAGTGAAAAAAAAACAATTCTTTATTTCACTTTTTCTTATTAACCTTTATTCATGTCAATTTTTATTTTGTAAGTAGTAAGTAAACCAAATTTTAATTTATTTGAAATATTTCATGTTTTTATTACAAAGGGTTGTGTATGCTCTTTCCTTAACATCACATTGGTGATGATAATAAAAATTAAAAAATAACTCTTGTGACTTTGTATTACTTAGGTTACACTTATGTGTATGCTCTTTTTTGGCATGACATTGGTGATGATACGTAGAAATAAAAGATAAGTGACAACACATTTTTTATTTTTAGGGGCTCTATTGACCATGGATTTCAACACCATATTATAGGCCAAACCCTATGTACTAGTAGGGTATATAAATCAAGGATCCATTATTTCAATTGACTAAGTGGTTGTGTTTTAAGCACACCATGACATGAGGGGGTTTCATACACTAATACCTAGGGTTTTAATAGTGACCTTAAATTTTGATTTTAATAACATCAAACTACTAAACTATCATAGCTAGATTGGGCACATTAAGAGTAGACCCATTTGTGTGCATTTGTTAAATCATTTATTCCATGGTCTTAGGACTGAATGTACCAAAAGGTATATAGAGGAATCTCATTTAGATAAGCTTGTATAAACCTTAAGCCTAAGATATCCATTTAAATCATTTGAATTTTCATGTAGTGGTAAGAGGTTAGTTCTATAAATTTACTCTCAACTTACCCTCAAAACTAGGTTAAGTGGGTTATAGGTATGGTTCTACCTCCATAACTAGTGATTTAAAAAATTGAGCTAACACTTTCTAATAGACTAGTTAATATATATGAGAGCTTACAAGACATTCAAGTCCTTTTGCCTAGTTTTTATCCCTTTATGTGATTTACATGTTTTTTTTTTGGTTAAATAAGAACTTGATTGTTATTTTTATTTATTTTTAACTCCTTGTGAAGATACACAATTGAATTTTTTTGTTTAACCAATTTTAAAGTATTTAAAAAACCAAAATCCTAAAATCAAGCAAGAAAGTCCAAAATACAAAAAATTGTTGTCAAAACATTTATACTTTCAAGTTCTTCTTAAGTGTTATAATTTTTAAGTAAAATATTAAAAATAATGTGTCTCTTTATAAGACAAATGGACTTATTGCATAATCCTAGCTTTAGAGAACAACCTTTTGTAAATGATCCCTTTTAATTTGGAGACCATGAATATCATATTGAGATCAATGACAATGATAATGTTGAGGAACCCTACCAATATAAATATACCCATGAAGTCACTTTTCATAATAAACCACCTTCCCAAGTCATGAAATACTTATTATAAAATAATTATGAGGTCTTATTGCAAATATTGGGTCTAGGAGCCAAATTTCCACCAAATTTTAAAGCCAAAGACTTACATCATTTGCTTTCTAGGAAATAAGCCACACCTTGCATCCAAGAGCAAGGAATGTCTAATGATTCCCTAAGAATAAAAAATCCATTATAGGTTCTACTAACACCAATAAAAATTTCTCGCAAACTTACATGGATAAAGGTAAGGTGGTTATAGATGAAACATGTCAAAAAATTTGTGACTTTTAGTGTTGAAGACCATTCCAAAAAATTAGAAATGGAAATAACTGAACTTAAATCCAACATGTCAAGTAATACTCTGATCAATCAATAAATGTTTCCAAATCCTAATTTTAATTTAAATCAATCAATCATTTGAAATACAAATCTAAATTTGAACGTGTATTCAAATTCAAATCAAACCCCTAATACAAATTCTAATGTTAATTTGAATCTAATCAACGATCCAAATCCAAATTATAATTTAAATATCATTTAAATTTAAACAACAAAAAATATAAATCCAAACTTGAATGCCCATTTGAGTTTAAACATCAATAATCCAAATTAAAATCAAAATTTTAATGCTAATTCAAATTCAAACATCAATAATCCAAACCAAAGTCAAATTTAGAATGCCAATTTGAATCCAAATAATCCAAATCAACATCAAAATTTGAAATTCACTTCAAATACTAACCCCAATTCATTTTATAATCCTAATAAATTTATAATTTGATCATCCACTCTAATTTTAAATTTAAATCCAAACCAACTATCACCACTCAAGGATATGACATTTATCCAAAAATGAAAAAGCATGAAAGATAAGATTCAAGTATTAAAAGACAATAACTATTCTAAAAGTAAACAATTTAAATTTGAATAAATTTATCCACACCATTTTGACATTACTATGATGATGGTACCCTTTCCTTCACATTTTTAATCCCCAAAGTTTGATAAATACAAAGGAAGAGGAGATCCTAGAGAACATCTTAGAAAGATTTATATGGCATGTTTATACTTTATTATAACAATGATTATCTATTATGAATCTTTCCACATAGTATATGGTATCAATCTATAAAATGGTTCTTAAACTTACTAAAAATATCCATCACAACCTTTGAGGACCTTTCCAACAGAAATTGTTTCAATTTTCATATAATGTTGAACATGAGTTGACCTATTATACCTATATAACACTAAACAACATAATGGGGAGACTTTTACCTCCTTATTAAAAAATTAGAATGTCTTGGAAATCCATTCACCATGATCACATCCCAAAAAACAACTTATAACTATCTTTAAAAATAATATTAATTTGGATTTGGCGTATCAACTACAACTCCATTGTGCTACACCATTTGATTAAATCATAGAAAAATGAGTTCAAATTGAAAGAGCCTTAGTTTCTAAGGGTGCAATCAAAATATTCAAATAAGATAATTATTCTTCAAACCAAAATGAAAAACATAAGTTCTTTGAAAATAAAAATAATTTGGTAGAATACAATGTAATGATGTTAAACAAATTCATCACACCTAAACTATCAACAACATCTTCACACCAAGTGGTCAACCTTAACAAGACACTCATAAATGAAAACTCATTCCTTTAATACCATATGATGTAGTATTTTTAAAGTTGGTATCTAAAAGCATGCTAAAATTACCCCATACCAAACCTTTTGATGAGAATGTTCTAAAATGTGAATGGTATAAAGATAAATAATATTGCTATCACTAAAAAATCAAAGGTCATTCCATAAATCGTTACATGAGACTCAAACAATATATAAAATATCTTATTGATAATGGTGACATAGTAGTAGAGGATGATGTATAAAATTACAAAAATAATAAACTACAAATATATCAAGATCCCTTCCTAAAACATGAGAAAGGGTGTAATAAGCAAAACCAAAATTAGAATCAAATAAACAATGTCAATAAAACCAATCATCCCTTTGATTATATAATAAATCAAATTTATTGTATGGATCATCATGTTTATATTATTACAATTAAATCCAAGATTGTTATATAACCATGAGTTGTGCAAATATTACACTTCCAAGTGTCCCTTTGCCTACTCTCAAAGACAAATATAACATCATTGAAAAACTTGAGAAAATGCTAGCCCAAATTTTCATTTTGGATCTTCTCAAGATGTCTCCCACATATAAGGACATTTTGTATAAAATATTAAAAGAATACAAACATATATATAAAATATAAATCTATCCAAATTCATAACACTTTTAGGACACTTGACCTCAAATAATCAATTCACTTTTGATCATTTAGATATTTCACCCATGAGCTCATCCCATAATTTTCCATTATATATAGAAGTCTTCATTTCTAAGCATAAATTAAAAAGGGTGTTTATAGACAATGGGTTGGTCCTAAAGTTAAGTACATTAAGTTTGATAAATGATTTAGGACATTCTATGGTAGCACTAGATCCTAATACCATTACTATAAAAAGATATGATAACAATGAGTGCTAATTGATGGGGACTATCCATCTTCTGCTTATGGTGTGGCCTATCATTCAATAAACCCTCATTCATGTTTTTAATCTAGATTTCCCATACAACCTACTCCTTAGCCATCCATGGATCTATTCCATGAATACCATTATATCCACCCTCCATCAATATTTAAAACTTTCTCATGACAATATGTAAGTTACCATTCCAGGTGATCCTAAACCCTTTCAATATTAAACAACTATTAGAAGGGAGATATCATAATTCTAACTATTTACCATTTATTAAAGATACTTGTTGATGCATGTTTTAGGTACACCAAAACTATAATGAGGTAGCCTCTAACATTTTAGGATCTCAATGGAGGTAAAATCCACTCCATGGCATGAGTTGTAGATATGCAATTTGTTACAACCTATTGATGGAATAGTTAATAGGGCATGTAGGTTGTTGACAAGGGTTTTTCAATGGAGGTGTGGTTCCTAAAGGATTGTGATACTTTAAGAATTATATGGGTGGTTGGATTATAATCTAGAGTGGGTAGGTAAAAAAACAAACTAAAAGAGGAGGGAAGGGTAAGGTAGAAAAAAAGATTCTATGGTTTTCAATAATCACTTCCTTGGTTGGTTTCTAAAAGGACAAGTGCTCTCAGAATCTATGCTTGTTGTTAGCAGTGATTACACACATAATCAACTATGGATAAGAAGTTTAAGGAGATAAAGATGCAAGAAATTCATAGGCCTTAGACAAATATTACTCCATTAAGAGTATCTATTACACACCCTTAATCAAGAGATTATGGCTTAGGTTAGTGAAGTATCTAAGGAAACTATTGCACACACACAAAAAACTACATCCAAGAAATCACTCATAAATATTAATTTTTTTGAATCAATTTGAACTTGACTAGCTTAACCAATATATTTACCAACCTTTCAACAACTATTGCACATCTAAAAATTCGTATATAAATCAAAATAATCAAGAATTCATTCACAAATTTTGCACACTAAAGATTATTGAAACACACAACCAACAAAATTAACAACTAATTACATAGAAATTGGAAAGAAAATACACAAACACATTCACTAATGATCAAAATTGATTCTAATCTTATATTCAAAAATTCTTTGACAAAAATCCAAGTTGGATTACAATTATTTATATAGACTTGGGGAAGGGGTCACCTCATCCTCCAAGTTCATGCAAGGTCATTACATGTGATAGTCAGAACATGAGTTCTAACTATGGTCTAAAAATGTATAAGAGTCTATTTTTAGTTTATCAATTTAAAATAGTCTTTACCAAATATATGAAATGTTTTCATGTGTATAAATATAGAGGTAATTTTTTACAATTATAATTTAAACTATATGCAAACTTCAAAACATGTACCATTTACCAAAAATACACATGCCTCCTTTTATAGGTTGTGAGAATAACCTATTGATCTTTCAAATTAGCCACCTTCAAATGGAACTCTAACACATGCATGAAGGACCAAAATCACTTTACCAATGTTTTAAAACTAGTGTCACTACTATTATCCACATCTAATCTGAGCTATGTATTGCATGATAACCCATGCCTTTTATAGAATACAGATCTTCACTTGTATATTTGTTATTTAGATTAAGACATACATGTTCATTCTCTAGCTTAACTATGAGACCCAATTTCTATTGATAGATATAACTCAAGTGTCTAAATATATGTGTATTCTATCCATAATGCCCTACTAGCTTTCAAAATGTGACATGTGTCAACACTTTATTCAGTCCAATATCTTTGAAAATTCCATGTTAATCTTGCACCATCAATCTTTATGTACTAGTTTAATGTGGTTTGTTAGATTTTAGTGCTTTTGGCTCATTAACTCCTATGTGCTTGACACTTATCATTTCCTATTTTGCTCTACTTTATATGTGTGACACTTGACAACTAATTAGGGCTTCTGAGTTATATTTATTAGGATCCCTACTTTTTATAGGTTATTGGATATGTGTACTAGGCTCCCATAATTGTAAAACTTGTCACTCTCATGGATATTTGACATTTAAACTCATTCTCACATTATTTGATCAAATGGGCCCAAGTAGATGTGCACTATAGGATCTTAGCTTAGACCTTTTGAATTGTACTTTGATCACATGAGTATGCCACTTGGTAACTCTATTTAATTTGGAACCTTTGAAAAGTCTCTATCGATCTTGCACTATTGGATCAACTATATGGATTAATGTGAGCCATCTATTTGTTGGGTCTAATTTTGAATCCAAATGAGTAATTTATGAGGTTAAATTTGACCTTCACATAACCATTAACTAACATCCTTGTGACCATCAAATGATGTCTACATGAATATCAAATTTAATTCCATAAATTAGCCATTACTGAGGAAAAATTTGACATTTTTGTAATCATCAAATGACATATGCATGATTGTAAAATTTAATATTGAAATTTTGACACATTACTAAGGTTAAATTTGATGTTAACAAGCTACATGGAAAGACTCCATGGCTCTAAACCGCATATCACGACGGCCTTCTTAAAAAATTGGTCTAACGACAGGGTCACCCTGCATGGTATAACTGTAAATTTAACTGAGGATTTTCTTGCTGAGGTTACAGGGTTGTCAATGGAAGGAATCAAATTTTCAAAACAGACCAGCATTTCAAACGAGGCATTTTGTAAGTTCCCCAAAACGGATGAGGAGGAGCAGAAGTTGGTCAAAAATGGGGATTTTTATGAGCTGGATCAGATTAAAGGGATATGGAGGGACGTCCTAAGCTGTATAAGGGAGTACTTCATCCTGGACGGAAGAAGCAAATGAGTGCATAAGTTCCATTTTGTCTTCCTCAACCACTTCAGGCATAAGGTTAGCTTGTCTTTTCATTTCTATCTTCGCTACTCCCTGATTCAAAGCCTTTATACTCATAGGAAAAAGGATTTGCACCCTATTCTTCATGAAGGCCTTATTTTGATTATTGAAGGCTATTGCAAGAATAGGGCACTGGTTAAGTATCCCAAACAGGGGAAAAATAAGTTGCAAGGGAATAAAAAGAATGAAAATGTAAGCAGAAGAGGAAAAATTAAGACCCCTAGTCCTAATAAATAGAATGCAGAAGAAGAAAGGGGTCGGGAGAGATTTGAAGAACCCGAGGAGGAAAAACCGGAGGAAGAAGATGGAACAGAGAGATGGGACACCAAATCTAGTAATGATGAAGAAGGATCAGAGGAAATTGAAAAAGATAAAGTCAATACAGAGGAGGATTCTGTTACCAGAATAGAAGAGACGGAGGAAAACCAGAAAGTGGCAGAGGAAGACACTGTCTAGGAAGATCCTGGTGAGGACCCAAATTCTAAGAAAGAAAAGGAAATCTCTGTCCAGGAAGATATTCAAAACATGGAGATGGAAATTGAAGATGGAATCAATGAGTGAGAACAAAAGAGCCAAGATGACTTCTTTGAAGAAGCTAGGAATAGCCCAAATAAAAAGTCTGAGGATTGGAGAGGGAAGAATCAAAATGATGAAATACACACTCCTATGACTTGGGTTAACAGTAAAGCTGAGTCTTCTTCCCAATTAGATTCTTGGTTGTGTAGGGAGATCATTGATCTCAAGAAAAAAGTGGAAACTTTGGAAGATTCTCTGAAAGCTGCTTGGAACAAAGTAAACAACATGGAAAATCAGTTAAGCGAGATCCCTGTGAAGCTCAAAGCTTACGAAAACAACCTCTGGCAGTTAATAAAGGATAACAGAAAGAAAATGGAGGAAGTAACGTCCAACATTTGTGCAGTTGCTATCAATATAGGTAAACGAGCCAATGAGGAGACCAAAGCACTAGAGGGTCCCAGCAAAAGGACAAGGCAAAGTTCCAGAAAGAAAGATACACAAAAAGGAGCTTTGTTGGAGGTTACCACCCAGGAAACTGCTTTGAAAGAAAAAGAAGCCATGAACTTGATACTGGAACTGGATGAATAATCTGGTCCTTCTTGTTGGTAAAGAAATTGGTACTGATCTTTGTTCTTCTTTTGTTAGCTTTTGTTTGTTGTACCACCAGACTTCTATTTTTGGGTTTTGACCGGATGTATCTCTTATGGTTTTAGGACCATTCAAAACCTGTTTTTGCTACCTCTCTATAGTGTTTTTTAGGCGTTGCCTGTGGGCTTAGTTGTTCTTATTTTGCTCTCTATAAAAGGGTTTCGGGGCTCCTTCAAAACCTGATTTTACCTCTAATCTAAAACATAATCATCAAATGACATTGATGCACTGACATCAGTCCGCAAACAATGATATGGATGAAGGTGCTGTTCTGAAAATATCATCTGGGTTTTCTCAACACTTAGATTTTTTAACCAATTACAACTTGTCTGTATTCATAGCTATATCATCAAGTTTGATAAAAAATCATTATATTCATCCATCCTTTTACAAGAAAAGACCACAGATTCAAAACACATCCTAACCTCTTTTACTTATGATGGCTCGATCTGCGTAATTTTGTCTCGAGTCTTCTTTTGACATTCAGGATGGTCCTTTCAAAATATAAAGCCACATTATACTTATTCCATGGTAAAAAGGCCTTTCAAATATAGAATAACAATGTTCAAAACTTGAGTTTATAGGTGCCTATACATTCCCTATAACCTATATCATTCACCTATGGCCTATAGACCTTACACAATAGGCGAGGACTCAATGGTCTGCATATTTAAAAATATACCTCCATTCACCATAGGCCAAAGGCCTTACAAAATAGGTGATCTCCCTTTCTATCTTGGGTCTGCACTTACATTGAAATTGCAAATAATACGTATTCGCCCTGGCTTGAAGACATTACAAAATAGGATAAAGCTCCCTTTACAGGTTCAAATCTTTGTTCTCATTGAAATTTGCTGCCAATGCCAAATAACATAGATGCCTCAGCTCACCTCATTTGGGTTTGCGTGCCTTCAAATAGAATCTACTTTGATTCAGCTCACATCCTTCTATGGCAAGCTCTCCATCCACCCCATTTAGACTTACTCAGTTACCGTACGTGACTGTATAAATTCTGCCCAACCATTCCATGGATTTTGACAACATAGCCCAAGCTAAAGGTATCTGGCTCATGGGTTCCATCAATGGCTTTAAGACATATCAAAATGGAAACCAACTCAAAACTGAATCCATATCCACATGGGAGCCAAACCAAAATGGAAACCCCCTATACACTTCCTTGTAATCGATTCTATAGCATCCAGATCCTCTCTATTTCTTTGTAATGGATCCTTTTACTTAGCTATGGTCAAAATAAGATAATACAGGATGAATGGCCTTCATGACTCCTATTTTCCCTCTTGGAGATCCTCCCTCTCTATGAAATCCAACATAATACATATATTACTCTTTTTGAAAGAGTCTCTTCTCTCCTACGCCCAACTTGGGCACTAAGACCAACAAGAAAGATTTACAATCCAACTAATATACTAATTTGGAGAAGATTTATCTCAACTAATATTGTACGGTTGAAATATTTCAACCACTCCCCTCATTTTCTCTTTAAGCCAATATTGGCTTCCAATATGGGGATTCTCTCTTACCTAATTTTACCTTTTCACTTTTCACTTTTGACAATTACATTTACTCTTAAGGTAAAGGTATGAAATCTAAACACAATTTGGAGGGAAAAAAAGAATTTGAAGTTGAATTCAACTTCACACTAAAACATCATTTGAATTTGCATGTTTGATGACCTCAACTAGTCCTCCATGAAGCTATTGTAGATGCTCTTGCACCATACTCTCCCTGTAGAAAAGATTTGAACCTTAGTTCAAATGAAATGCTTCCTCCATGCATTAGTCTTCACTATATTCTTGGATCCCAAGGTCTTGTTACCAATATCAATGCTTGTCTTTGTTTGAAATAGTCTTTATCTTTCATTTTACTTTTCTTCCTCTTTAGATATGTCCTTCTCATTTCTTTCTTAGCTACCATCTCCCACTTCCATGCTTCTTCATCTTCATACATGTCTTCTAGATATTCTTGTTGTTCTTCTTGTTTCATGAGCTTCTCCAATGACTCATGTCTATCATTCACTTTAGCAACCTTCATACCTACATAAAAAACATTCAAAGCCACCTTAGAATCAAAATCTTTAGGCCATGAAGCCTCTTGTCTGTCTTCACATTCTTGTTCCTTGATCAAAACTGTCCTTGCCTCTTTGCTCTTGTCTTGTGTCACTCTTCCCAATGGTGTCTTCACCATGGTTTGTACCTTCATTCATCTCTCTTGAATGGAAAAATAGCTCCTCCAACATCTTCAAATCTTCCTTTAGTGAGATATCATCTACCTCACCATCTTCATCAAACTTGGGCTGATCACTCACAAGGATTACTTGTCCTTCACTAGCCTTACTCTTCATCGCATCCTTTCTTGAGCTGTCTTTATGCAAACCAACTTCTTCAATATACTCATCAAATACAATTGAAGCACCCTTACCTTATGTCTCCTTGTTCTTTTCAAACATGTGAACTGATTTCACATCTCCACTTTCATCATCCATCTTCTTGGAACTCTCTCCTTGTTGCACATTAGTTTTCATAGACATTTTACATTCCTCATTTTCCATAAAAAGATCATTAAATGATTCAAAAACATCATTATTCCATTCATTGCAAGCAATTGACTTACCTTTCATCTTTGTATCCTTAGGTTCTACCTCATTATTATTTGAGAAGTTTTCTTTCTCACCTTCATTCTCTTGGTTGCTTGAATCACCTTCAATCCTCTTCCATTGACTTCTTGGCGTTGTTGCCTCAACACTCACATCTTCTCTCTTTGCCTTCTTAGGCACCCATACTTGTTTCTCCTTCTTATCATTTGTCTTCTCAAACCATGTAGGCATCCTGCATCCATGTTCTTGTACCAACACCTCCTATTGCTTGGGAGTTTGCTTCTTCCACCATTTAGGCATCACATATCCATGGTTAATTGGAAACTTCAACTTTCTCTTTGCTTCTCTAACATGTATATCAACAATTTCATGCTTATAAGAAAAATCAATTTTTGGATTCACCTTTACCTCCTTAATGGGATGGTCCATTAGTTCTTTGACTTGCATAGCTTCTTGATTGTTTGTACTTTCTTCTTCCTTTATACTTGACTATTCTCTTTCCTCTTCTTGGCATTCAATGGCATCATGGAAGTCATCCTCATCTTCCATATCTTCTCTTACTTGTATGGGTTCTTTAACACCTTCCTCATACATTAACCAATGCATCTCTTCTTCTTTATCAACAACAACAAACTTTTTATTTTCTCCTACACATTCACTTGTGTACTTGGTGTCTTCTCTTGCACCAATCCCTTCATTCTTCAAGGCCTTTATTTTGACCTTCACAAAGCTGCTCATACCTATGATTACCCATGCAAAGACAACATTAGATATAAAAATAAGAGACCACAAGGTCCCTATGAGTGCTCTCTTCATCAACACTCTTATCTTTTCAAGTGCTCTTCCTGGCACTTCATCTTTTCTTTCTTCTTTTCTCTTGTTCTCCTTAATGAGAACATTTTTCACAATCTCTTTCTCTTGTTGCTCACTTGGCAACCTACTCATCCTCTTGCCTCTATGGGCTTCTCTCTTCTTGGCAATCTTCTTTTGCCTTATTTTCCTCTTCATTAGGAGATCTATTGGCCACTTCAACCTCTTCCTCATTGGCCATGCCCATGCTTGCTTGTCCATCTGCATCCAAGGCTCATATCTATTTGCAAACTTAGCTAAATCTCTTTTCAAACTGTCAATCTCTTTATCAATTTCAATACTGGTCATACCTTTCTTCTTTTGGATGCTTGTTTTCTTCTTAGTACCCTCATGTACCTTGATACTCTAATCTTTTCTCAACAATATTTCCATTTCTAAGATCTTCACCCAAGTCTTTTCCACCTTGGTCTCTTGATCCCTGGAGGTCCACTTGTCTCACCCAAGCCTTTCTCCTTGACTGGTCTTTTGACAATCTCCTTGATCTCACCTAGGCCTTTTGCATCCTAGTCTTTTGATCCCCCTTAATAGCTTTATTGAGCTTCACACTGAGTCAATTCTTTGCAATATGACACTACTTTAACCAAATATCAATAATTTCACAAATCTAAGCTTACCTTGCTTTGGATCTTCCTCTTGAACATTCACTTGCTCCCTTACTTTTGAGCTTCTCTTGGGTCTTCACTATGCTTTCCTTGGCTTCTTCTCCTCTTAACCCTCAATGGCTTAACTACCTTGAACCTATAACTTCTTCACTGTAACAACAATTACTCTTTAAAGGGCTTGAAAACAACTTGTTAATAACTTTCTTATTACCTTCTTCACTTGCTTCAATCACTACAATTTTTTATTTTATTTTATTTGCAATTTCACAAAGTACATTATCTCTACAAATAAAACTGAATAGAAGAGTACAAACTTTTCCTTTTTCCAGGAGCTTACATGCTCTGATACCAAAATGATGCGCTGACATCAATCTGTAAACAATGATATGGATGAAGGTGCTGTTCTAAAAATACCATCTGGGTTTTCTCAACACTTAGATTTTTCTAACCAATTGCAACTTGTCTATATTCATAGCTATATCATCAAGTTTGATCAAAAAACATTATATTCATTCATCCTTTTACAAGAAAAGACCATAGATTTAAAACACATCCTGACCTCTTTTACTTATGATGGCTCGATCTGCGTAATTTTGTCTCGAGTCTTCTTTTGACATTCAAGATGGTCCTTTCAAAATATACAACCACATTATACTTATTCCATGGTAAAAAGGCCTTTCAAATATAAAATAACAATGTTCAAAACTTGAGTTTCTAGGTTCCTATACATGCCTTATAACCTATATCATTCACCTATGGCCTATAGACCTTACACAATAGGTGAAGACTCAATGGTTTGCATACTTACAAATATACCTCCATTCGCCATAGGCCAAAGGCCTTACAAAATAGGTGATCTCCCTTTCTGGCTTGGGTCTGCACTTACATTGAACTTGCAAATAATACGCATTCACCTTGGCCTGAAGACATTACAAAATAAGATAAAGCTCCCTTTATAGGTTTGAATCTTTGTTCTCATTGAAATCTACTGCCAATACCAAATAACATAGATGCCTTAGCTCACCTCATTTGGGTCTATGTGCCTTCAAATAGAATCTCCTTTGATTTGGCTCATGGCCTTCTATGGCAAGCTCTCAATATAGAATAACAATGTTCAAAACTCGAGTTTCTAGGTGCCTATACATGCCCTATAACCTATATCATTCACCTATGGCCTATAGACCTTACACAATAGGCGAAGACTCAATGGTCTGCATACTTAAAAATATACCTCCATTCACCATAGGCAAAAGGCCTTACAAAATAGGTGATCTCCCTTTCTGGCTTGGGTCTGCACTTACATTGAACTTGTAAATAATATGCATTCACCCTGGCTTGAAGACATTACAAAATAGGATAAATCTCTCTTTACAAGTTTGAATCTTTGTTCTCATTGAAATCTACTGCCAATGCCAAATAATGTAGATGCCTCAGCTCACCTCATTTGGGTCTACATGCCTTCAAATAGAATCTCCTTTGATTCAGTTCACGGCCTTTTACAATAAGCTCTCCATCCACCCCATTCGGACTTACTCAGATTACCGTACGTGACTGTATAAATTCTGCCCAACCATTCCATGGATTTTGACAACATAGCCCAAGCTGAAGGTATCTGGCTCATGGGTTCCATCAATGGCTTTAAGACATATCAAAATGGAAACCAACTCGAAACTAAAGCCATATCCACATGGGAGCCAAACCAAAATGGAAACCCCCTGTACACTTCCTTGTAATCAATTCTATAACATCCAGATCCTCTCTATTTCTTTGCAATGGATCCTTTTACTTAGCTGTGGTCAAAATAAGATAATAAAGGCTGAATGGCCTTCATGACTCCTCTTTTCCCTCCTGGAGATCCTCCCTCTCTATGAAATCCAACATAATACATATATTACTCTTTTTGAAAGAGTCTCTTCTCTCCTACGCCCAACTTGGGCACTAAGACCAACAAGAAAGATTTACAATCCAACCAATATACTAATTTGGAGAAGATTTATCTCAATTAATATCGTACGATTGAAATATTTCAACCACTCCCCTCATTTTCTCTTTAAGCCAAGATTGGCTTCCAATATGGGGATTCTCTCTTACCTAATTTTACCTTTTCACTTTTCACTTTTGACAATTACATTTAATCTCAAGGTAAAGGTTTGAAATCTAAACACAATTTGGAGGGAAAATAAGAATTTGAAGTTGAATTCAACTTCATGCTAAAACATCATTTGAATTTGCATGTTTGATGACCTCAACTAGTCCTCCATGAAGCTATTGTAGATGCTCCTACATCAGACATCCTCATGATTGTCAACTAATGTCTACATGACTATCAAATTTAATCTTGTAAGTTTGACATGTTGCTAACGTTAAATTTAACATTTACATAATCATCAAATGATGTCCTCATAACCATCAACTAACATTCACATGACTATCAAATTTAATCTTGTCAATTTAACACACGCCATTTCTTCAGGATTCCCTACTCCTATAAACATAAGAAAAAAATGACTTAGCATAATACTTTGGGAAATATGTATAAAGGAACCTACTTGAATATTCTAGCCTAAGGTCTTAGAATTAATAAAATATGATTTGGACCTAGGCTAAAATAATCTTAAATTAAGCTCAAAACATAATAAAAATGTTATCTAAGTAAGGGTACCACATAAAAGTATGGTATTTTTTTAGGGGCAATTATTGTAGGAGAATTATCATGGGATTTTTATTGTTGGGACCTTAATTTCATAAAAAAAAATGTCTGAAATATAAAGTTCGAAGGAATTCCATCAAGGGAATTATTTTAGATAATATATCTACAATAATTCTCTCAAAGACTCAATTCTCTCAAACAAAATGTTTGAAGGAATGCTTGAAGAGATGGTCTCAAAAGGGATGAAGGGCATGATCTCATGAAAAAAATGTTCAAAGGAAGGGGTCAAAGGGAAAAATCTCTTAGATAAAATGTTTGAAAGAATTGGCCAAAGGAAAAAGTCCTAAAACAAAATTCCTAAAAGGTTGGCATGAAGGGAAAAAGGGCCCAAGACAAAAGTCCCAAAAGGTAAGTGACCACTTTAAAATAGGGCTGAAGGGTCATTTTCAAAATGTCTGAAGGGTAAGTGGTCACTTCAAAAAGGGCTGAAGGGTCATTTTCAAAATGTTCAAAGGGTAAGTAGCAACTTAAAAAAGGGTTGAAGGGTCATTTTTAAATTTTTTGAAGGGTCAGTTCAGAAAGTTTGAAGGGCATATGCCCATGGGGGAATTATTTTGGGATTTTTTCATTAGATAAAATGTTTGATACATAAAGTCTAAAATAATTAGCCTAGGGAAAAAGTACCAAAGGATAGGCTTGTAGGGAAAAAAATGTTTGAGACAAAAGTCTTAAAGGGTAGTTTTCACAAAGCCCAAAGGGTAGGTTCATTTCCTCAGGGAAAATGTCTCAAAAAAAATGTCTAAAGGAATGGTTCAAAAAGGTAAAGGATCCAGGATAAAAGTCCTAAAGGGTAAGTTGAGAGGGGTCAAAGGGTCTACTTCATGGCAAAAATTCTTGAAGGGTCTACTTCATAGGGTAAAATTATTCAGGATGAAAATCCCAAAGGGTAGTTCTATAGGGAAAAGATCCATTACAAAAGTCCTAAAGGGTAACCATAAATGTCCTAAAGGGCACTTTAAAAAGGCCAAAGGGTATGTTTATAAAGTTCAAAGGAATATGTGTCCTTGATAAAACTTTTGAAGGGTACTTCAGAGGGCAAAAAGGCCTAGGACAAAAGTACCAAAGGGTATGTTTGTAGGGAATTTAGGTGTATCAAGAAAATTATCCAAAAACAAAATTCCATTAGGCAAAGGGTCCATAAACCCAATTACTATAGGGGAATTATTTTAGACAAAATTTCTATAAGTTCCTTGACATAGATAAGTCCATGATAAAAGTCCCAAAAGAATAAGTCCCATGAGGATAACAAAGTTAGTCTATGAAAATATAAGTCTATAATAATTAGCTTGAAGTAACAAACCTCATAGAACAAAAATTTAGTCTATAGAAACACAATACCAGTGCCATCTTTCCAAAGTATAAAATGCCAAATCATAATATTTTCCCAAATTTTTTATAAACATATAGAAGAGGGGGCTCAAAATCAAGATAATAATCTAAAAAAAGTGGGTCCCCATTTCCTATGGAAATAAGGGGATGATGGGTAAAAAAATAACTATGAAACTAATTAAGATTCACCAAATATTTAAAATTATATTAATCTTGATGATTTACTCTCTACATCCACCAATCAATCATCTACTTATGTAAATCCACCATCCACATCTAAATCCACATGTTCACCATCTAGATTTTCCATTGTGTTCGTAGTTATGGGAAAATATGAAATTCTTGATGACCATTATTTAGGAAAAAATCATGTCCCCAAATAATCATGGAAGGACCCATCATATAAAAAAAGTGGTTTGAAATATTGGCAAAATTTCTTTGGTGGAAAGAGGGTTTCGTTTTGAAGAAAAAAATGAAGATTCAAATTCCACTTGGCTGTATTTTGATGAATTAGCTATGTGTTTCTAAATAAATCAATATCCTATACCAAAATTCATTATGTGTAATATCATGATATATAAAGGAAAATGTTTTGGTCTCCATGAATAAGGTCTCATCAAACCTATAATGTTTGTAACACACAAAGCCTTTCATAGTATAGGATTCAAACCATCTAGTGGGAGCATATACAATTATGATAATGAGTCTTCTACTACATATGAGGAAGGCTCTTCATCCACTAAAATAAATTCCATTTATATTCATTTTTAATACTTGGACATACCAACCTATTTCATGATAATGTCATTTTGACTCTTTAATTAGCCTTTCCACAACTTATCCTATGGGACTAGCAACAACCACCCTCACTTGATCATTTTCATAATGATGAGGCCATATCTTAATTTTTGAGATTTAGAGATCACATATAAATAAGAAATCATAAGAATCGTTTTTAAATTCAATTGGATAATCCTACATAATTTGGGTAACTTATGACTTCTACTCATCTACACCATCCTATGAATAGTATAGTTTGGTTGATTGAAATGTTAGATGATGAAGCTTCAAATTTATAAAATATTAATGGAGACATTACAAATCAACAAGATATTGAGGAGTAACTTAATATTCCTCAACTTCCAACAAATTTATATGAATAATCCACTTTATTAATTGAAAATACAATCAAAATAAAAATTAGAATAAAAGAAAATCCTAAAATGGTAAAACTTATTGCTTCCCTTAATCCAGAAGAATAATGAAGTTCAACTCTACTCCTAAAATATTTTTTATATGTGTTTACATGGTCATATGCAAACATGTCATTGTTGTATCCTTCATTAGTTGTTTATCACCTTATTGTACATAAAGATGCAACATCAATAAAATAATGTATCCAAAGGTGGCACTACTTGTGAAGGAAGAGTTACAAAAATCATTATAAGTTGGCTTCATATGACCAATAGACTACTAAAAGTGGATATTTAATATATTAATAATATATAATAAACCAAAAGGGATTTGAATATGTATATATTTTAGGGATATCAATAAAGCATGTCCTAAAGATGAGTTTACTTTACTAAACATAGATATAATTATTGATTCCACAATAAACCATGAGATGTTATCCTTAATAGATGGTATTTTGAGGTATAATCAAATCAGAATAGCTCATAAATACCAACATAAGATAAAATTTATAACACCTTGGGGCATGCCTTTTATCTAGTAATGCCATTTGGCCTCAAGAATGATGGATACACTTATCAATGTGTGATGATAGTTATCTTTCATGATATAATTCATGATATCGTTGAATACTATGTAGATAATGCTATGGTACCATGATTTTTTTAAAGGTTGAGAAAATACAAGGTTCATCTCAATACAAAGAAGTGTGTGTTTGGGGTTACTTAATGTAAGATATTGGGCTTCATTATATCAAAAATATGTATAGAGTGGATCCTGAAAAGGTCAAAACTATCACAAAAATGCCTCCACCAACAAAAATCAAGTAGCTTCATAGTTTTCAAGTTAATATTCAATCCATCCATATATTCATATCACAACTTGCAGACATATGTCATCCTTTCACATTTATTCTAAAAAATAACACTAATTTTCATTGGAATGAGGAATTCAAAAAAGTATTTCCAAATCTTAAATGCTATCTATAAAATCCAGTAGTCCTAATACCACTAATTCTAGGGAAACCTTTACTCCTATATATTTCAAGAAAATATTTTGCATTGGGGGCATTGTTAGCACATCATGAGTACTAGGCAATAAAAAGAACAATGTATTATTTGAGTAAAACGTTGGTATCCTATGAACTAAAGTATTCTTCCATCAAGAAAACATGTTTGGATGTCATTTTTGCTTCAAAAAATATTTACCATTACATTTTCAATAATCAAATAAAATCAATTACAAAAAGTAGATCCACCTAGTTATTTCTTTACAAATCAACTTTAACATAATAACAACTAAGTGGGTCATGCACCTGAGTGAGTTTGATATAGAGTATGTCCATAAAAATTCTATCAAATAAAAAGTACTTATAGATAATTTTGAATAACCACCATTGAAAGATGTTAATCCTCTCATTATAATTTTTTTTGATGAAGCAATAATGTCCTTAAATGAATCATTAGAGTGGTAATTATACTTTGATGAATATTTTACAAGGCATGACTCAAGGGAAGTATTTTTAAAATTAATCCACAAGGTTATCTCATCCAAAAATTATTTTGGATAGGATTATATTATACCAATAACATAGATGAATATGAAGCTCTTGTTTCTAGACTCATGCTTACAATTTAATGGGACATACAACATATTCTAGTTTTTGAGGATTCTTGACTAATCATCAAACAAGTAATTGATGAATACCAAGATAAAGATGATTAACTAATTACTTATAAATGGATGGTGGATAGTCTTAAAAAATGCTTTTAATCCATATAATTTTAACAAGTCCATCGAGTCAATAATAGGGAAGCTAATGCCATGACCATGATCAGTTCATTACTTAACATGCATCTAGATGATGTTCACAACCAATTATTTATTGATTAATTGATGTGTCTAGCGTATGCCACTCCTAAATCTGAAATAGTCTATGAGGTTGTTTTTCCTAATTCAAATTGGTACTTGGATTTATACACATACCTCCATGATAATATAATCCCTCCTAACTTATCCCATAATCACAAGAAATCTTTCATCCAATGAGCTTCTCACTTTATAATCCTTAGAAATACATTATATCATAGGGGTTAAGATTGAACTTTATTATGGTGCTTAGAATATAAAGATGTGGCCTTAGTCATTAATTAAGTTCATAATTTTATTTTTTGTGCTCATAATAGTGGCATGGTCCTTAAAAATAAACTTCTATATGTCTTATATTACTGGCCAATTATGGAAATTGATTCAAGCCAATATGCCAAGAAATGTGTCATGTGCCAAAAACATGGCAACATGATCCATATCCCATCACAACATTTGAAACCCAATACCACCCCATTGAAATTATCCACATGGAAATTAGAAATCATAGTAAAAATTAATCCTAACTCTTTAGATGGTCATAAACATATAATCACCACCATTAAGTACTTTACTAAGTGGGTCAAAGGCATTCTGCTAACTTACACAATTGGCAAACAATTTTCAAAGTTTATCCTAAATAATATAATTTATAATTATTGTATCCCTTCTACCATTATATATGATAATGGCAAGTCTTTCAAAAATAAATATATCAAGAGCCTTTGCCAAGCATACCATATCAAACACAAATAGTCCACACCAGACTATCCCCAAGGTAATGGTCAAATAGAGGCATATAATAAAAAAATCCTGAAAATAATAAAGCACATTATCAATGATGCTAACCATCATTGAAATTTATAGATTTACCCTATGTTTTGGGCTTATCATACTAACATTCACACACCCATGTGGATAAATATGTATTCCCTTGTTTACAAAATTGAGTTTATCTTACCTATTAAAGTAAAGCTTCCATCATTATAAATCTCTATACATAACCTTGTTGATGAATAATCATATCAAATCTTAAGGCTACATTTCTTGATATCCTTGATGAGAAACATCTTAATTTCATTAATCATTTACAATATTACCAAAACCATCTCCATCATAACTAAAATAATAACATTAGAGCAAGAGATTTTGAAATTAGATATATCATTATAAAATAAAACCAAAAGAACACTAATACCTATCACAAAAAGAAAGGAAAGTTTAAACCTAATTGGTTAGGTCTATACATCATTATTTCTAAATACATATCAGGTGCTTAAAAATTATCAATAAAATAAAGAAAAGAGCTTATTATACCTATAAACATCATGCACCTAAAGTGATTCCATGCCTAAAATATTATAGTGTAGTTATATATATATATATATATAAAATAAAATAAATCAAAAAATCAAAAAATCAAAAAAAAAAAGAGAGAAAGAAAAACAATGTCTAAAAGTGAAAACCATTCTTATGGTGTTTTAGATAAGTACCATGGTGAAAACTAGTTTATAACACCATGCATAGACCATTTTCTATATACACCCTAGTTACTTGGGGGACCCCCTACCATTATCCATTAATCCATTATCCATTTGGCTATATATCCCTATTCATTTATGCCTATGACATTTTTAGTTTAAGGTTTGATTTTCACGGTTAAATAAATATGACTTTACTCATGTTTTGTTAGAATATTATACATAATCCTTAGATAAAATCCCATAATAAAAACACAAAAAATACATACAACATCACTCTAACAAAAAAAAAAACTTATCCATAATCAAAACCTCATGTCCATCATCAATTTATTGGGAGGGTACTTTTCATCTACTCATCATCATCTTCTTACCTCATATCATCACTTTCCATTTCTTCCCTCATTGGGAGAACTACATTGACCTAAGGTTCATATAGAATATGTAGGAAATTCTCATTTACATGGGGTATATGAGGTAATATCAACCATCATCACCCAAAACTCTAATAACATCAAAAAACATTAAAAAATCTCTAAAAATATAAAAAAATCATAAAAACTAATCCAAAAAAAAATGTTCTTAGACAATGTGCCCTAGTTATCCTTCACAAGAATTACCCATAAAATGGTTAACATTTTCAAATATCTCATACCTCAAAGGTTTTTAATATTCCAAGGACATACAAAAAATAAATTTGTTTACTTGTTGGTACCATTTACTTGCTTTCTTGTTTGTATAAATTATGTGTTTTGTTTACTTGCTAGTACAATTGTTTGTTTCCTCTCTTGTTTGTTTTACTTACATGTTTTCAGTGTTAAAAACACTTTTTTATCTTATTTTAAATGTTTTTATTTCTTAATTATAGATCACTATGATTATTACAAATGGTTTTATTATTATCTTCCATATCATGATGCACTAAGTCTTGCACTTGTGACTCTATCAGTCCTTATGTGTATAACACAATAAACATAATGTTTTTTCCATACCATTGGTGCATTTTGTATTAATAAAAATAAAACTAAAGGTTTATCAATTCACATCAGAATATAGTTGGAAATCCAAACAAATCCTATTAAAAGTAGCTATCTAAACCATCTCCTTTTCATAAACATAATTTCGCATCCATTTTGACTATTCCGTAATATATGCTAAAAATAATAATATTTGTAAAATATTAAATGAAAAAGAGTAAATATCATATATGAATCTATCCCTATACTTAAACTATTAAAGTAAAACTTCCATAAATAAATCCATAACACAATCACATACCACAAAAATCTAGGTTTATATTATGCATGTCCATTAATACATCAAATCTATCTCACGTACATCTAAAAATGTATATAACATAAATTCATCTAAAATACATATAAAAAATATGTATATATAATACATCCCATATATTTCACTGTATCCCTCAATCAGAGGTGATCTCATCCATCACGGTGTACTTTGTGGATGTCACATGGCATGGTGAGATGACTGGCTAAAAAATGCTTTAATGTTGTGGTACTTGTCATCCTTGTCCCTAATTCATATCTAATAATAATATATTAATATATAAATGAAATTTATAACTAGTATATTATCACAATTCATTCACAATAATCTTGTATTAGGTCACCTAATCCATCACCCTTACCACACCTAATAATCTATGTTGTCAATTTATCCACCTCTACCTATAATATAACTATCTCTCTCTCTCTATATATATATATATATATATATATATCTCTTTAATATCCCTAAAACCATAAAATATAAAAATATACCAATCTAATATCCTTTTGAATCCTCATAATTAAAGCCACATCCTTCACTGATCATGTTGGTATTGAAGTCCTAGCCTCATCATCTCCCTCTCTATGGATCTTCGATGTAGTATGCATCACTGTATCTTTTCCATCTCCCTCCTTATTATGTAGGTGCATTAGTGTATGATTTTTTTTTAAAAATATTTATATTAAATAGGTATAGTGAGTCATGTTTTGTTAATAATAATCCTTTTATGTACTTCACCTAGATTTGTTGTAGTCATTTTGGTTTGTTTTCAATTTTCTTACCAAAATTGAAAATTTAAATTTTAAAACTAGTTTTGGGAGTTTTAAGAACTTTTATTATTTCCTAATGGTTTTTTTTGTCATGATACTTCTTGTAAGGGTCAAGGAATATCTTATACATTTTTTATAATTTCTCAAATGTCTTAACTCATACATGTTTATGCTAAACTCAATGAAGGTTAAGTCTTAAGTTGGGTTTAGGAAGTTGAGAAAATTAAGGAGATTTAGAGAGAATAAGGGAGAATAAAAATAAAATAAATATAGTTGAGTGGTATGTGGGAGAGATAATAAATAATAAAAGAGACCAAGGCTCCAAGATTTGGAGACAAGAAAGAAGAAATTTGAAATTAGGGTCTTTTGACAAGGTTATGTAATAAATTTTACATGTAAAGCAATGAAATAATGCTTCATTTAAATTCCATGTTTCAAGTTCAGTCTAAGTATTCATGTAAGTGAATGTTTTTATTTTTTTAAAATAATATTATTTATTTTTAATGGTATTAATTCATGTTATAGGTCTTAATATACAAGTAAAGGTTTCTACAGTCAAGGAAAAGTGTTTTTGATAGTTAATAAAGTTAAATTTTATCATCTTTTAAGGTTCTAAAAGGTACCAATGTGTGTGTAGAGATAGATAAATGTGTGGAGGAAAATTTTACATCATTAATATTATAAAATAGGTCTTAAAACTTAAATTTATTTTCATTTTAAGCTTGTTGCTTGTACACAATTAAGAAATGTGCATTATAATCAAGAAATAATGGTTTTCATTATGTTTTATGATTTTTTAAGGAGAAAAAATAATAAAAAAGGAGGATTATGGTGGGGAATCCATTTTAAAACTAAAAAATTTAAAAATAGGCCATAAAACTCAATTTTTCTTTTTTTGAGTGCTCTCGGCCTATGTACATGCCTACTAGGGTTTTGAAGACTAAAATCACCATATCTTGAAAACTAACCATAAAAAATTGATGAAACTTGGTAAGAATTTGTATGAGTATATTTATAAATAATTAAAAGTGTTTCAATATTTATTTTACATCTTAATATAAATTTTTTCTAAGAACTCAGACTACAGGTCTAAAAGAAGACTAATTAAATCAATAGAAACACTAAAATCATCATAACTTGAAAATGACCTAGCCTAATACAATTTTTTTTCTTTGAGAAGTTCATGAAGGTAAATTTTAGGTTATAAATTTTATTTAAAGTTTTATAATTCCTAAATCTCAATTTATTTAAGAAACACAATCTACAAGCCTAAAAATAAGCCCTAGAACACCTTATTTTGAATTTTCTTGTATTTTCAAGTTTAGATAAAGGTTGAAATGAAAATGTAGAGTTGATACAACATTTAATGGATGTTTAAAATATTTATTTTGTATAAATACTCTTTTTTGGTTTATATTTGTAGTCAAGAAGGTTTGTAGGCCTAATTATCGCTCTTAAACAAGTTGTAAGTTGATCTTTCCTTATAACCCTCCATAATTTTTGGTATAAGAGCAAAGAAAATACCTAAGTAAAAGAGAGAAATATAAACAAATGATTTGGTTGTCAGAGAGTGACCTATAGAGAATGTATCAAGCTTTGAAATAGAATATTATAGAGGAAAGTGCAAGGATGGAATTTAGAGAAAGAGGTAGTACAAGTTAGAAAAGGCAACCAACAATAGTAGAAATATTGTTAGCAAATATGAATAAAGTAAATGTATGTTTAAAAAAATGGGTTGAAATAGATGATGTGAGATATAAAGAAGAATTAGAAGATAATATTTTATTCAGGACCACTTGTAAATCAAAAGTTAAGAACTATAAAGTTGTTATTGATGATAATAGTTCAACTAACATAGTTTCTTCATACATGGTTGAAAAACTAGAATTAGAAATATTGGTACATCCCACAGCATAAAAAGTGACTTGGATTCAGATAAAACATCAAGTATTGGTTAATGAATAATGTAAGGTTGAATTTGAAATTGGTAGTTATATAGTTAAAGTCATTTATGATATCATGTCTATAGATATTTGTCATGTTTTACTTGGTAGACCCTATAATTTTGATAGGAAAGCTATGCATAATTAAAATAATAATACTTATACCTTGGAAAATAATGAAATAACATATACATTGAAAACATTTAAGGATGAGGTGAAGGAGTAGAGAATAGTGCCAAAGTTTTGTTAATGAGTGAAAAGAAGTTCTTGTAGCAGACATGAGAAGAAATTAATTTTACATTGGAAAATCAGGTGAGTGAGGAGAATTTTCCATGTGATAAACTCAAGCATGAAAATGAAAAATAACATGTGAGTGAAGAAAATAAATTTATCTTAGAGAAAAACTAGATAATAAAGTTTTCTTGTGAAGAACCTCAAATAGACTTTACAAATAGAAAATAGGAAGAAAATAACTTTGAACATCCCATAGAGGAAGAACATTATGAGTAGCATATGGAAGAATAAGTCCTCATAAAAGAGGAAATAAATATAATAGATTTAAAGGAAGAAAATAACTATGAATAATTTTAAGTGAAAGAATATGGTAGTCATGAAAGCAGTCAAGGGGATAGTCATTAAGAGAGTAGTCAAGAAGAAGAGTTGTAAGAACTAGAAGATAAAAATCAAGAGGATTTTCATAATGAATAAATGTTTTTACATAAAAATACAGATAAAGAGATTTTTATTAAATATCAGTCATGTAATAAGGTTTAAAAAAATGTAAAATTAAGGTGAATATAAGAAAGTAAACATGTGAAGAAAAGGTTGAGTTTACCATATATGGAATAATAATGAGAATAATATAATAATGAATATATTTTAGAAGGGATATTTTATAATCCATCACATGAGTGAAATCATGAACAACATGCTAAAAAATAAGAAGGATTGAAGATACGTCAAAAACATGAAGAAGTAGTCTATTTACTTAATGAGTTTGTTTCATGTGTAGGTATAACATAGAAAAGGAATAAATATGAATAATTTTAACATTTTCACATCTATGAGAATATAATTTAATAATATATACAAATAAGGGTTCATTTACACCAGCTAGAGCAGTATAGAAGACTCATGAGCATGAGCTCAAGATTTATTTTTGGAGTCAGGGAGTTTGATGCAATGTATGAATGTAGGAGGTATATTTTTGTACATGTTTATATTAATAGGTATATTTATTCAAGTTTTATAAATAATAATAATTTTTTATGCTTCACCTAGCTTTTTTGTAGTCATTTTGGTTTGTTTTCAATTTTCCCACCAAAACTAAAAATTTGAATTTTAAAACTAGTTCTGGGAGTTTTAAGAAATTTTATTAGTTACTAATGGTTTTTTTGGTCATGATTATTATTTAGGGTTAAATTAAGGTCTTACACATGTTTTATAATTTTAAAAATGTCTTAAATCATACGTGTCTCTATTAACTCAATGAAGGTTAAGTCTTAAGTTGGGTTTATGAAGTTGGTTAGAAAATTTGAGAAAATTAAGGAGATTTGGAGTGAAGAAGGGATGGTAAAAATAAAATAAAGATATTTTAGTGGTAAATGGAAGAGATAATAAAACAATAAAAGAGACCAAGACTTTAATATTTGGAGAAAATAAAGAAGTTTGAAATTAGGGTCTTTTGACAAGGTTGTGTAATAGATTTAAATCTAAAGTAATAAAACAATGCTTTATTTGAATTGCATGTTTAAATTTTAGTATGATTATTAATCTAAGTATGTATTTGATTTTAAAATAATATTATTATTTTTTAAGGGTATTCATTCATGTTATAGGTCTCAATATATAAGTACAGGTTGCTACAATCAAGAAAAAGTGTTTTTAATAATCAAGAAAGTTGATTTTTATCATCTTTTCAGGTTATGAAAGGAGAAAAAGTGTGTGTTAGAGTTAGATAAATGTGTGGAGGATATTTTAACATAAATAATATTTCAAAATATGTATTAAAACTGAAATTTATATTCTTTTTAAGTTTGCTAAAATGTGCATTTATAACAAAGAAACAATTATTTTAATTATGTTTTCTAATTTTCAAAGGATCCAAATTAATTTATAGATGATGATAATGGTGGGTCATACATTTTAAAATATTTAAAAATAGGTCATAAAACTCAATTTATCCTTTTTGAGTGCTCTTGGGCTATATACATGCCTGCTAATGTTTTGAAGACTAAAATCACAATATCTTGAAAAAACCCTAAAAATTGATAAAAATTGGTAGGAATATGTATGAGGATGTTTATAAAATATTAAAATTTATTTGACATATTTAATTAAATTTATCTTAAAAACTCAAACTATAGGTCTAAAAGAAGACTAATTTAGAGAACTCGAAACACTAAAATCATCATAACTTGAAAATGACCTAAAAAAATACAATGAAATTTTATAGAGAGGTGGATAGAGGTAATTTGATTTTAAATGTTTATTTGAAGGTTTTATGATACCTAAAACTCAAGTTATTTAATAAATTTACTCTATAGGCCTAAAAATAAGGCCTATAAAACCTTGTTTTGCATTTTCTTACATTTCTAAGTTTGAATAAAGGTAGAAATGAATATGTAGAGTTGAGAAAACATTTAATGGATGTGGAAAATAATTTATTTGTGTAAATATTCATTTTTTTAAAATATTTTTAGTCAATAAGGATTGTAGGCCTAAATATCTCTCTTAAACAAGTTGTAAGTTGATCTTTCCTTATACCCCTCCATCATTTTTGGTATAAAAGAATAAAATATAATTGAGTAGAAGAGAGAGAAATATAAATAAAGGTTTTGGTTTTTAGATAATTACCTAAAAATAAGGTATCAAGTTGTTAAATAGAAGTTTGTAGAGGGAAGTACAAGGATGGAACACAAAGAAAGAGGTAGTGAAAGTCAAAAAATGCAACCAATAATAGCATAAATATTATTAGTAGAGATGAAGAAAGTACATGTATGTTTGGAAAAAGGGGTTAAAAAATGATGTGATAGATGAATAAGAATTGGAAGATAAGACTTATTTAGTACTACTTATAAATCAAAAGGTAAGTGATATAAAGTTATTATTGATGATAATAGTTTAGATAACATAGTTTATTCATATATGTTTGAAAATATATAATTAGAAATATTAGTACATACCATGCCATACAAAGTGACCTAGCTTCAAACAGGACATTAGGTATTGGATAATGAATAATTCAAGGTTAAATTCCAAATTGGTAGTTAGAGAGATAAATTCATTTGTGATATCATGTCTATAGATATTTGTCATGTTTTGCTTGGTAGACCTTAACTTTTTGATAGGAAATCTATGCATAATGAAAATAACAATACTTAATACCTTAGAAAATAATGGTATGACACATAAAATTACACCATTAAAGGATGAAGGTTTAGGAGTAGAGAATGGTGCCAAGGTTTTATTAATGAGTGAAAATAAGTTCTTGTAATAGACAAGAGAAGAAATTGATTGTACATTATAAAAATAGGTGAGAGAGGAGAAGTTTCAATATGAGAAACTCAAGCATGAAAATGAAAAACAAAATGTGAGTGAAGAAAAAAAAGTTATCTTGGAGGACAACTAGATAATAAATTTCTCATGTGAAGAACCTAAAATAGACTTTATAAAAAATAAATATGAAGACAATAACTTTGAGCAACCCATAGAGAAACAATATTATGAGCAACATATGGAAGAATAAGTCCTCATGAAAGAGGACATGAATATAACATAGTTAAAGGTAGAAAATAGCTATGAAGAATTTTAATTGAAAGAATATAGTAGTCATGAAATCATTCAAAATGACAATCATTAAGAGAGAAGTCAAGAATAATAGTTGTAGGAAAGTGAAAAGAACAAACAAGAGGATTTGCATAATGAATAAATGGTTGTACAAAAAACTGCACATAAAGAGACTATGATTAAAGATTAGTCATGAAATAAGGTTGAAAATAGAGTTATAAATGAGATGAATATAAGAAATTAATCATGTGAAGATAATGTTGAGTTTTTAGTTAAGACAAAATCACCTTTGACAAGTGAAAACAATGCACATGAGGAGGAGAAGATGATGTTACATAATTCATATATGCAAGCATAAAAACATAGGAAAAATAATCATAAGAATAAAAAAAATAATATAGTTGAGAATGGAAATTTTATAATCCATCATATGAGTGAAAAACATGAACAACATGATAAAAAATTAGGATTGAAGATGCTTCAAAGGCATGAAGAAGTAGTTTATTTAATTAATGAGTTTATTTCATGTGAAGGCAAAAAATTAGAGGAAATATAAAAGAGGAGGAATAAATGTGGATAAATTAAATATGTTTACATCTATTATAATCTAGTTGAATAAGACATATAAGAAAAGGTTCATTTACATCAACTAGAGTAGTATAGAAGACTCATGAGTAGGAGCTCATGAATAATTTTGAAGCAAGGGTGTCTCATGTAGGTGCATGAGTGTAGGAGATTTATTTATTTACATGTTGGTATTAAATATGTCTAGTGAGTCATTTTTTATCAATAATAATCCTTTTGTGTACTTCACCTAGATTTTTTGTAGTCATTTTGATTTGTTTTTGGTTTTCCTGCCAAAACTAGAAATTCAAAATTTTAAACTAGTTTTAGGAGTTTTAAGAAATTTTCTTATTTATTAATGGTTTATTTGGTCATGATAATTATTTTAAGGGTAAAGGAATTTATTATACATGTTTTATATTTTCCCAAATGTTTTAAATACATACATGTATATTTTAAACTCAATGAAGGTTGAGCCTTAAGTTGGGTTTAGGAAGTTGGTTAGACAATTTGAGAAAATTAAAGAACTTTGGAGTGAAGAAGGGAGAATAAAAATAAAATAAATATATTTGAGTGGTATGTGGGAGAGATGATAATACAATAAAATATATAAATACTCATGGATTTGGAGAAAATAATGAAGTCTAAAATTAGGGTCTTTTGATAGGGTTGTGTAATAGATTTTGTATTTAAAGCAATGAAAGAATGATTTATTTGAATTCCATGTTTCAAGTTCAATATAAGGATTAATGTAAGTGGTTTTTTTTTGTTTTAAAATAATATTATTATTTTTAAATGGTATTGATTCATTTTATAGGTCTTAATATACAAGTACAAGTTGCTATAGTCAAGGAAAAGTGTTTTTGATAGTCAAGAAAGTTGATTTCTATCATCCTTTAAGGTTGTGAAAGATGCCAAATTATGTGTCAGATTAAGATAAATGTTTTTAATAAATTTTATAATTAATAATATTATAAAATAGGTATTAAAAGTTAAATTTATATTCATTTAAAGTCTGTTGCCTCTACACCATCAAGAAATGTGCATTTATAGCCAAGAAATAATTATTTTCATTGTGTTTTGTTATGAAAAAAATTAATATAAAGAGGAGGATAATTATGTGTCACACATTTTAAAATTTAAATATTTTAAAATAGGTCATAAAACTTAATTTATGCCTTTTTGAGTGCTCTTGGCCTATGTATAGGCCTGCTAGGGTTTCAAAGACTAAAATCACCATATCTTGAAAGCAAACCCTCAAAAATTGATGAAACTTGGTAGGAATGTGTATGAGGATATTTATAAAGTATTAAAAATATTTTTATAGTGATTTTAAATATTTAAATAAATTCATCCTAAAAACTCAGACTGTAGGTTTAAAAGAAGGCTAATTTAGAGCACTAAAAACACTAAAACCATCATAACTTGAAAATGACCAATCCTAATATAATGAAACTTTGTAAAAAGGTGAATAAAGGTAAATCTAAGGTTTTAATTTTTATTTAAATATTTTTTGACACTTAAAACTCAATTTATTGAATAAACTTAGGCTATTATCCTAAAAATAAGGCATAGAAAACCTTGTTTTCCATTTTATTGCATTTCAAAGTTTGGATAAAGGTAAAAATGAATATGTAGAGTTAAGAAAAAATTTAATGTATGTGTAATTTTTTTTTTAATATAAATATTCCATATTTTCTTGATATTTTTAGTCAAGAAGGATTTTAGGCCTAATTATCTCTCTTAAAAAAAATGTAAGTTGATCTTTCCTTATACCCCTCCATCACCTTGTCACTATAAATAATAATCACATGTGTATCTCTTATAACTACCTCCTCATCCTATGTCTCTAAAAATCGTGTCTCCACTAAAATTTTCTCCCATTCCCACACCTATATTAGTGTGGATAATCATATGCCCATATCTCCCTTGTACATGACTGTAAGTCTTTGTATAAGTGTACCAACATGTAGGGTCCCCATGAAAACTCTATATCACTATCTAACATATTTGGAATCATATCTAATAAACCTATAGGAAATAATATCCCACTATTATTAAGTAGTAATGCACTACTAAAAAGAGACATTAATACTAATGTCATTATGATTCTATCCTCTAATTCCATGTAGGCATCCAAATCAATCATTGGTATGATGTCCTCCATAAACATTATAGCTAGTGGTAAGACTTTATACCTCATATTGGGATACTAAATATACTCCATACATCTTATTATGACATAATCATCTCCCCTATATATAAATAGAATGTGATGGTATTAAAATGCCAATGCTCTACCAAAGATGTCTATAGTGTCTTATCTATATAGATCTCAACATCTCTACCTCATACTGTATGCCCATTACCTCTAAGACACTTGAATTATAACCCCAATCCTCTAAATCAACTGTAGTACCCTTGACCACCTTTCCTTCATGGTAATAATAGGCTATATCTCTTACAAAGACAAAAAATAAAATGTTAGTAGTTTTTTACATCATATATTCATCTATCACAATCATTAATCACCCAATCATACATATTTTATGACACTTATACATTAATTTCATAATTTCATATTCTAAGTAATTACCAATGAAATCACTAACATGTTAACAAATTTGTTACACCCTTTACAAGAATTCATTACTCTGATGAATTCATTATATGGTCTAATGAATTTTCCATGAATTTTGAGAAAATTTCCAATGTTTTTAAAAAACCAACATTTTAATTTTTTTTCTAAAAAATCTTATAAACACACTATTATGGCTAATGAAACCACTAAAATTGACTCCAAAACTACATTTATAGAATGATGGGTTTATTTCACCTAACTTTACCTATCATTATTGAGCCTAAAAACACACAACCAAAATTTAAAAATAGTACTTACTAGATCTCCACTCCCCTATAACCTCTCATAAACTTAGACACAATCAGTACAGTGCCTATCAACTAGTATCTGCTCCAACTTTCTCTCATAATCCAGAGCAAAATTCAATATAGGTGGCTAATCATAAAACTAAATCAAATGATTTTTCAAACAATAAAATTTTAATTTCCCCCTACCCCTATATATTCACCCACCCAATTCATCTCTTTCACCCCAACCCTAAGAATTTTTTTATCATATTTTCCACTCAATCACCTCATCTTCACTTCTAATCATTCAACCAATTAATTGGATTATTTAGTATATTTATTTTAGATTATAAATAAATCTCTTAATTTTTCTTATCACTTATCCTTATAAAAAATATTTCTCCCTTTTTGGCCCAAAACTTACCAATGGGATATATCATTCTCACATCTACCCTTTTGTGTATATCATTTATTGTGGCACAATCCAAGTGTGAAACTTAAAAAATGGGAAATCTTAGTTTTTAAATAAGATTCCTAGCACCTATCCACTTGGAGAAAATCATTTTACATATGCATATAATCATGCAAGTTTTTTATTAAGACTCATAATTTATTTAAATGGTTAAATGACCTACATAATTTATCCATATATCCTTCATTTAGAGATTTTTTTCTCACCCATTATCCCATATGAACACTTGAGGGGGTATCATTTAGTCATTCAAAGCCACATAGGGCATCATATTTATACATCTTTTTACACACTACATTTTATATATTATTTTAAAAAACATTGATTCTTCTAGTCACAATACCATTTCAAAGAGGGAAAAATGTAAACACCTAAATGTTGCCAATTTATTGTCATAATTAACTTTGTTTAAAATTGACACACTAAACCAATCACCATTCCAAATTCAAATTTCCAACTAATATAATTTCCCTCCCCTTTTCAAATAATTAATTAATCTATATTAATTAATTAAATCATGTACACATAATTATTCAAAACTAATTAAAATCTAGAATTTCTACCTCATCTAGACATCTTCCATACTTATCTCAACCAAGTGTTCAGTCATCCAACCACCTCCTTAACTTTATCAATAAAATTTTGAGTCACCTTTGAACATTTCAAATACTATGGTGATTCACTCAACAACCTTGATCCAATCATGATGAGTCATTCAAATACCAACTAACTCTCCCCCTTTCTCATACACATGGAAATTAGTCATCATCTATTGAGATGAGGACTCAGATCCAACCTTGATAATTATAGTTATCAAATAAATTTGGATTATTCTCAAAAATTCATATTCCCATAAAAAAGTATATAACTCGACGTTTTATCTTTCATTTTCATCATACAAATTCAATATATAAAATTTACATCAAATTTATCCTATACATCCATTAAGAATCCAAACTATTTTTACCCATATGTTTCCCAATTCACCTTTGTTTCAAGAAAAGAATTGAGCACCCAAATATAATGAAGCAAGATAAAATCATATGTTCATAATGGAGAAGGTTATGAGTATGTTTTACATTTTTTATAAGTATATTATTATTTATATTTATTTTATTGTTGTTGCTTAATCAAAGATTTTAGTTTGGATTTAGAATAGGAACTTGCATTATTTTCATTTCCTAATTTAGTTAGATTCTAAATTTTTATCTATCATAGCCAAGATTTCTTGAAGAAATTTTAAACACCATAAAGGTTTCATTAGAATAATTTTATCTAGTGGTTATTTGACTCCACATTTCCTTAATCAATCATCCTCTTTAGGCCTTGGGGCTATGGCCCCCACTAGGTCATTTTAGAGAGCTTAAGGCTTGTTGAGAGTTTGTCACTGATTTGAGTGAGTGTGGGGATGACATGGTTGCATAAGCTACCATGTAGACACATGCACATTAGAATCCATGCTATTTAGGCATGTGTTCTTGTTATATCACATTACACATATTATGACACACTATTTTCCAATTCTTGTTAATGTGGGTGAGTAGAATGTGATTTGGATATTAAAAACATTCTTTATTTTTGTGTGTTTTCAGTCACATTAGTTTTTTGGGCATAAAATTTTGGTATAAAATTAATAAGAGATATATGGATAAATTTTATTACTTATTATTCCACAAAAAAATGATACATGTACTTATTGGGTGATAAACTTCAATGGGGAACTTGTCACAATACACATGAAGAGTTATTCAAACTACATACTCTTTGGCCAAGTATCAAACATTTGGCTCCTTATTTTTGTCTTCATGCTTAAGAGACCCATGCTAAGATTATTGGACACCCAAATATATATTAGAGTGGATAATATTTAATAAAAGCTTTGAAAAAAGGCTCCAACTAGGTGTTAGGATGTCAAATGGCCATGAAGGCCAAGTGACTATTGGTTTTAGGTCAATCAGACTTTCCCATGACCTTATGCATACACATATTACATTAGAATTATTTATAGATAAGTTATTAGGATAAATTAATCTCAATTATTAAGACCAAAATGTTTGATCTTAGCTAGAAAATAGAGTGTATTGTATGCCTAGGGTCAAAATGGGTGTTTTGAGGTTCAGTGACCTCATTTAAAGAAAAAAATGGCTTGTCACATAACTAGAGTGTGATAGATGGTTTATTGATGTTACTATCACATTTATTGACAAGATTATAATGAATAGGATTCATTTTTTCAATCCATCCTTTTTTCCTTAGTTTTTAACTCTTTCCTTATGAGTAGTTTTAGGAAGAGTTTGGGAATAGTCCCTCCTTAGGTTGAAATTATTATCTTGGTGGAAAAAAAGGGTTACAAATACCTTAGGGACATATTTTGTCTACATGAGGTACCAAGAGACTCATGGTGTTGTACATTTGTTTTATAATCAAAACCTATCCATGTACATATAAGTGTTGTTATATTTTGTCTTCACCTTGTGTGAAGAAATGGTGATACCACATGGAGGGACTTATTAAGGAGCCCCATGTGGGTCAATTTATTTTTGAATATCCTTATGGTGAATGATTTTTTCCTCCTTTTAGTAGTAATATATGCCTTATTTTTATCCACATGATGTAGAGACTATCCATTGGATTTAGATGCCAATGATGGTTATTTAAGAACATGTGGGCCTTTGTGGTATATTATCACCAAGAAAGTGAGATCATCAACTTAGTCAAAGTGAGGATTAATTTAGAGTGGTATTATTAGATATTTTTGCATTTTTATTGATACCCAAGGTATACAAATGTAATTTGGATGTTGATATCTAAATGTTGTGGTCAAAAACACCTTTAAGGTTATGACCTTATAGCTTGGATTATATGTATAGATAATACCCTCGTATTGAACCAATGGTTTAGATGTGACCTTATTGATAAGAAACCTTGAAATTAACATGATTTATTTTCCTCATTACTATAAGGTTAGAGTTTACCTTCTTACTTATGGAACATCTTGAGTTAATAAATGTATCCATGATAATTGAGTTCCTTAATGATAGTGAGATAATTTCATCATAGAGAATTTTTGTTTTATATGGTGGTGGTGCACAATTGAGTGGTTTGCCTATGAGTGTTAATATCATTGATTTAAGATAAGTTTATTTTATATCTAGAGGTAACATTAACCATGAATGGGTGTACCTCTTTATTATGTTAATCATAATCATGATAAAGGCATGCATTTGATTTTATATATTGTATACTCGTTTCCTAGAGCATTAAATTTATCTTGGATTATGACATCCAAAATTTTATGGGTGTTGAACTTTTTGAGATGAACCTTATATCTTTGTGTTGACCATTGCATCCTTTTGATAATGTGTGTTATATAAATACATATTGAATCTTGTGGCATGTGATACCAAATTGGATGATCCAAAACTCAAAATATTTGGTTGAAATATAATTTAAGAAACAATAATAAAACAATTCAAATAATGCTATCTCTGAGAAGAGATGTTTTATTGATCAAATTTGTAGACCCAAACATATGCTTATCTCTGAGAAGAGATGTCTAATTTCTATTTCAGGTTACATCTTCATTTATACATGTTTTTAAGGTGTGGGGATGATTTGTAAGGTCACCAATATTGAGGGAGATGAATTTTTTTTAATTCCATGATTTACAATAATACAAAATTCAAGGAATTACTATTTTTAGAAACTTATTATTTCTAGACTGCACTACTAAAATTGAAATTTGGGACACTTTCGTTGGGTTTTATGGGGTAAAAATTCATAAATAAAAGGTTTATTCTATCTAAATATGTTATCCTCACTATTATCTTTCCAACGATTCAAATGGCAAGTCAATTGGAGCTATAGTGCAAAAGTTATGGCTCCCGAAAGTTCTGTCATCAATTGGGGTGGACCCATCACCTGAATTGTCATCTAAATTGTTGCTTGGATCATTGGATGTTTATGTTGGATCTTGGAGCTTGTAGTGCCTCATTTTAATAACCATGACACACCCTTGTTTGTATTTTGAAGTTTGGGACATATTTGTTTATGGATTGATGATGTGTGCATGTGTTGCAAATCATCATTTTTATAAATTTGTTTTATTAAAAGGGTGAATTATATAGTGGTGTCATTTTATTAATCATATAAGAGTTTCACTTGTATTTTGACTCCTTATATGATGTAATTTTCACCATTATTAGTAAGGTTATCATAAATTATTGTAAGAGATGCCTGGAATACCTTCAAGGGTGTGATTTTAGATTGGACATAGAGGGATAAGTTATAGGGAACCATAACAAATATGGCACATGAGTCTTATAATTTGAGATGTTATTTTTAGGACATTTTTGAGATGAAAATTTTGGTATGAGTATGTATCCATATGGTAAATTTATAATTTTATTAGAGTTAGAGTTTCATCAAAAAAGGTCTGATAACCCTCTTGATCACCTTAGATAAAACATCTTTCGTGATTCCTAGACATTTTAAATTTATAATAATATACACTAGGCGCAACTTATGCTATTTTTAGTGGGTGTTGTGTGAGTATGAGATAATTATCAATGGAGAAAGTGTGCACATGTTGATACAATTTTATGCCTTGAAAATGTCAATTCTAAGGAAGGGATCTTATAATACCCCTTTAATATAAGTACCATCCTTGAGTGGTGGGAATACTCCTCATAGCAGGGGAGTTTAGTATGTTATGTAGTAGCTTCTTAAGTGTTAGGATTTTGTTTATGGATTGATATTCCATATGATCCATTGGTTTGGGAATATGTTTTATTTAACTATAAATTCACTAACATTAAGATGAGTTGATATTCTCTCACTCTCAAGTGATATCATCATAATTCTTGTTGACAATTTTGCCCTCACAAGTCAAATTGTCACCCCTACCATCTAAAGCTTTACATATCATGCTAGTTTGTCTCATAAGTTAATGAGTTGGTATTGAAAATTAATTAATGTGGTTATTGGGAACCAGACTATCTTAACCTATCATACAAGAATGAATAGTTTAGTTTGTTTGTGCACTTTATATGTGTACTTGGGAAGCCAACCAAAGTTAAAGGTTTTCATCAAAATGATGTACTTTGTTTTAAGACCATCCCTTAAAAAATTGATGTATTGATGAGTTTTCTATCCTGAGATATAAGGCTCTAAAAATGATCTATTAGAGTAGGATGTGATTTGGGATGTCAAGTTAAATCTATAAGAAATAACTATTTGGATTCAAAAAATCCTTAACAATCTTCTAGTTAAACATAGGGTTGATAAGCGGCATGATATTGAAAGTTGGGATCAAAGATCAATGTCACATGGGTTTTCATCTATGTAAATAAGTCAAGATATATCAATGACACATGTTTAGTCATACAAAATTAGATCTAATGGTGAGCACAAGGTCAAAAGGTTAGCGTATCCTAAGATTGAATGCATCGATGACAAGTATCATGATCACAGTGACTTAATAGATCAATAGTGTGCATTTGATTAAGTAAAAGGAAGATTAATGGAATGCATTCAATCATGTTGAGGAGATTGATAATGTGCATGAGGTTAAGAATTCAATGAGCCTATATTGCACACAAGATTGCCACATGGCACAAGTGCATTAACCAAATGAAACTAAAAATAGGGTCCATAAAAAACATGTGGGTTTTCTAAGTGGCACATTCTTAGATGCAGATCAAGATAAATGACTGATGATGAAAGTCAAAGCCAAGATATTTTCAAGGAAATTGATAGAGCAAATTTTATCAAATTTCTAGAAGGCATAGGATGGGAACACATGTCCAAGGCATCAACAGTCATGTTTTAAAATGAAATAGAATTCCAAGGAGATGCTAGATAGGTGAACACATTATTTTAAATGGATTTTACCACCTAGATAGGTAAAGGCATAAATTCAATATCAAGATATAATTTGGGTTTCTAGGAGTAGACCCTACCTCTCAAAATCCCATAAGTATGAATTATACATATTATTAAAGATCAAGAGACTAGGTAGCTTATAGATATTTATTGGAATTATAGATATATTAAAACAAATAGGGGAATTAGTTTTCATCTATAGAGGACTTATGTTCAATGTTTTGGATTAATGGAAAAGTTGTGATAGAGAAAGAAGTTGGTTTAGGGGCATGGTCTTCTAACAATTATGTTCTTAAGGGATACTAGGTGAATGAATTCAAAGTGAATATCTAATATTATAGAGAGCATATCAAGATGATGCATGGTGCTATGTTCTCAATAAGAAGATGGGGATTTTGGGGGTTAGAGAATGTAGACAAAGCATTCAATGCAATTTCATGGTTTTTGGGGGCTTTTCCCTTTCAAGCAGATCATGACTTAGATCCTTTGACAAAGTTCTTGTCTTATAATGTGTTCTTGAGCCAATGGAAGGACTTGAAAGCTATTTAGAGATAATCAACGGTTAATTTTCAAAACATGATCAATGTTAATCAATCAAAGGTGGTTGGGCCTCATTTATTGATTACAGTTGCCTATTTCCCTCTCTCTTTCTCTCTCTCTCTTTTTATTATATATTCCCCATTTTATTCCCCTTGAAATCTCTCTATAATAATTTTCAATTTTTGGAGATGAAAGACTCTTATGCTTTTGGCTTACTTAGGATATGCCAATATTTATACTATTACACCTATTTGATGTAATAAAATACTAAAATCCTCCATTTACAAGCTAAATTGAAGTGTGTTTCTTGAGTTCATTGATGTATTTAAGTGAATGTATGATTTACTTTACCTTTGTCTAAATTTACTCACCTTCACAAAGCATCTTGTAGCTTTCAAAAGTCATTCTAAGTGCAAAATATAGTTTGTTGATTGGTTTTTAAGTGTACAACTACCCTCCTATGTTAGATTGATTTCTAGTTAGTGCCTTTTTGTGAAATAGTTATGTGAAAGCTGATAAAAGAGTGAGTGAAGTGATACTTGTAGTCTTGATAGTGTCTCATAGTGTGTTTTATGCAATTATAAGCATCTAAAATATTGGTACATTACCTCATTTTACATGTTTTCATGCATTACTATCTATTTCTCTCCCTTTTATAAGAAATAGATTAGTTTAGATGATAAATTAAGAGGAAGATAGACTTCTCCAAAGGTTCAACCTCACTATAGGATACCCATAGCCTAAGGTTATTCCCATTTTATGTATTATTTGGAGAGAACCTAAATAACTCCCTCCATGAGAGAAAATTAAGGCCATAATAATTTTTGGAATGCTCGATGGGATCCATTCTCTTTAGTTTAGTTTAAGTTTGGATCTGAGGAGAAGTATTTATAGTAGAGGAAGCCATCCTTCTCTAGAGGTTCAACCTCACTATAGGATACCCACAACTTAAGGTTATTCCCATTTTGTGGCTTATTTAGAGAGAACCTAAATAACTACCTCCATGGGTGAAAATTAAGACCATAATAGTTTTTGGTGTGTCCATTAATAATAAAATCAAACCACCTATCAACCCTTTAGAGATCAAAGGCCTCGTTATCAAGGGTTCATAGAAAATAGACTACCCTACCAACCATAATGAGCTATAACTCAAGCTAATCTATATGTATCCCTTGATACTAATACACCTTCCTCTTCAAGAGATATTATTAAAAAACATCCTTAAAACAACTTGATGTAAGATCCAAGTTGGTAGCCATTTAATCTCAATGATGCTTAAAACCAAGCCTTGGTGTCACAAAACATTACTATGCCATAAATGGAAAAAGAAGAGTTTTCTCTTCAAGGAAGTCAATATCAAGAGAAAAGTTTGGTATCACAAGGTGAGAATCAACAAATTCAAGGGTATCCTGATGCCATTAATTTAAATTAGAAAATGGATGATTATGTTACATTTAATCATATTGGTGAAACTAACAATGTAAGTGGTCAAGTTATAGCTCTAACTAGAGATAAAAGAAGAGCCATTGATGGGGATAAATATGTGAGTAATGATTAAATTAATCCTAATTTTTTTTTTAAAAGTACCAATGATCAACTCATTTCCCCTACAACACAAAAAAATTAGAATATAGAGGTTGGGAAGGTTCCTCAAATACCTCTAGTTCATGAATAACCAATGGTTTGGAAAGTACAACCAAAGGTTAGTGGGGATAAATTAAATAGAGTGGATAAAATGAAGAATTATAAAATTATAATTATCATGTGGGATTCCCTCTCTATTCTAGGACAAAATGATATGCTCATTCAGGAGCTTTTAACGCTCAAATTGTCTCTAAAACCAATTGAGAAAGAAGGTATTATCCTAACTAATTCAGACTAGCCAACTAAGAAACAAGTAAAATAAGTAAATAAGATATTAAAAGTGGATAAAACTAAGGTAAAATGAATTAATACTCCCCCTTTATATCTCTCTTTGATATTTGGTGATGCTTTGGTTCATAACTATATAGTAGATAGTGGAGCCAGTAGCACTATTATGCCTAAGAAAATTGCAAACAAGCTTGGTCTTATTTATGAACCAAATACTAAAGGAGTGTTAAAAATATATGGATCACCAAAAAAGATAGTGTAAATTATTAAAAATACAAATTTGGCACTACATGTTTTTCCTAATGTTACCATTTAGAAGGATGTAGTTGTGGTAGACTTGCCTCCCTACTTTGCCATGTGTCTATCAAGTGACTTCACCTCAAAGATTGGGGGATACTTATAAAATTATTGAAAATATTTTATGTTAATAAATATTTATGGTACCAAGGTAATAATACATTTTAAACCTATTTCACATTTTCATTTTGAGCCATATATGCTAAGTGTTGTGAACACTAACTATGTTATCTCAGATGAGGTGCTGGAAACTAGTGGAGTGTAAGATGAATAAACTCTATATGAGGTACTATATCTATTAAATTATGAGTGGGCATATAATTTTCATGAAAATTATACTTATAGGATAATTTAATAAAGATGTCTTGGTCTTTATTGCCTCCATGAGAATGATGCATCAATTCCAGCTATGATGAAGGATGATGAGTCTAATGATGGTCTATGGAAATTATAATTTGATGGATCAAAGAATAATCATGGTACTAGGGATATAATGATGTTGATTTATACAAAAAAACAAATTTATTTCTCATCCCTTAAGTTTTAATTTGGTTGTTCAAATAATGTTGCTAAATATGAGGCACTAATTCATGATTTGTAATGGGCTAGGAAGATGAAAGTCACACCTTACAGTATTTTGGTGATAGTGAACTTGTAGTTCACAAAGTAAGAGGTATTAATGTACCAAAATTTTTAATTCTTAGATATTATAATCATAGAATATGGGACTTACTTGAGGTTTTTTAGGATTTCAACATTTAGGCAATACCAAGAGATGAGAACAAACATGTAGATAGATTGACTGCCATTGGGGCACAATTTAGTATCCCATATGATATAAAAGGTGAAAAAATTCAATCACACATTAAGGTGGTTTTAATACCATCTATCCTAGATTACTGTGAGAATTGGTAAGTGTTTAAAGATGATAATAAAATTATCAGGTTCTTACAAGAAGAGGCTAAGTTTTCCTCAAGAAATCAACTAAAATATTTACAAAAATATGGTGATTAGATTGTGAAACTGAAAAAAAAAAGTTTCCCAAGGGATTTGTCACACTTGAGAACATATTTAATGGTGATTATTACTTGAGAAAGGAAAATTCATCTTTATCAACAAAGGAGAAACACTATGCCAATGTGGAGATGCCAACTGGTAAGAACTTGAAGTTGGGTAAGGTATGCACCCCTTCAAAAAAAATATTTAATTAATTATTCACAAGTTTTGTTGATGTGTTTGCATCGAAATATAATGATCTCAAAGGATTTTATCCAAGTATTGGTCAACACACCATTGAGTTAGAGGCTGAAACTAAACCAGTGAGACAAAGACAAAGACCTATTCATCCAAAGCTTGATCCTTTAATGAGAGTTGAGATTTATAAGCTCATAGATTTAACTATTATATTTCCAATCAAGAACTCAAATTGGGTGGAAAACCTCATTCTAGTATAGAATAAGAATGGTGAGATTAGACTATGTGTTGACTTCCAAGATTTGAACAAGGCTTCCATTAATTATCACTATCCATTACCCTCTATGGAAAATTTTTTATAGTTGGTGGTAGGTTTAGAATGGTTTTCTTTGTTAGATGGATATAGTGGTTACAATCAAATTTTGGTCAAGGATGAAGACCAATTCAAGGCAACCTTTACTACAAAGTGGGGGATATTTGTATATAGAAATATTCCCTTTGGTTTATCCAATGATGGAATAAAATTTAAGATAGCCATAGGTATAGAATTATAGGGTCTTCTTAATAGGTTTATACTTTTTTATTTGGATGATATAATAGTGTTCTAAAAGAGTGAAAGTGAGCACATGGTTCACCTCAAGAAAGTGTTTAAAAGGTGTAGGCAATTTGGGGTGTCTCTAAATCCCAAAAAGTGTGTCTTCTCAATTCATGAAGGTAAGCTCCTTGGGAATTATTATCACAAAATATGGCACATTAGAAGAGGTTATTCAGGCCTCTTCTATATTTGGGAAACATGGAAATATTTTTAGGTATTTGGGTGTACCTATATTGGAAATGAACCTCTATATTTAAGGGCTAACTCCTTGAATATATCATGCACTATTTATCACTTAAAATAATGCTTATATATGGTGAAAAGAGTTATATAAATGCATAATTTGAACTAATATAAAGGAGGTGATGCATCAAAAATTTCTTACACATGACCATCATATTTCTACCATGGTGAAACAAAGCATACAGACTGGTCTCTAAGCTTTAATGAGTTCTAACATGAGTATTTCAATATAGAGGTGAGATGTGAGTAGAAACACAAGGTGAATGAACCAGAGGGTAGATTGCACACTCCAAGAACAATTGTACACTTGAAAATCTTTACACACTAGACTACACTCTATATGACTTGTTAGACTAGGAACTCTTGCTCAAACTTGAAAGGATAAGGGAAGGAAGGATAGAGGATTATCACTTATCATCACCATACATCACTTGAAAAATTAGACAATTGTTCAAAACTTAGAAACAAACTTGTATTAATGTTCAAAGGCAAAATATGACATCAATCTAGTAGGGATTTGCCATACATGATGTGGTATTAGTTTAAAATAGCTAAAGATATATATTTATAAAATAAAGGAAAAAAGAGAATGGGAGATTTGGTGTTAAAAAGGGGAATTAATTAATTCAAAATATTGAACTACAGTTACAAATGATTCTAAAAATTATGCTCCTTCAGACCTTTTGATTGATCCCCATCACTTAATATGGTTGCATAGTCATATTATTCCCTCCTTGATCTTCCCTGATAGTTGTAATGGTGGGATCAAGTTGTTCTAATATAGGTTTGGGAATCAATGTAGTTAGAATAATTAGACCAATTTGTTAGGGCTTTGTCCTAGTGCTAACTACTCTTCACTAGTTTACCTTGACATGTAATAATGGGGAGAAGGGTCCCTTTCATGGAGTTGGTCCTAGAGATGAAACTGTTAAAGATTATGTGTCTACCTCGATGGCATCCTTTGAAGCATTGGATCTAGTTTGAGCTAAACCACGATTGAACTTGGATTTATACCTTTTATTTACCTTTCCCCATTAAAAATTACTTTGTTAACCTTTGTCTAAGTCACCTAGGCTTGCCTTCATCTGATTAAACATAAAAAACTAGATCAGATCATTCATATTTTGATTCATCTCATTCTGTTAATCTACTTGATGTGAATGAACACAATCTATAGATCTTCTGCTAAGACCCATGTACTTGTGCCAGTTTTTGACAACCTATGAATTCATACTCAGGGTTCACTTACCTCTTTGACCCTTGCTCACTAATTATCTTAATGTGCATTATTAAATGTGCTCCATTGATATTCTATCAGCTTGAATGTGTTCATATGACTTGTCAATTATGAATTGATCTCATTATCCTGATATAAGTCTACTTCTTCACATGCTTATGACACATGGAAACCTCTCAAAATCCTTGACTCCTTAACTCGATCGCATGCCATTAGATCTAAATTTATGATTGAATGCAAGACATTGATCTGCCTGGGCCTATTAAACTATTATTATCCACTCATAATTAGATCTCTTGTATGATTGAGCATCAATCATTAATTCCATATTTTGAATTCTAACAACTAGTTGGCTTGAATTTGAAATCTACATGACCATCATTTGACGTCCATGTGAATGTATTTGATTTCCTATAGACCATAAAATTTAAGCTCTAATGGATGACTACTAAACTTTATTTTAATACTTGCATGAATGCCACTCTGCTAGATCAAAAATTTCTTGGGCTATTCATTTCAGACCTTTTGCTAGATATTTTTTGGGGGATTTGAGTCTTGGCCACTTTCTTTGAATGAATTTGTTTGTGATTATTTTGCATAAGATAAAGTGTTTGGGGAAATTTTCATGGGACAATTTCCTAAAAGAATTGAGTTTACCTTATCTTTGCCTTGAAAAATTTCTTGTGAAAAAAATGATCAAAAGAATTCATGTCTTCAGGATTTATGCTTGCAAACAAAATATCCAAGAGAAATGAGGTCTTTAGAGAAATTATCATGGGACAATTTTCTTGAAATAATTCATACCTAGCCTTTTCTATAGACATTTTGATTTAAAAGACATTTGTGACCCTTCACAACTTTTATCTAGGACACATTATCAAAAAGAGACCATTCAAGATTTCTGTCTAGAACACTTTGCTAAAGATGACCCCTCAGGAAAATTATTTAGACAATTTTCTCAAAATAAAATGACCTTTTAGGATTTTCATTTAGGGCACTTTACCCAAAAAAATACCCTTTGAGATTTTTATATATGACATCTTGTCAAAGAAACTGGTCCTTTATAAATTTGTCTTGGTCACTTTATCAAAATAAATACCCTTTGGGATTTTTGTGTAGGACACTTTACTAAAGAATGACCCTTTGATAAAATTATTTAGACAATTTTATTGAAATAAAATGACCTTTAGATATTTTTATTTTGGACCAATTTTTGTGGGCCTTGTGTTTCAACAATTTGTCTAAAAGAAAACTACCTTCAAAAATTTTGTTAAATATTTTCCTCGAAATAATTATGCCTTCGAGAAAATTGTGTGGACTATTTTCCCAAAATAAATCTGACACTTAGCTTTTCAGGTAGACAATTTTCCTAAAACAATTAGATCTTCAGGAAAAATATTAGTGAAACTTCTATCTAAAAGAAAAAAATATACAAGATCTTTGCCTTGGGATAATTTTCCCAAAAAGGTCCCTGATACTTATCCAAAAGTTGAATTATCTCCTAAGTGTAAAATTAGGATTTATAGACTTGTTCTTGTAACTATTCAGCAACACCATGAAAATCTACCACTTGCATATATGATTCAAAAAATGGCCCTTAAGACACCAAAAGACACAAAGACTAAGCTAGACCATGAAAAAACTTAGAATGACATATGAAATGACATTGAATGAGTTGTAACATACCCTATAACATTATAAAAAAGCTCCTATACAATATTTTTCTATAGGGGGTTGATCTATTTTGGCCTGTGGGGAAAAAATGGTCAACATCTTTGGTGATTTCCGAAGGGTGGCATGATTATTATGCCATGACCAATTGCCTAATCCTATCTATTGGGATATGGAGTCACAAGTATACAAGTTGGATTTAAAAAATAACTTGAATAACACACAAAACATAAGTAAAGATAAATAAGAAGAAACACACAAGACAAAAACCAAGCAAAAACTCAATTTGCTTTAGATCACTTATTAAACACAACACAAAAAGAAATGAAACACACAACTAACCTAATATTTACATGAATAGACTCCAGAGGTGAAACATATAATCATATCACAACTAGGGTAAAATGGTTCCACTGGCATCATTATCACTCCATAAAGGTAGCCTGGCATGAGGAGCATGCTCATCACCAATCACTTGCATATGTAGGTGATCAAGGAGCCTATTACCTTTGAATCTTCTTAGGTATAAAATTGAACTATCTAGGACCTTCATGAATGATATTTATTTCTCTCTAAGATCCTTTGTTGGATATGTAATCCTTTTGACCATTTCCATATTTGATATACATTCTTCATATTGTAGAATAGGAATGATGACAACTACCTCAACCTTTCTATCTTATTTCATAGGATATACTTGATGCTTGGGGGTATTAATTTCTTATTATGTATTATCCAACCCTATAAACATGGCTCAATGCTAGATGGATCTCTTAAATACCCTTTAGTCCTAATAACTTCTGCCTTGATCTCACTAGGTCCCTCTAAAACTCTAGGCTCTTAAATAACAGATTAATGTCCATCTTCCTTAATAACATGCCCTGTAATTTCATACTTTATAGAAAACCTAAGAGATTGATCATTAGTTTCATCAATAAACACATCAGACATACATTTATTAGGGGAAGAAGGAATATTACCAATCTTGTCAAATTCTTGACATATATCCTCAAATCTTATCCATAAGTCATCCTCCTCTTCTTGATGAGTGTCACCATCTAGAGCATCTTCTAATTCTATATCAAGAATGAAAACATCATATTTTCCATTATGGTACTCAATTAAGTTTATAAATCTATGATCATCATACTCATGAATCATTAGCTACACTCAACATCATGAGAATTGTTTATGCTTACCTCAACTTCCTCAAATGGATGTTCATGCATAATGTAAGTCCCAAGGTTAATCTTCTCAAAGTATGCTTAAGGATCATGTCCATATGCATCTACACCATACTCATCTAAGAATAAATTAGAAATTCCTTCAAGTTTAGAATCCACCCATCCACATTAGTCTCCTTGTTATCACGAACAATGCAATTTAAGTTGGAATTTGCTTCAATATAAGGTTCAACATGAAACATTGCAAGAAGTTGTGTCCTAATTGTCACCTTTGATTTATAAATTCTTCTAAAAACCAAGAAGCACCAATCATTTTATAGATAATGACCTATCTTCTCTATTAATTCCCTTGATAGGTAGATTGCAAAGTGATTTGAGAGCTCAACAACAACTATATCTTGAAGGATAGGAAAGCTAGGACAATCATGCAAGAAGACCTTCAAGTTATTTATCAACCCTATGGTCTTATTAGGTATACCATCTAGCTAGAGCAACCCTTTGATATGAGACTCATATTTTAGGCCCTAATTATTAGTTATAACTTTAATTATGACTAAATTAGAGGTTCCACTATTAACTATGCAATTGTGAACCAATTTATCACCTATATTAAGGGTGAGGTAAAATGGTGGAGGTTTATAAGCCCTAGTGGATGGGTAGACAATAGTGTTAGGAGAATTTTCAAGGAAAACATGACTAATACTTTTATTTGAAGATGAAGGACTAGTAGGAATAGTGTACAATTGCTTTTGTAACATTTCTTTTTGGCTAGGCATATGAAGGATATCCCATAGGGAGATAAATGCTTTGACACTTTTTAAGGAATCTACTATGTTTAGATCATTAATAGTAACCTTTTATTATGTACTTGGAGGTAAATAATTACTTGTAACTTTAGGAATATAGGTACCTTGAACAAACCTTACCACATTTTGACTTGTTGGAGGTATAAGAGCTTTTAGAATTATCACACTTGTAGCCATTCCTAACTACATTACAGGAAGATCAGATGAACCTATGGACATGATACTACCACCTCCTAGAGCCTTCCTTTTGGACATTTTATTATCTTCAATAGAGGCTCTTTAATTTATAAAAAAGTTTTTTCAACATAAAATTGGTGAATATCTCTCCTTGAGGTTGCCAATCCTCATTAACCTGTATCATCACCTCCTCCTCATTTGATAAGAGGGGAGTAACTACTCCTTGAGCCACCAGAGCTTTTTATCCATTCTAATTGGCATCCATGAATTGGTATTTCTACCAATATTATTCCTACACCAAATTTATATGAACTAATACCATCTCCTTTGCATTTTTGGTAGAGTTAAAATTTTATGCATTAACAGGGCCTATTGGGATTAGGATACCATTGGCCTCTTCCTCTTCCATATTGTTGGACATACTATATAAATAGGGTTAAGGATTTTGATAGGAACCTTGTTTTATATTAGTTTGTCTATTTTATTCTTCTAAGTCTAAGAAATTTGCTTTCCAATCAACATTATTTTCTACTTGCCTAGGAGCCACCTTAGTTTTGGTATTAGTATTAGGAACTTGGGCTACATATGGAGTATTAGCAAAAGCATAAGACAAAGGAGGCATATAAACTTTAGGTAGAAATATTATATCCTAAATGAGATTATTTTTATCTTTGATATAAATATCATATGATTTAGGGAGGGTGGATCCTCCCACATATTGAAGCATGATAACAATTTTAGTCCCAATGGCTCTCAAATAAGTAAGGAACACAAAACTAGTAAGTGGTATAATATGATGAGGAAACCTATGCCAAGTATTATAAAAAATTTCAATGAAGTTATGCATTATTTATTTGTGTCCACTCTTTATCATATTGAGCTGATGTATGAGAGAAGCATGGTCACTTTCATTTCCAAATCTGAAAGTCAATAACACTCCAAATTCACCCCATGTTGTGATGCATCCACCTTCTAGAGTCCTATACTAATCAAGAGCCTTCCATTTAAAGGACATGGCAAGGAGTATAATGACAAGGTTATCTTGAATAATATAGTGGAAACTACAAAAAATAGAGACATCTCTAATGTGTTCACTAGGTGTGATATGACTCTCACCGTTAAATGTGGGCACACCTTTTGTGGCATTAGGAGGGATGCCATCATATGCATGAAGTCAAATTGGATTATAAGTGTTAAAGGAAAGTAAAGCATGAGGCATAACCATGTATTACTATTCAAAATATTTAACCTCTTCAGCCTCATCAACCTCTTCCTCTCTAGTAAAATATACTCATTCTTCAAAGGCTAGATTAAGTTATGGGTACTGAATTGTAAGAGGAATTTCAGGTAGAATGGGCATGTTAATAGGATTGGATGTTATAGTAGAGGATGACCTAGTGAAGACCATGAATTATGGGGGAAATTTTATAAAAAATAATGATCTAAAACTAACTTTACTTTGAGGAGTTTCCAAATGCTGAGTTGCACACCAATTTGTAGTTGGTGTTTGTCAAGAACAAAATTCACCTTGACAACTTGTCTTGAAGATAATGTATCCCATAAAGTGTGCCATAAATATTTTCACCAAATATTTCACCCAAGAAGAGGTTATTTAGGCCTCTTACAAATTTTGGCAACATGGGAACATTTCCAAATATGTGGGTGTACCTATATTGGAAATGAGCCTCTAGATTTAAGGGCTAGCTCCCTGAATATATCATGCACTATTTATCACTTAAACTACAACTTAATTATGGGGAAAAGAGTTAGAGAAATGCATAAATTAAACCTACTCTAAAAGAGGTGATGAACTAAAAATGTCTTCCACATGACCATCATATTTATACCATGATGAAACAAAGCATACATATTAGTTTAATGGGTTCTAACATGAGTATTTTAATATAGAGGTGATATGTGAGAAAAAATGAAAGGAAAATGAACCAAAGGAAAAATTACACACTCCAAGGACAATTATACACTTGAAAAATATTTACACACTAGACTACACTCTATATGACCTGTTAGACTAAGAACTTGTTGATGCCTCTAAGTGTACCGTAGGGTTTCTTAATGTTCACAAAACACTTCTCATTTAGAATTCAAGGAATTTAGAGCATGAGTAGTAGGTTGTGGAAACTTGATCTCACCTATGGTGAAATAGTGGTACAAATATATATTGGTGTTCCATAAATTTATAATGAGTGATGGTTGGGAGCCATCATGATCCATTCTTTGTGAATTTTAGAAAATCTATGTTAATGCTTAGTGACTTATGACCCAGGTTTAAGCTATAAAATATTCTAAGTGGATATTTATAATGAAGCTTAAACTAAGGTGGTCTAGTGTAAAAAAAGGGCAAAAAGAAGGGCAAGGTAGAGAAGAGAATAAGTGATTGCTAATCTTAGTTTCAAATATCATGAAAAAGCATCAACTAAAATTGAGCATGCATTGAAACCAATATAAAATGTAAAATAGCCTAAGCTCATATTCCACTATATACTAGGCAAACTTCAAAGTATAATGTAAAGATTCATAAGTAAAAACTAGGTCCACTTTAAATATTTACTACTATAATAAAATAACACTTGTACATCTAAAAATAGAGAAAAATAAAGTGAAGCAAAACCCAAGATCCTCAAACTAATCTAGCATATGGAAAAATTAAAAACATTGTGATTATAAAATGCAACCCAAAATTAAAATAAACTATTCAAATTCAAGAAATAAACTAGAAATTGAGAGAAAATCTATATTAGCAATTGACATATCAAATATGGAAAATATTTGTAAAACTCATTGATTATATTGATTGCTTCAAGTATATCAAATTTTCTCAAAATTATCTATTATTTACAAGATGGTGATACATGCCATTTATAGGAAGACAAGGTAGTGCATAAGTTAGTTACAATATACAAGTGTATAAAAGATAAGGACAACTATCCTTACAAGTCCTAAAATACACTTGTTCTTCATAATTAGATTGACCTAGGGGCAATATGATAAAAAACTAGCATATGCCTTACAAAATAATATTCCTATCTTATATATTATAATTCTTTTAACAAAAATAATATTAGCTATTAAGTGGGCCCATTACTAGAGGTTTCCCTTATTGATTTCACAAAAGCTCCATTGCCTTTTGATGTTGGTCCTTGATGAGCTCCATGTCCACAACTAGATTCGTTAGGTAGACTTCTTCCTTATTAGATAGGTCATCCAAGTCTCTATCATCCTGGGCCATGGATTCCTTTATGCTCGATGCCTCTATAATTTTATCTTTGGCTATGAAAATCATGTCTAAAATTCTTCTATTATCCCTTCTAGACTAACCCTGGTTCTTGCTTAAGACTAAATACATGACCAAAGTGACTTTGTGTTTAAATTCAACATCATCAATGATTCTAATTGTAGTGGTCTTGGTAGTATTTAACAACATTATTCTCAAGAGCTACTCAATTCTAATGATCAAACTTTTATCATCTACTAAAAGCCTATTTAAATTCTTTGTCTAAGTACTTAAACCTTAGACCTTATCTACTATTATTACCAGTATGTTGTTCAAATGTGATAAGATATATTCCTAAACTTAGGAATCTTATTCCTAATCATAATGTCAATGAGATCCCTAACTTGGGTCTCTACCTTTTTCCATTATGTTATTAACTCCTTAGCTGCTTCACCCTAATGGCTTAGGGAATCTTGCCTTAGCTTTATTGAATTCAAAGAATTGAAAATTTCAAAGAATGAGGCCTTAAACATGTCCACCATAGTGTCAAGGACTGATAAAATAGCTTGGATTTCTAGATTATCCTTTTCTCTTTCCATGTTTTGGATTATTTATTTCATCCCTTGGACCCTAGCCTTTGTTTAAGCTAATTGAGCCTCAATAAAGCTCTCAACATCCTCTTCATGTATAGTATCCTCATCGATTTATTTTCCTCCATCCAAAGTTAGGCCTACAAAGGGCTTCACCTTTTGGAAGGAGAATTCCTTAGTTCCCACCATGGCTATCTTGGTGGTGACCCTTTCCAATCTAGCTATTTATATATTAAATTGGATAGTGGTAGATGAACTTATGTATTCTATAGGTTATAGGACCTCTATAGCTACACTGCCAAATGCTCTTGGAGCATCCATTTTATTTCTATCTAGTCTTGGAATGACCAAAATTATTATTTCTTCCTATTCCTTTACCATAGCCCTAATCCATGAATTTATGCCATCATGTACTTCAATACTGGAAATTTTTGTCATGGCCCATGAATGGGAGAGAGAAGGGATATTTTGCAAATTCTCATAAATAAACTAGTGAAGGATGACTGCTCCATGAATGGGGAATTCATCACTAAATAAGTTGGCTTCACTAGCTGGATGGGTGAGGGTCAACCTCATTATTTTGGGTCTAAGAGGGACCAGTGCCATTTCTACTTTCTTCTTCTCCCTAAGAGCCAATGAGACCATGTCTAGAGCAAGCTCTTATCCTTTATCTTATTTAGATTCTCTTGCTTGGTCTTAAGATTCTTTGATTTGATCCCCTTATCCTTATATGTCATATGCCTCTATAATTTCCTTAAGATCACCCTAAAGTGTCTCATCTAGATCTAAGGCAATCATATCTATGTGTTTAATAAGGGAAGGTGGCCTTTGGGATAGTGCTAAATATGAGGGACCTTCTTTGGGTCTCTTTTATAATTTCTCCTCTCCTAATTTCTCCTTACCAAATCCTTATTCATCCTACCTTTGCACAACTTACCCTTAAAGTTGTGGCTGTTCTACTTGGGGATATTCATGGGATATCATAGATGGTCTAGACAATAAGTGATACTAGAGAGGATGCATTTTCCATGCCTCTCTAGATGGATTATCATATTTTGTCAATCCATGTTCAATGTTGATATTGTGCCCTTTGACCTTGGCCAAAACCTCTTCATAATTCTTGGCCTTAATGTAAATGGTGTCATGAACACTAAGATAATGCTTATACTCAGGCTTGGGAAACTTTTTCTCCTTTAAATGGTTACTCACTATACTCTTTGGATACCATATTTTAAGCTTGTCCAATTGAAACCCAAATGAGTCTAAGTGATAAGACATGGTTTCAACTTATTTCCAATCTTATAGTATAGTTCTTCCAATAATAAAATGGAGGGGGTGGAGAAGACCCTTCCTCTTCTCTTTGTAAATTTCATCAATGACATGTATGAGTTGGAAGGCATTTTCTTGCTTAGACAACTTGTTAGGAACATACACTAGCAATATGTAAGTCTAGGACATGATCCCCTCAATCTTAATAACTATATAATTAGGGTATAACTAGATGTCACCCATTATTTCAACATACTTCTTGATTAGTGTATGGAATCTAGGAATGAGAATACCTATAATAGCCTCCACTATGGCTGGGTAGACACAATCATAAATAAAATGCATATGGTTCTATTCTTAAAGATGTGAAATTTCTAGTAATGGTAGTTTTTACCTTAAGAGTCCAATTTTTAAACCCTAAGAAGTTGATAGAGGTAAGTAGGGCATCCAATAGGTATGACATCATATAAAATTTCTTAGATGTCTTCCTTTTGATGGAAGTGAATTGCTTGGTGAGGAAGACATTAATCAAATCTCCAATTGGAGGGGTGAGATTTTCCTCCACCATGAAATGTACATAGGGGATCCATATTTTGTTTACATAGGTGGTTGAAGGGGATATAAAGGCTTAGTTTAGTAGGGTCATATTACTCTAATGCCCTACCTAAATTAGACTATTAGGATCTTACCCTCAAAGTCTCTAAATATATGGGGCCCTTAGTGTAATCAAGGTCTAAGGATGATGTCTAAGTCATGTGTGTTAGTCCATTCTTTGATTTTAGATAGTTCTACATGAGGAATTAGGAGCCTATAGTACTTATCAAAATCTATAGGAGAAATATAAGATACCTTCTTAAAATTTCCTTCTCAAAAGATCTATTCATTATCTACCCTATAATCAACAAAGATAGGAGAAAGGATGTCTATATAATGTAGTACCTCAAGATTTGTAAGATTATGGTGAAGGCTGATCATCTAGACAATGACCAAGTCATAATGTGTCAGGTTCATCATGGTAATTCTCTACTCCTTTGTGATGGGATTTAACTCCACCATGAAGAAGATTTTAGACCAATTCCTAATGCCTGGGGAATTTAGGGCCCTGATATCTAATGCAGTATCCTTAAATATTCACCCCTCATTATCAGTTAATAAGTAGAGCTCAATCTCTTCCTTTAACTATTACTTCTGAGATACCATGGTTTCTTCTTCTATAAATTATTTACCCCAAATAGAAAATTATCTCTATGAAAGCTCTTTTATGCTAAAAAACACAATCAAGCTCTCTTCAGATCGAATTATAACCAATTGAGTTTGCCTGGGTCACTTTTATATAGGATTTAAGGTTTTAGAGCTTTAATGGTAATATATATCCAAACTCTAGCTCATACATGCTTTGGATTTTATTTGGACCATTACCTTTATACCTTCATATTTTCAAGTCCACAAGATATTTCATTTTGTCCTTTTCTACTTGTGTGGTGCCTATGTGGCATTGGTCTAAGCCTTTTATAACATTTTTCATAAATGCCTTTGAGCATTAGCCATTGGTATTTAAAATTCCTTCTTTTATTTTAACCATTAGATCAAAATCCTAGATCAACATGAGTTATTGATTTTGATCTAGGCTCTTTCCTTTCTATTATCTCTTTAGCACTAGTGCCCTATGGTTATGCCACTTGACATCTCCACAAGACCTCTTAATTATTTTAAAAAGTCTTTGGGATCCCCACACCATTGGATCATGGAGTGCAATAAAGTGTAAACCACTAGATCATCTATTAACTTTACTTTGAATGTGATTTCACCATGCATTGAGCTAGCAGGGTTTTGGGGCTTTATTAAAAAGCCTTCAAGGTTTTCACACCATTAGATCATCCTATAATGATGAAGCATGAGCCATCGATCTACAAAGATGCTAAAGCTTTAAGTTAACAGTTTGTTAAAGTGGGACTTAGGCTTAAATTCCTTAGGCTAAGGTTTATTACATGTTTATTAAGGATAAATCAAACCTTAGGCTAAGGAACTTATGTCTATGTTTTTCAAATTATATAAAGGGGACCATGCTAAATGTTTTAAGCCAATATTTATGTTGTGTTTAATAAAAATAATATATACATTGGTATACAAAATTTATGCCAATCCTTACAAAATATGCTCAAAGGGACCAACATGATATAATGGTCTGATGCTGGATAGGGTTTTAATGTATTAACAAATACATGAAAACCATTGATTATATGTATTTAACCTAAGTTTTGCATTTTAAAAGACATTTTAAAATGAGACTTAGCATAAGTCTTTAACCTAAGGTTCATGACATTTAAAAAACATGCAATGGGGACCTTAGCATATAGACTTAGACTAAATTATTTTTGCATATACATAAACCATAGGGATATTTCAATCTTTGTAGATTGAATATTTCCAATGTTTGAGAATTTTTCAAGCACTTTCCTTAGCTTATAAAGTAATTTATGAGCCTTCCAACAAGATTTTGGAGTGTATTTTGATCCTGAGCATAATAATTCAATAGCTTAAATTTGATGGTCTCATGGACATCAAATATGTCCTCACAAACATTGAATGATGGTTGTGTGAATGCCAATTTTAAGCTACTAAAGCTTTTAATTTGATGGGATTAAAGTGGTTGGTCACGTGGATGTCAAATACATATTCATGGATGTCAAATGAAGGTAAAATTAATCCCAATTTTAAGATCATAAAATTCTTATGACCTAATGTGATAATGCCACTTGGTACCTTTAATGGGATTCCCAAGATCTTGGACTTAATGTGCTCCATCAAATCAAAATTAGCAATGAAATGACAACCATAAGATCATGATCTGAGAGCTTTCTCATGATTGGTTGCTTTGTCAAGCAGGAGCCATTTGCCTTTGATCATCTAATGTAAGGGTGTCGTATGTTGATCCTACAAGCCTTCCATAATCATTTGACTTTTCAATTGTACCTTATTCCATCTGATCATTTCTTCATGATGAAGTAAGAACTATTGATTGTGATCTGAGAGCTTGGATATGGTTAGTCTAAGGGGCTATGTATAGGATTCTATTGGGCCTCCTTCATGTAATTAGATCATTTTCCCATGATGAAGCATGAATTGTTAGATCTTCTAAGATTCATGCTATTTAAATCTAAGCTTGAGCCTTTCTCTCTCTATTGGATCAAATTCCATGATAAAGTGAGGGTCGTTGGATCCTACAAGATGTAAAAAAGTTAAGTTAAGGCCCATGGTGATATAAAAAGACTTAGGCTAAGGTTGTAAGGCTAAGGTCTCATTTGTATTAATACATACGTCAGGGCCTTAGGATTAAAATGTTAGGCTAAGGCATTTAACATAAAATTAGACTTAGGGAATCGAGGCTTAGGCTAAGGTGTTAAGATTAAGTTCTTGCTTGTATTAATAAATACAATGGGACCCTAAGATTAAAACATTGGGCTAAGGTATATTTCAAAGGGACCAAGTTGGGAAATTCTAAAATGGACCCTATAAAATGAATATTATCCCTAGCTAGAAACATAAAAAGGGGGAAACTATAAAAGGGACCAAGCATTACATACTAAGCTCTAGTTGTGTTAAAAAACACAACTAAGCTTAAAACATGAATTTTATACTTAGGTCTAGAATGGATTTTAAAAAGTTCCTACCAATATTCAAATTTGAACCAAGGGTTTTGTCAAGGTTTTGAAACATGAATTTATCAAGGACAAACACTATGGAACCTATAACTACAGCCATAAAGACCATTCATTAGCAATGTTAGGCAAAATAAAAGTAAGACATAACTACGTAAACTGTTTTTTATAAGGTGAATTATCTTAAAATTCTAAAAATGATCTTATCATGTCATATTTTCATGTTTAATTTTTAGGGTTTCTCGAGGGTCTCAATTTTTTAAAAATGGGGGTATGTTGGTCCCAATAAATAGTAACTCATGGGGGAAACACAACAATATGTTATAACTTAGAGACTTTGATTTAGAAAAATAATTAGGTCATTCACTCCATTTGATAATACTATCATCCAAATCAAATTATAGTTAAAACAAACCTTGCATTTATAGACTTAAGGTCAAACATCCAAACATAGCCATCCTATGTGTGTGCTTTGATTCCACTTACTATTTGCCATGGGGTTAAATAAACAAATTATAGGTTTCATGTCCTTAATCACTAAAATTGACTTATAACATGTTAATATGTTCATTAAGAACCATGATTTTAGCTTATGGAAGGCTTGGGAATTTCTCTACTAATAGCCATGCATCCATATCCCCAATAACGATAATTTTGGCTCCACTAAAGGCCTTGTTCCACTACCAACTAGGCATCCATAGCCCCGATAGAGATTACCATAATCACTTATGCTTATAAAGATTTTAATTTTGCATTAATTCCTTCTTTTTTGTATTTTATTTAGATCTTTTATGTTTTAAACAAGTTTGGGAACCATAATAGCTAGGTTTTAGGATTTGGTCAAGTGTTTGATCCTTGGAAAATCAACTATGGGTGTAATCATTATCGCAGGCAAAGATGTTGATTAAATGATAGTATGTCTATACCATAATAGTTTGAGTCCTCACACTAAAAGTGTAAGTCTTCTTAACACCAATTTGGGGTCAAGACAATGGTCAAATTCTCATGAAATGATTAACTTATTCTATTAGTCTTAACTAGTTTTTGCAAATTACAACATTATGCTTACATTTCAAGACCATGGTCATTATATGTATGGGGTACACACCTATATTTTTGAATTTTTGGGATTTTCAAGAAAACTTCATGACTTTGAGCTTAGGATTGTCCAAAAGGACTTATTTAAATCGAGAAACAAAGAAACATGAAAGAAACACATGACAAAAAGTAGGAAAAAAAGAAAGCAAAGGAAAGTAATTAAATATATACATGCTTATATACAAACAAGGGATAAGAAGGAAAGAATTTGAAATAAACTAATTAACCTATCTACACTAACTCTACCATCTTACAATTTACTCCATGAAGACCTTAGGAGTTACAATAGAGAAGTAGTGCTTGAGGTATTTCCCATTGTTGGGAAATGTGAACTCTACTCTTTGTAGATATTTGAGCTTGAAGGTATTTTTTCCCAATATTTATGCAATTTGGTATGGGCCAATCCACAAATGTGTGAATTTTCAATGTTTTCCCTTAGGCTCAGATGCTTTGTCCCAAAGGAGAACTAGGTCTCCTTGTCTAAATACCTTAATCTTTGATCTTTTATCAAACCACCTCTTCACTATGGTTTGATGCCTACAAAAATCAGCAAAGGATTTCTCCCTTGCATCTTCCATTTAAATTATGTCCAACAATATTGAGTTTTCTACATCTTGACCCTCTTCCATATATTCCTATATGAATCTATATGTGGGAAACTTAAAAGTGATAAAAAAGATAGGTTCTTGTCCATACACCAATATAAATGGTGAGTCTCTCAAGGCTTTCTTGATTTTGATCCTAACTGCCCATAGTGAAAATTTAAGGAACTTGTGCCAAGTCTTGGGCTTGTCTACAATAGACTTCTTGATTACTTTTATTAGGTTTTTATTTGTAGACTTAGAGATTCCATTTACTTGGGGGTAATGGTCAGATGCAAACTTGAGAGTAATGCCATTATCACAAGCCCATTCATTTGTCTCTATAGATATGAATGTAGATTTGTTATCACACATTAGAGAGACTAGATTTCTAAACCTAGTATAGATGTTTTCTTCTAAGAAGCTGATAACTTCTTCAGTCCTACATTGTTTTGTGGTTGTAGCTTTAGTCCACCTTATATAATAGTTTGTGAAATTCAATACATACTTTTGACCTTTAGATAAATTGGGGTTGATTACACCAATAAATTTTAATCCCCATTAAGTAAAGGGTTTATTAACCATGACTAGTTGCAGAGGCATTATTACCTTTAGTTCCTTAGTGCTAAAGACTTGAAATGAGTGACATTCCCTCACATGCTTATGAGCATCCTTAAAAATAGTTGGCCAATAATATCCAAATATAATAATTTTATGGGCTATGGTTCTCCCAAATGGATGTCCACTACCCATATTTCATGAACAATGTTCATGAAATAGGTGGGCTCTTCTTGTGAGACACATCTCAAGTAAACTCCTTCAAAATCTCTTCTATACAAGACTCCATCCTTGATCAGGTAATGGGTGGACTTTAATCTTAGGGCCTTATTTTTCTCCTTGGATAATCCTATAGGATGAGTACCATTAATTATTAAATGTATGATTGAATCATACCATTCACTATCTTGAAAGTTTTATTAATCCACTTGCATAATGCTTAGCCTAGAGTTAGCATTAGCAATCATTTGGATCAGGCCTTAGTACCTTACTAGTTTTCTTATTTTCATCTCCAAGTCATATTCTTAAAAAACTAACATCCACTTACCTCTATGTTCTCTTAGATCATTTTGGCTTAACATAAGCTTGGTGGTAGGGTAAGGTAAGATAACATAAACCATATTTATAATGATATAATACTTGAATTTATTAACCACCTAATGCATATGCTTGCTTATCAATCAATGAATAATTTAACTCAGCATTCTCAAAATTAGTGCTCATAAAACCTATTGGGTGATCACACCCTTCAATATTTTAAATTAATACTATAGCCATAGTGTGGTCAGATGCAAAGGAATAGAGGTAGAAGTACCTTGAGAAGTTAGGACTTATAAGGACTAGAGCTTGGCTAATGGCCTCCTTGATATCATTGAATGCCTTTATAGATTCTTCATTCCATGTGACTTTGGCATCCTTCTTCAACATGTCATTTAGTGGCTTGACAATCTCTGTAAAGCCAAAAATAAACTTTCTTACAAAATTTTTCTTACCAAAGAATGACTTTAGCTCTTTTTTAATGTTTGGAGGTTCTATTTTAGATATGGCCTCCACTCTTTCAAGATCTATAGAGATCCCATCTTTGGTTATAATATGACCTGATAATTTGCCTTCTATAACACAAAATATACTCTTCTTAGGGTTTGAGGAGATTCCATACCTTCTACATCTCTCAAAAACTTATTATATGTGCATGAAGTGATCTTGTTTTTATAAAAAACTATTAGATCATCCATATATATATAATAATACACTTATCTATCAGGCCCTATAAGGCATGCTCTATATCCCTTTAGAAATTAACTCCTACATTGATTATACCAAAAGGAATTCTTTTGTAAGCAAAGGTTACCCACTTTGTGGTGAATGATATTTTCATTTTATTCTCTCTATCAATAAATACCTAGTTGTAACTAGAAAAAGACATCATAACTAAACTTAAAACAACTTGAATTAGTTGGTATATAGAGGGAAGGGGATAGTTATCCTTTTTTTATGATTTATTTAAGTTTATAAAGTTAATAAAAAGTCTAATATCACCATTATTCTTCTAGAATGGCACCAAGTTAGCCACCCAAGTAGAATGCTTGATGGGGAAGACTATCCTAGCATCTAGTAATCTTTTGACCTCTTTAAAGATCATGGGTTATAGAATAGGGTTTATTGGCCTTTTTTTCTACCTAAATGGTTTACAATTCTCTTTTAAGGGGATGGTGTGAGTGATGACCTAAGATCAAAGATCTTTAAGTTATCATAGGACCATGTTATGACATCCTTGTATTAGGTAAAGAGCTCTTTAGCTTTCTCATTCTCAATGTTTATACAAGATATTCCAACATTTACTAGTTGGGGTTGATCTTAAAGGCCAAGATCAACAACATTATAATCTTTCCCATTGACTTTAGGAACCATATAAACTTCAACCAATTTGTCTTGATCAAATAGTCTCTCTAAAGCAATCATCCCTTTGGGGATCTTGTTGTCATTCAAATGAATGACTTTACCATAAAATTTATCCTCCTTAGATATATTTTCATTAGATTCATCAATAATGTGGGCATAAAATGCTCTAGAATTAGTCATGAAATATAATATCTACTGATTATCATTGAAAACTTGAAAATGGTTAACATTATCAGGTACTGAAGGACAAGGGATTAACTCAATGGTGAAATTGAGGGAATGTTGGTTAGGAATGAGGTTGACTACAACAGATGCCAACTCAACAATAGCTTGGTTTTTCTCTCTTGGGATGGAGGTAATGATAAAAACATAAAATGACTTAATAAAATCCCAAACCTTAAACTTATACCTTTTTAGGTATGAGAGCTTGCATTGGTATTTGCTTCTTACCTAGTTGACCACTAGTTTTGAATACCCATAATGTATCAATTCTTTGACCTTATTCTTTATAGTAAATTGTAAACCTAGGATAAGGTATTCATACTTAGTAAGATTTTTAGTACAAGGGAATGGAATATCTAATGAGCATGTTACTTTTTATCAATAGGTTCAGTTAAGACAACACCAACACCTGATCCAACATTATAATTAACACCATCAAAATGTAATTTCCATAATCTAGGAATAACATGAGTAATTTTGGGATCACATAATTTATTAGTCTCTAGGGTAAAAATCCCTAAGTCTGAGTCAATTATGTTGACCCTCTCATTTACAAAATTATATTCTATTATCATGTGTTTCATCCTTGGTTCTCTCTCAACCCTAATTTGATATGAACTCCCTTCCAAGGTAACCATAAATGTGAGAAATATATGGACATGTAACCATTCAAAGACTTGGTGCATTACCTACTCAATAAGATTCCATAAACATTAGGTATATAAACAACTTGAATATTAATGAATTTTTACACCCTAGGCTCGAAATTTAGTTGCATGTGAACATTTAAAAGTTACCCAATTACTTTAACTCTAGATTTGTCTAACTAGGTGAGAACCCTATCAAAATTTATAGGTGTTAAACCAAATTATTTGAATATACCTAAAAGAATGGTGTTGGTAGATTCACCATAATCTAACAAAAATTTGTTCAAGTTATTACCAAACATCCCAACAGTGAGCAGGAAAGGAGGATATTCTACCTTAGCCTTCTATACAATTACGTTGGCATGATCAGCCTTGGGTGGATTTTTGGGCTTCTTTGAAAAATATTATAGTAGGAGGTCCCTTTGCTTTGTAATATATGTAAGTTTATGCAATTTAATATTATCCTTTATCTTCTTCATATCCTCAACTATGTTATATCCATTTTTATTAGAAGAACTAGGAATTTCAATGTTGGGTTTATAAGTACTCCCTTTAGGTGGCTCTAGATTGTTACTTGAATAGGTGTTTGGAGGAGTTATAAATTTATTTGGAGGCATTGAGGTAGTCAAGGCCTACCTATACTCTTTATTCCTTAAGGGATAGGTCTTCTTCAAGAACTATTGAAAGGCCTAGATCTCCTTAGGGATCTCATCAAGTTCATTCTCCTCTTGAAAGGGGAAATCAAAAGTATCCACCATGAAGGCTTGAATGAATGAATTAGATCTAGATGCACCTATAAAACATTACTTGTTAAGGACCACTTCAAATGTATCTAACTCTTCTTGGAAAGCCTCAAAAAATTTGCAAAATTTAATATTGTCAGTTTCACCATGCTTGGCTATGCAATGTACTCTATAATAATTAGGTAATGCAATATTAGTGAGGTTAATGTCCATGGTCTTCTTTTCAAAAGATGACTCATTATTCTTATCATTTTGAAACCTATTATTCAGCCTATCATACCTTTCAATCTAAGCTTTCAATAGTATTTCCAACTTGTTTTTGTAGCTAAAGGAAATAAGTGCTTAACTTTTGGACCATTTTAAAGATAGATTCATTCTCATTTTTAGGAGTTTCAAAATTATGTACCTCATTATTATTAGCACTAGCAGTTAGTACAAAATCCATTTAATAATTTATACTGAAGCCATTAGTATGATGATTTAAGAATCCTAAGTTTTGATTAGGAGAAGCATGACTCAATGGAAATTGGTTTAAGTTTGGGAGTTGGTTTAATGCTGGGATATTTTGTTTTTTTTTGGGGAATATGTTCATCATAGGCATATGTGGGTTGATATTTGGCATAGAGTATGCCATTTGCCCCTGGGACTATATCTGATTATTGAAGGTCACTACCTTAGAATATGCCCTATATAATGAAGTTATAGTTGACATAGATCTCTTCAAAAATATAGAGGTCATGGGATCTACTGCATCCTTATATATTTTTAAAGCTAAGACATCATCAATATTATAGGGTTCTATGGTCTTGCTATACATTTTTTGAAATATAGAATTAAAGGACCTAGTAGGCTCACTTGCATCCCTTCTAATGGTGGTGAATTTATGGTAAATAACATAAGGACTGAAAGTCTTATCAAATTGATCTATAAAAAAATTAGTGAAACCATCCCAATTGGTGATGTAATTATCAGGAAAGTTTAAGAACCATTCATAGGCAACATCTTTAAAGGTAAAGGGGAATAACCTATATGCCACATCCTCATGCATAACATTTAACAACCTTAAAGTATCTTTGAGAGATTTAATGTGATCTTTGATAGCTGTAATACTTGTTAGATTAAATGTAGACAAATATTTCTTAGGGTTATGTGGAAGATCATGTACCACACTTGGAATATTGATTGAAGATTCTCCCAACTAAGCCATACCTAGATGAAGGTTGAAGGTAAAGGTACCTTGGAGAGGTGAAGTTGGAAGATATTTGGATAACTACATCTACCTTCATCACGTCTAGATTTTCTATGGACCTCAAGCTTGAACAAAGGTTTGTTAGCTTTTTAGTGTGATCTTGTTCTAATCTTAGGCAATTCTAGCTTTAAATTTGAAGATCCTACTTGAAATATGATGTATCAAGTTAAATTTTATAAAGAAAAAGATTCAAACATGCACATTGAGCTTACTTTGTAAAGGTTGTATGAAAAATAGTAGAGAATGTTTATCTTTGACTATGGATTCAATTACATAAATATGATCTATATGTATAAGTATAAGCCTAAAAGAACTTATATCTATGAAAGATATGCCAACATTTGATCAAAATGAGCCATCCTAACCTTAGATACTATGGATATTCAAAGCTTAAGCTAAATTTACCAAAAAAAAGCATCAAACCTCAAATAACTTCAATATTTGTCTAAGGAAGCACAAAGGTGTGTCGCAAATAATAAAGATCAATGATATTTATACTTCTAAGAAAATAATTTACTCAAAAACACAAAGACACACTAATCTTAGATCAAACAAACTAAGATTAACAAATATTCATAGGATTCAAAAATATCTTGGACCTTCTTCTAACACCAATAGAAAATGCCTTGTTGATGCCTCTAAGTGTACCATAAGGTTTCTTAGTGTTAAAAGAACACTTATCATTTTAGAATTTAGAGCATGAGTATCAAGTTGTGGCAATTTGATGTCACTTATGGTGAAATAGGGATAAAAATATGTATTGGTGTTCCATAAATTTATAATGAGTGATGGTTGGGAGCCATCATGATCCATTTTTTTTTTTTGAATTGTAGCAAATATATGTTAATGATTAGTGACTTATGACCCAGGTTTAAGCTACAAACTAATCTAAGTGGATATTTATTATGAATTTTAAACTAAGGTGGTTTGGTGTAAAAAAAGAGCAAAGAGAAGGGTAAGGTAGAAAAGAGAGTAAGTGATTATTAATCTTAGTTTCAAATATCATGACAAAGCATCAATTGCAACTAGGTATTCATTTAAACCAATATAGAATGTAAAATAGCCTAAGCTCAGATTTTACCATATACCAAGCAAACTTCAAAGGATGGTGTAAAGAGTCATAAGTAAAAACCAGGTTCACTTTAAAGATTTACTAATATAATGTAATAGCACTTGCACATTTGAATACAAAACAAAATTAAGTGAAGTGAAACCCAAGATCCTCTAACTAATCTAGATATGCAAAAATTATAAATATTGTGATTAGAAAATGTAACCCAAAATTCAAATAAACTATTCAAATTAAAGACATAAACAAGCAATTGATATAAAATCTATATTAGCAATTGACATATCAAATATGGACAATATTTGAGGAACTCCTTAATTATATTAGTTGCTTCAAGTATATAAAATTTTCTCAAAATTCTCTCTCCTTTACAAGATGGTGATACATTCCCTTTATAAGAAGATAAGGTAGTGCATACATTAGTTAAAATATACATGTATACAAAAGATAAGGACAAATGTCCTTAAAAGTCATAAAATACACTTGTTCTTCATAATTATATTGACCTAAGGGAAATATTCTAATAGACTAGCATATTCCTTACAAAAGAATATTCTTTCCTAGATATTATAATGCTTTTAACCAAAGGAATATTAGATACTAGGTGGGCCCATTACTAAAGGGTCCCCTTATTGATTTCATAGAAGCTTTATTGCCTTCTGATCTTGGTCCTTGATGAGCTCCATGTCTACAACTAGTTTCATTAGGTAGACTTTTTCCTAATTAACCAAGTCATCTAAGTCTCTATCATCTTGGGCCATGGCTTCCTTTATGCTCCTTGCCTTTGCAATTTTCTCTTTGATTGTGAAAATCATGTCCAAAATTCTTTTGTTGTCCCTTCTAGACTGGCCTGAGCTCTTGCTCCAAACTGACTGCATGACCAAAGTCACCCTGTGTTTGAATTCAACATCATCAATGATTATAATTGTAGTGGTCTTGGTAAGTTTTAAAAACATTGTTTCAAGGAGCTGCTCAATTCTAATGATCAAACCTTTATCATCTACCAAAATCTTATTTACATTCTTTGTCCAAGTACTTAATCCTTTGACCTTGTCTACTATTATTCCTAGTGTGTTTTTGAAATGTGGTAAGCTAATAGTTCTTAATGTAGAAATCTTATTCCTAATCAAAATGTCAATGAGATCCCTAACTTGGGTTTCTAAATTTTCCCATTATATTATTAACTCCTTAGCTGCTTCACCCTACTAGCTTAGAGCATCTTGACTTAGCTTTATTAAATTTAAAGAATTTAACATATCAAATAATGAGGACTCAAACATGTCCATCATGGTGTTAGGGACTAACAAAATGGCTTGGCTTTCTAGATTCTCCTTTTCTCTTTCCAAGTATTGGATTTTATATTTCATCCCTTAGATCACAACCTTTGCTTGAGCTGACTAAGCCTCAATCAAGCTCTCAACATCTTCTTTATTTATATATCCTCATTGAGTTATTATCCTCCTACGAGGGTTATGCCTAAAAAGGGTTCCACTTTTTGGAAGGTGAATTCCTCAATGCATAGCATGGATATTTTGGTGGTGACCCTTTCTAATCCAACTATTTATAGATTAAATTGGATAGTGGTAGATGATCTTATGTATTTTATAGGTTCTAAAACCTCGACACCTACATTACTTGATGCTCTTGGAGCATCTATTTTCTTTCTCTCAGGTCTGGGAGTGACCATAATTCTTATTTCTTTATGTTCCTTTACTATATCCCTAATCCATGGATTTATGTCATCATGTACTTCAATATTGGAATTTTTTTTCATGGCCCATGAATGGGAGAGAGAAGGGATCTTTTATAATTTCCCATAAATAAACAAGTTAGGAATGACTAGTCCATGAATGGGGAATTCATCACTGAATAGGTTAACCTCACTACTTGGATGGGTGAGGGTCAACCTAGGTCCAAGAGGGACTAGTGCCATTTCTACTTTCCTCTTCTCCCTAAGAGCCAATTGGACCATATTTAAAGCAAGATATTTTCCTTTATCTTATTCAGACTCTCCTACGTGGTCTTGAGCTTCTTCCATCTACTCCCCTTCTCCATATATGTCATATGCCTCTATAAGTTCCTTGAGAGCACCCTCAAGTATCTCATCCAGATATAATTCAATCATATCTATGTGCTTAATAGGGGAAGGTGGCCTTAGGGGTAGTGATGAAAATGAGGGCCCTTCCTCAGGTCTATCTTCTAATTTTTCCTCTCCCAATTTCTCCTTACCATGGCATTTTTCATCTTGCCTTTGCACAAATTACCCTTGAGGTTATGGGTATTCTACTTAGGGTTGTTCATGGGATGTCCTAAATGGTCCAGGTAATAAGTGATACTGGAGAGGATGTATTTTCCATGCCTCTCTAGATGGCTTGTCATCATTTGTTAATCTATGTTCAAGTTTGATGTTGTGTCCTTTGATCCTGACCAACACCTCTTCATAATTATTGGCCTTAATGTAAATAGTATCATGAACACTAAGATAATTTATATACTCAATCTTGGGTACCTTCTTTTCCTTCAAATGGTTACTCACTATACTCTTTAGATCCCATATTTTGAGCTTGTCTAATTAGAACCCAAATGAGTATCAATGTTTGGACATGGTTTTAACTTGTTTCCAATTTTTAGTATAGTTCTTTCAATAATCAAAGGGAAGGGGTGGAGAATACCCTTAATCTTCTCTTTTAAAATTCATTCAATGCCATGGATAAGCTAGGAGGAAATTTCTTACTCAACTAACTTGTTAAGAACATACACTAGCAATCTCTAAGGCTAGGACATGATCCCCTCAATCTTGGTGACTATACAATCATGGTAGAACCAGATGTTGCCCATAATTTCAAAATAATTCTTGATCAATGGATGGAATCTAGGCATGGGAATACCTATAATATCCTCCAATATAGCTGGGTAGATATAGTCACAAGTAAACTACATATGGTTCTTATATTTAAAGATGTTTAATTTGGAGTAATGGTGGGAAATGACAGTTTTTCCCTTAAGAGACCAATTTCTAATCCGTAAAAGTTGATAGAGGTAATTATGCCATCTAATAAGTATGATATCATATAAAATTGCTTATATGTCTTCCTTTTGATGACAATGAACTGCTTGGTGAGTAAGACACTGATCAAATCTCTAATTGGAGGGGTGAGATTTTCCTCCACCATGAAATATACATAGGGGACCCATATTTTGTTTACATAGGTTATTGAAGGGGCTCTAAAGGCTTGGTTTAAAATGGTGTTAATTAATATGATGCCCTCCCTGAATTGGACTATTGGGATCTTACCCTCAAAGTCTCTAAAGATATGTGGCCCTTGGTGCAACCAAGGTCTAAGGATGGTGTCTAGGTCATGTGTGTCGGTCCATTATTTGATTTTAGATATTTCTACATGGAGAATTAAGAGATTATAGTACTTCTAAAAAGATATAGGATAAATATAAGATATCTTCTTAGAATTCCCTTCTTGAATGATCAATTCATTATCTACCCTACAATAAATAAAGATAAGAGTAAGAATGTCTATATAATGCAATACCTTAGGCTTCATAATAACATGATAAAGGACAATCATCTAGACAATGACCAAGTCATAATGCCTCTGACTCACCATGGTAATTATCTACTCTTCCTTTGTGATGGGCTTTAGCTCCTCCACCATGAAGAAGAGTTCAAACTAATTCCTAATTCTTGGGGAATTCAGGGTCATGACATTTAATTCAATGTCCTTAAAGATTTGCCCCTCATTATCTGTTGACAAATAGAGCTTGATCTCCTCCTTTAGCTATTGCCTATGAACTTCCATGGTTTATTGTTTTGAAAATTGTTTACCCTAGTTATAAAATGGTCTCTATGAAATCTCTTTTGTGCTTAAAAACACAATCAAGCTCTCTTCAAATCAAATTATAACCAATTAATTTTGATTGGATTTCTTTTATGCAAGTTTTAGGGTTTTAGAGCTTTAATGGTAAGATATATCTAGACTTTGTCACATACGTGCTTTGGACCTTTGCCCTTATACTTTCACATTTTTGAGCCCATAAGATCTTTCATTGTCTTTTTCTACTTACATAGGGAATATGTGGCATTGGTCTAAACGTTTTGCGACATTTTTCATAAATTCCTTTGAGCACTAGTCATTGGTTTTTAAAATACCTTCTTTTATTTTGTACCATCATATCAAAATCCTAGATTAGTGTAAGTCATTAATTGTGATCCAAGATCTTGCCTTTTAATTGGCTCTTTGGCACCAGTGCTCTGTGGTTATGTCACTAGGAATCTCTATAGGACCTCTAAGTTCCTTTAAAAATTCTTCAATGTCCTCGTGCTATTGGATCATGGAGTGTGATAAATCACAAACCCTTGGATCATCTATCAACTTTGCATCAAATGTGTTTTTCCATGTGTTAAGTTCATGGGATATTGGGGATTCATTAAAATGCCTTTAGGGTCCTCATGTTGTTAGATCATCCTTTGGCAATGAATTTTGAGTTTTAATCTACAAAGATGCCCAAGCTTTAAGCTAGCACTTTATTAAAGTGGGGCTTAGGCTTAAATTCCTTAGGTTAAGGTTTATTACATGTTTATTAAGAAAAAATCAAACCTTAGGCTAAGGTATTTATGCCTAAGGTTTTTGAATTATATAAAGGGGACCATGGCTAAATGTTTTAAGCTAATGTTTATGTTGTGTTTAATAAACATAATGTATGCATTGGTCTAAAATATTTATGTCAAGCCTTACAAAATATGCTCAAAGGGATCAAAACAATATCATGTTCTGATGTTAAATATGGTTTTAATGTATTGATAAACACATGAAAACCATTGGTTAGATGCATTTAGCCTAAGTTCTACATTTTCAAATACCCCTTATTAAAATGAGACTTAACATACGTCTTTAGCCTAAGGTTCACAACATTTAAACAACATGCAATGGGGAGTTTAGGATATAGACTTAGAATAAATTATTTTTGCATATAATTAGACCATAAGGCCATTTTAGTCTTTATATATTGAATATTTACAATGTTTGAGCATCTTTTGAGCACTTCCCTTAGCTTATAAAGTAATTTTTGAGCTTTCTTGCAAGATTTTGGAGTGTATTTTGATTCTAATTAGAATAATTCATTAGCTTAAATTTTATGGTCTCTTAGAAATCAAATATGTCTTCAAAAATATCAAATTATAATCATGTAAATGTTAATTTTAGGCTAGTGAAGATTTTAATTTTGATGGGATTAAAGTTGACGGTCATGTGGATGTCAAATACGTCTTTATGGATGTTAAATGATGGTCATGTGAATGCCAATTTTAAGCTCATGAAATTCTTGTGACCCAATGGGATAATGCCACTTGGCCCCTCTATAGGGCTTCCTAGGATCTTGGACCTAATTTACTCTTTTAGATCAAAATTGGTAATGAAGTGACAACCATAAGATTATGATCTAAGAGCTTGCTCATGATTGGTTGATCTATCAAGTGGGACTCATTTAACTTTGATCATCAAATGTAAGGGTGATTTATGTTGATCCTATGGGATTTTCATAATCCTTTTAATTATTAACTATGCCTCACTCCATCTGATTGGGTCATCATGATGAAGAAAGAACCATTGATTATGATTTGAGATATTGGACATGGTTGGTCTAAGGGGCTATGTGCAGGATTCTATCAAGCCTCATTTATGCCATTGGATCATTTTCCCATGATGAAGCATGAATCACTAGATCTTTTAAGATGCATGTTGTTTAAATCTAAGCTTGGGATTTTCTCACTCTTTTGGATCAAATGTCATGATAAAATGAAGGTTTTTGGATCTTACAAGATGTAAGGAAGTTAAGCTAGGACCCACTGTGATATAAAAGGACTTAGTCTAAGGTTTTATGGCTAAGGTCTTATTTATATTAATAAATACATCAGTGCCTTAGGATTAAAATGTTAGGCTAAGGCATTTAACATAAAATTAGATTTGAGGAACTGGGGCTTAGGCTTAGGTGTTAAGACTAAGGTCCTGCTTGTATTAATAAATACAATGGGGCACTAGGATTAAAATGTTGAGATAAGGTATATTTAAAAGGTTTCAAGTTGGGAAATTTTAAAAAGGACCCTAAAAAAGAAATATTATATGTAGCTACAAACTTAAAAAGGGGAAAGCAATAAAAGGGATCAAGCATTATAGATTAAGCTCTAGTCATGTTAAAAAACATGAGTAAGCTTAAAACATGAATTTTATACTTAGGTCTAGAATGGATTTTAAAAAGTTCCTACCAATTTAGTTCCCACCAATATTCAAATTTGAACTAAGGGTTTTACTAGGGTTCTAAAACATGAATTTCTTAAGGACAAACACCATGGAACCTGAAACTAAAAGCCATAAAGACCATTCATTAGTAATGTTAAGCAAAATTAAAGAAAGACATAACTAAGTATTCTTATTTTATATAAGGTGGATGATTTTAAAAATCTATAAATGATCTTATCATCTCATATTTTTATGTTTAATTTTTAGGGTTTCTTAAGAGTCCCAATTTTCAAAAAATGGGGGTATGTTGGTCCTAATAAAACTCTTGCTTAAACATGAAAGGATAATGGAAGGATAGAAAATTATCACTTATCATCACCATACATCACTTGTATACTTAAACAATTATTCAAAACTCAAAAACAAACTTGTATTAATGTTCAAAGGCAAAATATGGCATCAATCTAGTAGGGATTCACCATACATAGTGTGGTACTAATTTATAATAGCTGAAGAGATATATTTATAGAAGAAAGGAAAAAAGAGAAAGTGAAATTTGGCACTAAAAAGGAGAATCAATTAGTTCAAAATTTTGAACCATAATTACAACTGCTTCTACAAATTATACTCTTTTAGACCTTTTGATTGATACCCATCACTTCATATGGTTGCATAGTTACATTATTCCCTCCTTGATCTTCCTTGATGGTTGCAACGGTGGGGTCAAGTTATTTTGAGCTGGGTTCCTACATAAATGTGATTAAAACAATAAGATAAATCTATTGTTTATGCCTCTATGTGTACCATATATGTATTTAGTGTTTAAAAACACTTCTCATTTTAGAATTCTAGGAATCTAGAGCATGAGTAGTAGGTTGTGGCAACTTCATGTTACCTGTGGTGAAATAGAGGAAAATTAATGTTTAATTGTCCCACAAAAATTATATTAATTGATGGTTGGGAGCCATCATGGTCTAATTCTTTGTAAATTGCATGTATCTATGCTAATACTTAGTGAATTATGATCAAAACTTAAGATACAAATTAATCTAAATGGATATTTATAATGAAATGTAATTTACAGTGATCTATTTTTAAAAAGAAGCAAAAGAGAAGGGTAAGGTAGAAAGAAAGCAAGTGATTGTTGATCCTTAACTCATATATTATATGACAAAGTTTCAATTACAACTAAACCTACATTTAACCAATATATGATACAAAATAGCATAAGTTCAAATTTCACCACATACTAGACAAATTTCTAAGGATAATATGAACTCATACAAGTAAGAATAGATTTTGATTTAAAGAATTGTTACCAAACTCAATTAGTATAAGAATATCTAAATATAGAACAAATGAAATGAAGAAAAACAAATATCCTTCAACTAATCTAGCATAAACACAAATTAGTAACCTTTTATCACAAATGCAAACCCATAATTCCTGAAACCATTCAAATTTGAGCTTAGAACCAACAATTGAGAGAAAGCTATATTAACAAATGACACATCAAATTTGGACAATCTTGGTAGAATTTTTTGATTGTATTAATTTCTCTAAGTATACAAATTTTGATAAAAAATATCTCTCTTAGAATATGGTAATACATGCCTTTTATAGAAAGATAAGATAGTATATTGGTTAGTTGCAAGATATAAAATGTAAAAAAGATAAGGACAACTATCCTTCTTAAAAAAGTTTTAGAATACATTTGCTTTTCAAAACTAGACCAACCTAGAGGCACATGCTAGAATCAAGACCTATTGATGCTATATGTGTACCAAAAATGTCCTTAGTGTTCAAGAACACTTCTCATTTTATAATTCTAGGAATCCAGAGCATGAGTAGCAGGTTGTGGCAACTTAATGTTACTTGTGGTGAAATAATGGCAAAGCAATGTTTAACTATCCAATAAAATTTATTATAATTGATGGTTGGGAGCCATCATGGTCTAATTCTTTTTAAATTATAGGTATCTATGCTAATACTTAGTGAATTATGATTAAAACTTAAGCTACATATTAATCTAAATCGATATTTATAATGAAATCTAAGCTACAATTATTTGGTTTAAAAAAGAAGCAAAAGGGAAGGGTAAGGTAAAAATAAAGGAAGTGACTGATGACCCTTGACTCAATTATCATATAACAAAATTTCAATTAAAACTGAACCTACATTTAACCAATATATGATGCAAAATAGCATAAGCTAAGATCTCACCACATACTAGGTAAAATTTTAAGGATAATATGAACTCATACAAGTAAGAACTAGATTTTACTTTAAAAAATTATTACCAAACTCAAGTAGCATAAACACATATGAATTCATAACAAATGAAATGAATAAAAATCAAGATCCTTCAAATAATCTAGCATAAACACACATTAACAACCCTATATCACAAATGCAAACACAAAATTCCTAAAACCATTCAAATCATGCTTAGAACCAATAATTGAGAGAAAGCTATATTAACAATTGACACATCAAATTTTAACAATCTTGGTAGAATTCCTTGATTGTATTAATTTTTATACGTATACAAATTTTGCTAAAAAATCTCTCTCTTAGAAGATGGTAATACATGCCTTTTATAGAAAGACAAGGTAGTATACCGGTCAGTTACAAGATACAAAATGTACAAAAGATAAGGATAGCTACCCTTCAGAAAGTTCTAAAATACATTTACTTTTTGAAACTAGACTGACCTAGAGGCACCATGCTAACAAAATAACATGTGCCCTTACAAAAGAATATTTCCTATTTTAAATATTATAATGTTTTATAAAAAGGAATATTAACCAATTGGTGGGCCCATTGCCTATGAGTTTCCTTGTTGCTCCTACAGAAGCTCCATTGCTCTTTGATGTTGTTTTTTGACTAGCTCTAAATATATATAAAGCTATAGGAAATAAGTATCTTCCTGATAAACTAAGTCATCAAAGTCCCTATCATCCCTAGCCATAACTTACTTGATGATTTTGACCTCTGAAATATTTTCCTCTGTAGTGAAGATTGTACCCAAAATATTATTATTATTATCATTGTGATCTAAGAATTTAACTCTAGAGAGGATGGTTAGTATGGTGTTAGTTTCAAAATAAAAACAAGATGAAAAAACACACTAACTAGAATAACATCTCTAAGCCTAGACACTAGGGAGAGATTAGTTAACAAACATAAATAAAACATACAACTGAAATGTAAAATAAACTCTATTTTACCTTCCTTGGATGCTCCAAAATTCTTGTTGTAGTGGCTTTCTCAGCTTGTGCTCATGAAGTCTTCATCAAAGGAGGCTTGGCTATCTCTTCTTCTCCTTGACACCTTGTACCTTTGTTTTGGCTTTCCTTAGAATCAATTTTTCATGGTAACACTAATTTTAATGAATTTTGAAATTATTATTGTATTATAACTTTGCATTATCATGTCTTAAAATTCATGTGATGAGGCTACCTATTTATAGATTTTTGAGAATGTCTAGAATCAACATGAACCATCCATCCTGAGATTGAGATGTGTGGTTGAGGATTAATTCAATTTTTGGAATTAATTTTATAATTATCCCCATCATGGCATTAGAAGAAGGGGAAATTAAGAGGCATGAAGTGCATCATGGAAGGCATTGATGAGACATGGAGGGCATGAATCTTGATATTTATGGCATTTATGGCCTAGGGATGTCTTCCCAAGAAATGAGGTCACCTGATGATGCAAATATCTAATATTCATTTATAAAAATAAATATTCAATAAGTTTCCATTTAATTATTAATTATGCCTTGATTTTGATTAATTATCTCTGAAGCATGATTAAGCACTTTGTGCACAAATTACTCAAATTGATCAGAATGCTTTTTATTGGTCCAAATTTTGACTGGATTAGAATTGGAAGTCAATGTCAGATGTGTTGGAACCATATTCCCATTTAGGATGTTACCAAAAAAATAAAATAAAGGCACATGTCTTGTGCAAAATATTTGATAGGAAAGAGCAATTTAGAGCACCTAGGTGCAAAATAGGCATTTTAACTTAGAATGATCTGATCCAAGTTAGCTAGCCCATAAATTATATTACCCCATTTAATGATACCTTGGCTAAAATCAGCACTTGAATATGATAGTTTCACATCATTTAATGTGTTTTAGTGTTTTTAGGAAAAATTATGCATTTTAGGTAGAAATTGGTCAAAATCCTAATTAGAGGTTATTGGTGGCCAGATTTAGGTGTCTATAGTTTGCCCCTATTTGGAAAGGCATTGCAAGATATAAGCACAATAATGTCTTCTCAAAGAATGAAAATGTCTTTTATTCCTACAATTATAATGATGATAAACTAACTTTATGATGCCCCCTTAAGGGAATAGTTGGAACAAGTAGGCTGGAAAATGGTCCCTTGAAAAGAAAGAAGTGAAATGAGGGGACCAAAAAAAAAGAAAGATGATGCAGTGAAAACATAATGATATTGAAAAAGTAGTCAAAATAATTGAAAATTTAAGTGGGATGGTGTACAATGGTTTTCCCAAAGGTGGTTATAATCATTACACCTTGATAGTGGTAACGTGATATGATAACACAATGATTTTCCCAAATATGGTTATAATCATTGAGAAGATGGAGCTGCCCTAGTTAGGATAGACAAACAAGATAATAAAATGCCCTTGTATGGGAAGAAAAAGTAAAGTGGTGACAACACAATGATTTACCCAAAGGCAGTTATAATCATTAAGAAATGTAGGTGGGATGGTGTGTAATGATTTGCCCATAGGTGATTGTAATCATTGGACCTTGATTATGCTAAACATGATAAACTTGGTTGAGGATGATGATAACTTAACACAAAGGGTAAAGATGAATTAGAACAACTTACTAGTAGGGAGATGCTCATTCAAAATAATAAAAGTTGAAATTATTTTTTGGTTAATTAATCTATCTGGGATATGATTAGGATTGAATTAGGATGTTAGTGCTAAATAGATGTTGCCATTGCTGAATAAACTTCTTGAAGCTGAGGTTTGTTGTAGCATGTGTCGATAGGCATCATGGTATAACATCATGAGGACTTGGCTAAAATATGCATAAGGACTGACTCCCATAATCTAATACTCAATATAAAATAATGCACCAATGATAGAAACCATGATGACAATTTAAACATATGAATATGGATGGATTAGAGTATAAGTGTTTAGCCTTAGAATAAACCATTCACTACTGACCAAGATAAGAAGTTTGATATTGTGGAATAATTATAGAAAACACTAGCACAAATTTATATTTTAGATTTGATATAAACATAAATAATCCATAAGAACATCTTGAATGAGTTTTTGACCCAATATGCTATTTCTAATGACATATCCCTAGATAAATTTCAAGCTTTGGTTGGACACCTAGCTCTAACCCAAAAAGTCACATTTAACTAGAGCGATATGTCTTCCCTTAGCCGACTCCATAATAACCCATTGTACATAAAAGTTTATATAAGGTGATAGAAAGTGAAACATGTCATTATAGACAATGGATTACTCCTCAACATAGTGTCTCTAAAGCTCATCAAGCTTCTTTGGTACACAATGGAAAATATCTAACCAAAAATGATAACCATCAAATCCTATGATAATCATGAAAGAGAATCATAAGTCACCATTAGTTTACCTGTTGTCATTGAGACTTTGACCCATGATACACTTTTCCATGTGCTTAATCTTGAGTTATCATATAATATGCTTCTAGGTAGGCCTTGGTTACATGAGATTCATGTAGTCCTATACATTGCACTAATGTATCAAGTTTTCCCACTTAGGAATGGAAGTGAATATTCTAGGAGATTTTCACCCATATGAACACTACAAAAATATTGAGGCTAAATTTCAAAGCTATAATTATCAATACGACATGAATCCAAGTTATAAGAAGGATAAAGGAAAGGCTATACTTACTGATCCTTCATTAGATAATTGCATAGATCTTAATACCTTGGATTCCCTTTCCCACATGCTACCTCCTAAATCTTCTAATCATTTCACCATTTCAGATAATGGTTCAGGAGAGTATGTGACTCATGATACATTTCATATTTCCAATATTCCTCATAATCCAAAAATGTTTGGGTGACCTAAAATCACTCCACATATGCATTGGTAACAAAAGAATAAAGATAAGGGACCTGCCACATTTTACCAGCATCTAGCCTAGAACCCAACCCTCTTAAAGGGGATGAATCATGGTTATACAACAACAACCAAGCTGATTATTATAAAATTACAAAGTATACTATTCCCAATAGGATCATGAATCATAATAAATATGAAGGAAGAGGCCTTAGACTTAATCAATAAGGAACCATCAAGCCAATGTCCATGACTAAGTATGAAAGACCTTATGGACTTGGATTTAAATTGCCTGGGAGTGACCCCACATATCTTATTCAAACTCCACCTCAAATGACTAGTGAGGATGATGTTGAAAACAAAGCAGAGTCTAATCCTAGCCTCACCTTTGATGACCTAGCTGAAACTAAACTATTTTATAGTAATTCCATTTATACCCTTACCCTATTCATTCATTTTAACCCATTACCATTATATTATCCCCAACTAATAGATTAGGACCAACAAGAATCCAATCTATCAATTGATGAGTTATAGAATGATGAGGCATTCTATGACTTATTAGGCCTATGAATTCTATGACTTATTAGGTGTTTACATTCATTACCTAATTGACCTTAGATCTTGTACTTTACCTCCTCCATCACTAGGGTGACTCTATGTTTATACTCTACATCATCAATGATTCGTAGGGCTGTAGTCTTGGTAGGATTAGCCAACATAGTGATAAGTAGTTGCTTAATCTAGGCAATTAGCTCTTCTTCATCCCTAAGGATTATATCCAAGCCTACTAACCAAGCAATTAAACTTTGGATTTTATCCACCAATATCCCCAATATAGCATTTAAATGGGCTAGGCTAATAGTTTTGAACTTAGGAATCCTATTCCTAATCAATATATTGATAAGCTCCCTTATCTTGGTTTATACATCCTATCATTATGTTACTAATACATTAACCACCTCACTCTATTAGATTAATGCATCTTGTCTTAGTTTCATTAAATTTAAGGAATCATGCATACAAAAAGGATGTTTCAAACATATCAATTATAGCATCATGCATTGATAAAATAGCCTATGTCTATAAGTTCTCTTTTTCCTTTTCTAGATTTTGAATTCTCTATTTCATTCCCCTAATGCCATCTCTAACTTGGGTTGAGTGAGCCTATGATAGTCTTTCAATATATTCTTCATGTATGGGTGGTTCACTAGGAAGCTACCCTCCAATTGGAGTTAACCCTGTAAAGGGTTCCAACTTCTTGAATGTGAACTCTAGAATGTGAACTCTTGAGTTATCATCATGTTTTTTTTGTCATGACCCTCTCCAATCTAGATATCTCTAGATTAAAATCCATTCTAGTGGATGATTCTATGTATTTTGGAGGTTCTAAGACCTCTACTCTTGTGTTACTTGATACTCCTGAAGCATCCACTTATTTCATCTATGGTACTATAGTGGTCACTATTCTTCTTTCCTCTTGTTATTTAATTAAATCCCTTATCCATGGCTTGATATCCTCATGAACATCAATGTTGATAGCCTTGGTCAAGGCCCATGAGTGGGAGTAGTAAGGGATCTTCTATAACTTCATATAGACAAACCAATCATGAATGATTGGTCCATGAAAGGGGAACTCCTCACTGAATAAGTTGATCTCACTTATGGGATGAGTGAGAGTCAAATTTGGAATTTTTTTCCTAATAAGGAAAATTATCAATTCTAATTTCCTCTTCCTAGATTAGACCATTGAGGCCAGATCCAAGGTAACTTCCTTTCCATTATCTCCTTTCTCAGCTTCCTCTACTTGATCTTGAGCCTCTTCAGCTTGTGCTTCTTCTTCCTCAAAACTATAAGATTTAGCAAGGACCTTGTGGATATCCTCTACTATTTCATTAGGTTTAAGGGTAATCATATCCAAGTGTTCCACTAAGAATGTTGGTCTATCAAGAGGGGATGAAGATGAAGGTCCCTTATCAGGTCTCTCCTCCAACTTCTCCTTGCATGTTCCTTATATAATTTGTGTTAAGGGTTATGGTAATTCCATCTGAGGTTGCTCTTAAGGTGGCCTAGAAGGTCTAGGGAAGAAATGGTATTGAAGGGGATAAATCTACCATATGTCCCCTATGTTTTCATCATTAGTTAATCTATGCATGAGCTTGAGGTTGGTTTTCTTGAATCTCTAGTACTTCTTCAAAATTAATAGATTTTATGTATAGAGTGTCATGAGGGCCCAACTAGTGATCATAGATTATCTTGGGTAGTTTTTTATATTTAAATGATTTCCTACCACATTATTAAGTCCCACTACATGAGATAATCCAATTGGAACACAAAAGAATCCCTATGCCTGGACATGGTGTCCACCTACTTCCAATCCTATAGAACTATTATTCCAATTTTTAAAAGAAAGGGATGGAGGAGGCCCTTCCTTTTCTCTTTGTAGAACCCATCAACACCATGAAGGAGTTGAGATGTAATTTCCTATCCTACTAACTTGGGAGGAATGTAGATAAGTAACTTGTATTGTTGAGTCAAAATTCACTCAATTTTGATAACAATGCAATATGGGTAAAACCAAATGTCTCCCATCAATTCCACATACTTCTTGATCAAATGGGGAATCTTAGGCATGGAAATCCCTATGATGGCTTCCACCAATATAGGATAGACATAATCACAAATGAATTACATGTGATGTCTATACTTGAAGATATACAATTTTGAATAATGGCAGGAAATTATGGTTATACCCTCAAGAGACCAATTTTTGATGTTGGGGAGCTTGGTGGAAGCTATCAAGGCATATATTAGATAAGAAATCATGAAGAACTTGTTATCTTCCTCTTGAAGGTAGTAATTTATTTCCCTAGGAAGACACTATTCATATCCCCTATTAGAGTAATGAGTTCTTTCTCTACCATAAAGTAGACATAAGATACCCATCTCTTATTGATATATGTAGTTATAGGGGCTCTAGATACTCTATTTAGTAGGGTCATGATTACCCTAATTCCCTCCCTAAAATAGAAAATTGGAATTTTTCCCTCAAATTCTTAGAATACATGGTTCCCTTAGAGTAACCATGGCCTGAAGATGGTATCCAAGTTATTTTTACTAGTCTATTCTTTTATTATGGGTAAATCCACATGGGGATTTGATAGTTTATAATAAATCTCAAAGGCTAGTGGAGTAATGTAAGCAACTTTCCTAGAGATTACCTTATGGATAATCCAATAATTATCAATTCTATAATCAATAAAAATTAGAGAAAGTATGTCAATTTAATGAAGTAGCTGTAGTTTGGTAGAAACATGGTGGAGGATGACCATTTGAATTGCAAATAGGTCATAGTATTTTCTACTAATCATGGCAATACTCTACTCCTCCTTGGTAATGGGTTTCATCTCCTCTATGGCTTATAAGAGCTCAAACCAATTTTTATTGTGTCTAGTTTAGTGTACTTAAAAACCCTTTCTTTAATGTCTATAGATAGGTACATCTCTCTTTCATCTATCAATTGCTATCTATGAGATACCATGGCTTCTATACTTGAAAATTGTTCACAACTAGATTGCAATTGATCTCTAGTTATCTCTTTCATGATCAAAACATAATTGAACTTCTTATAAATTCACTATAATCAATCCAAGTTTACTCAGGGTATTTTATGTAAGGCTTAGGGATTCAAAGCTTTAATGGTGGTAGCTCATTTGGAGTTCGGATCATACATGATTTGGATTTGATTTAGACCTTTACCTTTATACATTTACATTTTTAATCACACAAGATCTCCTCTTTTATTATTTTTTGATTGTGTGGTGCTTATGTGGTATCAATCTAGAACCTTTTATGACATTTTTCATAAATGCCTTTGAAGCACTAGCCATTAGAATTCAAAAATGCCCTTTTGTTTCACACCATTAGATCAAGATTAGAGTATCAGTGAGAGCCATTGATTGTAATCTAGGCCCTAGATTTTTATTGGTTCTCTTTATATTGACTCCCATAGTTGTGCCCCTTAGCACCTCCAAAGGCCTTCTGAGTTATAATATTCTTGTTAGTCATGCTTTCAATGTGGGTTTTCCACATGTTGAGATTTTAGGCTCTCAGAGCTCTAGTGGAAAGTCACCAACATCTTTACACCATTGGATCATCCTTTCATGATGAAGCGTGAGTCATATGATCTACAAAGATGGATGAGCTTTAATTTAGTGTATAGATGTTAAATAACTTAGGTTAAAATAATTTTACCTAAGTATATTTCATATTAATGAACACAAATACACTTAGGTTAAAACATTTTATGCTAAGTTTTAAATCGAAGGGTTTAGGTGGGGACTTAGGTTTAAACATTTTGGGCTAAGGTTTCTTTCATGTTTATTAAGCATGAATTGAAATTTAGGCTAAATGTTTAAACCTAAGTTTTTTGGGAATTATACACAAGGGTATCATGGCCAAATATTTTTACGCCAAATTTTACATTGTGTTTAATAAACACAACATATACTTTGGGATAGAATACTTATGTTAAGCTTCTTAGAACATATCCAAAGGGGTCAAAATGATATAATGATTAAATGCCAAATTTTGAGATAGAGATTTAATGTATTAATAAACATGATTAAACCTTCAATTAAAAGCATTTAGGCTAAGTTTTGTGTTATAAATGTTCTTTTAAAGTAATACTTAGTATAAGTCTCTAGCCTAAGGTTCATGACATTAAAACAAATGCAATGGGGAACCTAGGGTATAGGTTTAGACTAAATCCATTTATGTAAATATTTAGACCTATAAGACCATTTTAATATTTTTAGTTTAAAGATTTCAAGTGTTTGATCATCCTCTAAAGGCTTCCATTCATTTGCAAGGCAATTTGTAGGATTTTTAACAACATTTTGGAGTCCATCCTAGGTTTGAGAAAAATAGTTCATCAGTTTAATTTTGATAGTCTCATAGATGTCAAATACATCCTCATGGATGTCAAATGATGATTGCATGAATGTTAATTTTAAGCTAGTGAAGCTCTTGGCTCTCATAGGTTTAAATTTGATGATTGCATGGATGTCAAATACATCCTCATAGATATCAAATAATGATGATACAAATGTCAATTTTAAGGTCATCAAACTCATGTGTCCCAATGTGAGAGTGCTACTTGGTAGATTTATGGGGATTCCCAAGATCTTGGACTTAATTCACTCCTTCTAATTGAAAATTACAATGAAGCAAGAGCCATTTGATCATGATTTAGGAACTTTCTCATGATTGGTCCTTTTTGACATGGGAGACCTTTTGATTTTAATATTCTAATGTGGGAGTGCCACATGATAACTCTACAAGGATCTTAGGGCTTTGAATTTTTAAAATGTTTCTTCACTCCATCTGATCTTTGGTCCACAATGAAGAAAAAACCATTGATCACAATCCTCGTGCTTGAACATGATTGGTCAAAGGACTAATTACTCAGTTTGTGTTAGGATTTTTTTACAACATCTAATTAAAATGCTACGATGAAACATGGATCATTGGATCCTAAAAGATGCACGATACTTAAGTTAGACCTTGGATGAAACAAAACTTAGGCTAAGGCATTTAAACTAAGGTTTCATTCATATTAATGAATAAAAATGGGGCCTTAACTTTAAATATTTAGGCTAAATAGGAGGTAACAAAGGGAACCACAATTTAAACATAAAATGATCCCATAAACATGAATATTAAGCTCAAGAAATAAAAACTTAGGCTAAAGTATTAAGCCTAAGGTCTCATTCATGTTAATAAACATGATTGAGGCCTTAGGGTTAAGGCTTTAGGATAAATCTGTAAAAAAGAGGATCATGTTATGAAAGGGATACTTATAAGAAAATTAAAAGGGACCCTTAGCATAAAATTGGACCATGTTAGAAAATAAAGAGGACCCTGCCAACATAATATTGAATAATGTTATAGATATAGGAAACATAAGGGGAAAAAATAAAGAGGGACCAAGGCATATATTTTTATGCTAAGGTTTGGTTATGTTAAAAAATATGAACAAGCCTTAACAAAAAATACGGCTTAAGTCCAAAACAAGTTTTAAAGTATTCTCACCAATTTGTTCCCACCAAATTCAAATTCAAACTTGAACCAAGGGTTTATACTAAAATTTTAGAACATGAACCATCAAAAAGGGCTCCATGAAAACTATAACTTAAGTACATGAAGATAAATTACTATAAATGTTAGGAAATCTTAAAGTAAACCATAAATCAGTAACTAACTTTGATAGAGTGGATGATCTTCAAATTCTAATAATTTTCAAAATAGGCCATGCTTATAAGGTCAAGCTTCAAAATATCTCAAGGGTCCCAATTTTGAAAATGGGGGTATGTTGACCTCAAAAAATGGTGACTTTTGGGGGATACATAATAATACGTTAGAACTTAGAGAGTTTGGTTTAAACAAATAACTAGGTCATCCACTCTATTTGATCAATGTCATTATCTAGGTCAATTTTATGGTTGAAAAAACATTGGACTTGTAGAATTGGGATCAACGTTAAAGCATAATAATACTATGTGTGTGATTTGATTCCAATTACTATTTTTGATGAGATTTAAGAGACAACTTCTAGGTTTCATATCTTTAATCATTAACACTAACTTAGAGCATGTTTAGGTATCCATTAAGAACCATGCTTGGCTTAGGGATGGCTTGAGCATTGTTCTAATACTATCTAGGCATCTGTATCCCTAACAAAGATGCCTTTGGCTCCACTCAAGGCCTTGATCCACTACTATCTAGGCATCCATAGTCCTGGTAGAGGTTACCAGAATCACCTATGCTTGAAAAAGCTATTGATTTTACATTACATTTTATTTTTTTTAATGTTTTTTGGTCTTTTATGATTTCAACAAGGTTGGGAAATAGGGTAGCCATGTTTAAGGATTTGGTCAAGTGTTTGATCCTTAAAAAACCACCTATTATTGTAACCATTATCCTAGGCAAGGATGTTTATTAAGTGCAAGTATGATTGTGTCTCAATAAATTGAACTTGGATCCTACAAGTGAAAATCTTCTTAAAACAAAATTTAGTTTAGGATAATGCTTAAGTTCTCATGGAATAGTTTGTTCCTTTTATTGGTCTGTACTAGTTTATTCAAATAATAACATGAGGCTCACATTTCAAAACCATGGTCAGCATATGTATTAGGTTCATACCTTCATTTCTAATCTATGAGACTTCAATAAAACCAAATAAACTTTGAGCTCAGGGTTGTCCAAAAGGAAATATTGGAATCAAAGAATAAGGAAATAAAATAAGCACACAATAGAAAATAAGAAAGTGAGAGAGTAAAGGAAAGAAAATAAATATATACATGCTTATATACAAATAAGGGACATGAAGGGAAGAATTAAAATAAACTAACTAACCTACCAACTAAGTCTAACCATCTTATATTTTACTCTATAAAGACCTCAAGAGGAGTAGTAGAGAAATAATTCTTGGAGTACTACCCATTGGTGGGCAGTGTGAACTCTACTCCTTATAGATTCTTGAGCTTGAAAGTGTTATTTCCCAATGTATCTACAATATGATACGGGTCAATCCACAAGGGTGTGAATTTTCCATGCTTGCCCTTAGGTTTAGATGCTTTATCCCAAAGGAAAACTATATATCTATGTCTAAACACCTTGATTTTTGACATTTTATAAAACCACCTTTTCATTGTGGTCTGATGTCTACTAAAATTAGAAAAGACTTTCTCCCTTTCATCTTCCATTTGAATGATATCTAGAAATCTTGAATCTGTAAGCTCCTAGCTTTCCTCCATGTATTCCTTCATAAATTTATATGTAGGTAACTTGAGGGTGATAAACATCAATAAAAATGGTGATGCCTTCAAGGCTTGCTTGAATCTAATATTATCTACCCATAAGGCATACTTAAGAAGCTCATGCTAAGTCTTGGGCTTGTCTGTAGCAAACTTCTTGATTGCTTTCATTAAATTGTTATTGGTAGATTTAGAGACTCCATTTCCCTAGTGGTAATGAATAGATGAAAACCTTAGACAAATGCCATTATCATATACCCATTTAGTCATCTCTATGGATGTAAATGTAGAACCATTGTCTCACACTAGAGAGACTAGAGTTATAAATATAGTACAAATGTTATCTTCCAAAAAATTGATCACTTCATCCTACATTATTTGGTGGATACAACCTCAACCCACCTTGTGTAATAATTTGTGATAGTCAGAACATACTTTTGACCTACATATGAATTAGGGTTGATCACCCCATCAAAATAAATTACCCATTGAGTAAATGGTTTGTCAACCATGACTAGTTACAAAGGCAATACTTCCTTAGGCTCCCTTAAAGATTTAGCAAGAATGACATTCCTTCACATGCTTTTGAGCATATTTAAAAATAGTTGGCCAATATTAGCCAGCTATAAGGATCTTATGGGCTGTAGTCTTACCAAATGGGTATCCATTTCCAAGATTCTCATGAAAAGTGCTCATGATTTGGGTAACTTCCTTTTTAGGACACACCTTAGGTGGACCCCTTCAAAGTTATTTTTGTATAAGACCCCATATTTGATCAAATAGTGGGCTGATTTGAGACTTAGAGCCCTCTTTTATTCCTTGGATAGTCTTGTAGGATAAGTACCATTATTTAGTAAATGTATGATGGAATCATACCACTAACTAGCTTGAAAACTCTACTAGTGAGTGGATCCTCTTTACTCTAGAATTTTGAAAACTTAGGAAGTTCCCATTGAGAAGGATATGGTCTAATGGGGATAGATGGGTGAATGGGTTCATTATAGATTTAGTCATATGATAGGATATTGTGAGAACCAGAGTTGAATGATTCTAAGGTGGTAATTTTATCCATAAGTATTTTCATTAGATCTATTTGGGGTTATGCACTCAAAAGGTTGTAAGTTACATACTATTGTGGTGGTTGGGTGACATTGATAATTGGTAGAGAGTTAAGGAGTTACCACATATTGATATGCAAACACGAGTGGTTGGGTGGAAGCTATGTAGGGGTAAGTAGATGTAGGTGGTTGGGTAGTGGGTAGAAGTACATGCCCTTATGGGTTAGGGATGTAACCTAGGTTTGGTGAAATGAGAACCTATGGGTAGGTGTAGTGGTTAGGTTGGTGATTAAAAGAAGGGTGGTGACCTTTGTACTAATTGGTGGTAAGGTAAAAGGTATAAAGACCAAAATATTTTGAAGTGGGGTAGTAGTTATCAGGTTGAAGGTAGTTGAAGGAAGGTTGGTAATGCTAATGGTAGGTACTCCCATGGTGAAGGGAGTATAAGTGGATAGTGGTTGGGTTGTTCCTAAGGTAGATGAGTTATTGGTGGGGATAGAAAGTATAAGGGTGTTTATAGATTTGTCAAGTTGGTTTTTGACAATGGTATCAAAGGGATTATTGGTGGATGAAATGAAGAAGATTGGGTAGTTAATGGTTGTGTGGTGATTGTGGCATAAAAGTGTCTCCCATAAAGTGGGAAGGCATGCCATAAGGTGGGTTCATAGGTGGAATCGAGGTAGGAGTATAGTGAGACATGGTGTTAGGATAATTCTAAAGGGCCATAGGATTTTTATCTAACAAGGTGGAAAAATCAATATCTCCTTGTGGAACTTATCGAGGGAAAGGACTTCTGAAAGGATGATGAGAGTTTTTTGGTTTAAAAATGTAATCAATAAATGAGGAGGTAGAAGAGGTTGATTGGTTTGGTGATGGGTTCTATTCTACTAGATTCTTTTATTGCTGGCGAGTTAGAAATATACAAGACAAGGGAGATAGAATACATAAATAGTCTCACCACTCAAACAAAAAGAAGACAAGAAATGAGCAAATAAAAAAATCACACACTAAAAGTTATGCTAAGTCCTAAATTTCTTTTAGTCTCTCTTTTGGATTATGCCTTAAGCTTTCAATAAATTATGTTACTCCACTTAGGCTAATAAGATGGGTACTAGAAAAGAAGTCTATGGATGGTTTTAGGTTGTTCAGGTTCTAAAAAAGAATTTGTATTGGAAATAAATATGTGGCTTGGTATTGGGGCCTACCCCCTCACTTCACACACTGCAGTGATAAGGGTGTCAGGTGATTATCCAATATATACTAATTTCTAAAGTTTATACTCAACCAAATAACTGAGTTGGTTCTGCCCTTAGTAATGACCTACAAGTAGGATCATCAAGAAAGGGTAAGGTGACCATTAGGTGATGAAATCCTAGTCGAGAATTTTTTAAATTTATTCAATGTTTGATTGATGTAGGTGGTTTGGTTTAGTGTGTTATGCAAGTGATGCTATGATTGAATTACTTTGATTTAATTTAAATAAATGAGCTAAAATTTCAAGCAATCAAAGTACATAATTAATTTAAATCCCAAAAGAAACTTTGATTTTATTTATGAGAATAAAATAGGGAAAAGAGTATATAGATACAAACAAAAGAAACCCAAGTAGAGACTCAAGGTTCCCATCAAGCATGCCCAAATATTTTAGTGAATTTCAAATTATATTTTGAGAAAGGAAGAAGAATAAAATATATACATGTATGGTTGAAAAAATTGTTTGGTCATGCATGCATTAAATCAAATGATTGTGAAGAACTCCTCTTTGGCTTGGGAGGATTACCTAAAAATAAGACAACAATAAATAAAATGTTTGGTTAGATAGATAGCTGGTTGGATTTCCTAGTGATAGCTAGATCCTGGAAGAAGAACTTTCTCACTAAAATTAAAGATAAGAAATGCTTGATAAATAAATAGACTAAAATGACTAATATAGAAATAAGTGGGTCAATACTAATTCTAAATAGATCAGGTGTGCTTCATAAAATAGGTTGGGGGTTTATAAATAGAAAACAAAAAGAAAGTGGGACTTGGTTGAGTGTAAGTGGGTGAAATATCTTGCTATTTTTTCCTGCCACGATGATCATTAGTGGTTGGTGTGACCATCAATGGTTAAGGTGGCCATCAGTAGTTGAGGCAACCATTAATGGTTGTATAGATCATCGGTGATCAGGATGACCATCAATGGTTACTGTGTGTTGGGTCTAGGTTGATAAAGGTTAGATTGATATGATCATAAAAGGAAATTCTAGGAGATTGGTTCATGTTAGGCTGATTATAAAATGGAAACAAAGTAATTGACTAATGAAAAATAAATACTTAGCTTGCCAGATATTGATTAGATGAATGGTTGAAGTGGTTGGATTTTTAATAAAGTTTGGCATTATTCTGGTAGAGTAACAATACTTCACTATTGATTAAGGGATGGTAGCAAGTTGGCTCTCTGTCATGGTGGATGGATCAATCAATTGCTAGAAGTGACCTACAAAGAAACTCTAGATGCCAAAGCTCTTTAATTCACCGATCCATTTCACCTCTTGCTCCTCTCTTCTTATAAGAAAAGAAGGATAGGTCCTAGTGAAGGTTTAACTAAGGTTTATAATTATAACTAATGTATGTAATAACTCACATGTTGATTTAGATGAGATAATTATAAAAAATCAAGGTAGAGTTAAGGGTGATTTAATTTTATTTAGATGTTGGAACTTAACCATCTGTGGTCAAGGTGACCATCGATGGTCACCCTGACTATCGGTGGTTAGGGGTCAAAAGTAAGGTTGGCTATATCTAGAAGGTTAAATAACTTAGGTTAGGTGGGTTAGGTTTGGTTAGGGTCAAAAATTCAAATCTAGGCCCAAGGGGGTCCCAAGATGGTCCAAGAGATTTGTGACATTTAGAACCATTATGTGCAAATTTATGGTGTCTACATTAGATACTAATTTTTTGACCATTCACACCTTCTTGGCATCCTTTTACACCTACAGTGGCCCTAAAATTAACCATTTATTAACCATTCTGAACCAAATATTGTTAAAGTGTGATTTATTGATATTTTTGAATCCTTTAATTTTACTTAGAACTTAATCACAGTCATAATATTTATGACTGCATCTTCATATCTTGAGCTTCTACACCATTAATGGTGGTGTCAATGTCCTAGAAAGTTTTTACTATCTAGATTTCTCATAATTCTCTCTCCACATGCCTCTTTTCCAATACCAAATGAAATGCAATCTCTATTTATATTCCAATATTCTTGTTTGGGGCTTGTAGGTGTTTAAGTTTTCAATTTTGGTAACATTTTTTGGTTTGGCTATAGTTTGGATCTATATTCAACTCTATGTTTGGTTTAAATTTACACAAGGTTTGTAACCTTTCAAATCTTTCCTTTTTCCTCTTTATACCTTAATTTGAGTTACCCCATTAATGGTTGGTGAGTAATGACATGAAAATTTGTGGATATCTTAAAATCTACTAAACCTATGAAATCCATGAAAATCCATCCACACATTCACATTTATTATAGATCTTTGTGCCTCTATCATCACCACATTAAATTTTATTAAAGGTGTATTTGGTGAAGTGATCGATGATTTAAATGGTCACTTACCACTAACCATTGGGTGGGTCTCAACTATCTTTATAATCTTCCTCTTGTTCTTTGTTTACCTTAGTGTGACCTTCACCATTCTTATGGTAACCTAGGTGTAGTGCTTCACATGCATGTGATTACCCCTCCTCGGTTCTATATCTCCTTAGTGCTTTTCTTCCTTTTCAATCATGTCTCTCTTTCACTAGTCAATTTATCTACACTTTCATATTATTTTATCCTTCCCTACCCCATGTAAATTCCTTGTATTCCTCCTCCAACACTTCATTCCCTAGATTTTTTATGCACTAGCATCTTGTATGCCTCCATTTGTTAAATTGTCCTCATATTATTATAAATATGGCAATCTCTACATGCCCAAAAAATTAGGTTTATATCCTTAGGTACTTTAGAGAGCATCCATGCTCGACTCACCCAATTATATTTATACATGTAAATGCCAAAAAATATCTTATATGGGCTTGAAATAACCATACTTATTCACTCAACACAAACAAAACAAACATAAGAAAAAATTTGGCTTGCACCAAATTTTATTCTATTCAACAAAATAACTGACTTATGATTAGGGAGTTGGTTTTAGATGGCACAAGGGCCATTTTAATGACTATAGTGATTCAATTTATTGCCATTGAAATGCACAGGGATCATTTCACCTATTAATGTGAATATCTTACATGCACCAATATCTAATATGATGTAAGGTCCCATCCACCTAATCTATAACTTGCTTAGGTGCTTGAGGTACTTGGAGGTGTATAGAAAGACTAATGATCCTTCAGTAAGTACCTTGATATTGATATGCTTATCATGTCATAGCTTTTGACATGCCTTCTATACTTGATAAGTCTATCTTTATTGGGCATGTGTCGCACCCAAATGCTCCAAGTATTCCAAGCATGTTATTAAATATACTTGGTCATCTAATCAACCAATAAATGCAATGTATAATGAAGTTACTATAAAATCCATGGGTATAATGGCCTTTGTGCCAAACTTTAGTTGAAATTGTGTCACCTTGTTTAGGTGCTTATATGTAGTGTGATAGGCCCATAACACTACTAAAACCCAATCACCCTAATTCTTGCAACCAACATAAAAAATATATATGAGGAATGTTCCTAATATCTTATTGAACACAATAGTGGTACCATTAACTTAGGGATGATAAGGTGTTGTCTTGTGGTGCACTACCATGTATTATATTTGAAGTATTTGAATGGTCTTATTGATGAAGTGTGTACCATAATTGCTAGTTTAATTAAGTCAGCACCCATAGTGACTAATGATGTTTTCACATATAAAACTTGTAGCTATGATGGATATGTAATATTTGATTGAAACTACCTCAACCCACTTGGTGAATTAATCTATGGCCACCAAAATGTATCTTATGCATGTGTATTTTACATCGAGAGTAATAGTCCCAACAAAGTCAATGGACCATTTTTCAAATGGTGCTTGGGAAAGGATGGGGATAAGAGGCATCTCATCCTAGTGGTTGGGATTTCCCATGCACTTGCATATGTCACATTATTTGACACAATATTTTTCATCCTAAAATAGGGCCGGCCACCACAAACTGAATTGTATAATATTACACACCATAACATCTCCAATGCAATGTATTCTAGCAATCCCTTCATGTATTTCTTGCAAGAATAATCCCCACTCATGATCCAAAACACATTTTTGTAAGAACTCATCAAAACTCAACTTATATAGTTCCCCACCAATAAGTTGAAAGGGTGTGGTACAAAGTATGAGCTATTTCTTCTCCTTGGTTATAATATTTTGGCATATAGATCTAGATGTTAGAAATGTAGGGATCTCCACTAAGTCCTATAAGATGTAATATACCTTGTATAATTGTACATTAAGCATATCATCTTTTATAGGCATGGCCACATCACTATATTTGATACGAGATAGATGGTCTAGGCCTGAGTTTTATTTTTTAGGTTTTACTATAATAGAGAACTGAAAATCTTGAAATAAAACTATCCATCAAAAAATGTGCCCATGGAGAATGGGCTTGTTCACTAGGTGTTTTAAATAAATTTCACTTATGTTTTTTGGAAAAAAGAGAAAAGAAACTCAAGAAGGGTATGGTAGAAAAACTGATATGTTATGCATGTATTGACTAGATGACTGTAGAGAGATCCTCTTTGGCTTGGGAGGAATGACCTATAGATAATAAAGCACTAAAGTAAATTTCTGATTAATTAGATAGTAGGGTGGATTGCCTAGCAAGCTATATCTAAGAAGTATGAGCTTCCTTGGAGGTTGTCAATCCACACTTTTAAACAATCAAACTCAGAAATTAAAATATAAAGTACTTGCATAAAAAATAAAAAATATTGAAATGTAATACAAGAAGATAGACTTAACTAATTATAAAAATAAATAGATTAATATCAATGCTAAATAAATTGGGTATAGTTCAAAAAATAGTACAGGTTTCTATGATCAAGCAAGAGTTTAGAAACTAAGATTTGATTAAGGTCTAGTGAGTAAAAATAACTTGCATTTTATTTGTTTTATAGTGACCATCAATAGTTAGGTATGACTATCAATAGTTAGGGTGACTGTCGATATTTGGGATAGACCATTAATGGTCAGAGTGATCGTTGATGGTTACTATGGGTTTTGGTTTGTTAAGAAAGACTGATTAGTGAGGTTATAGAATGAGATTTTGGAAGGTGGGTTTAGGTTGGGTTAGTTAAAAAATAGAAATAAAGTAACTAATTAATAAAAATAGATACTTAGCTTTCCTAGTTGTTGATCTAAAGAATGGTTGAGGTAGTTAGCCAATGAATTAGTTGATGGAGTCTAGAGAAATTCTAGCAGAGTAATGGTACTTAGTTGTTGGTTAATGGGCGCACTTTGGATCTCTATCATACTAGCTGGTTCACTAGTTCACTAGAAGAATGGCATGTCAAAGACATAAATTGGTCAAGTGTACATAAGGTAGTATAAGTTCAAAATGTTTAACTTGGAAATTTAGTTATTGTAGTCAAAAGGACCAAGGCAAGGACATTACAAAACATGCAAAAGTTTGGGCCAAAATGATAAATAGTGAGGTTGACATGGTGTATTTATGTTTATCAGATAAGGAAATATCCTATGGTAGGCACTTGGTTTGGTGTGTTGGATGAAGAAGTGGTTGATAAATTTATGGGGAAAAAAACCTAAAAAAGTTAACCATTCATGATTACGGTGGACCCTTGAGGTCAACCATTGATAATCACCATAAACATTGATAGTCACATGTCATCCCTAAAAGGGTGAAGACAAAAATGGCATGATGGGTATTTTTCTCTCATTGTGAAGTTTAACATTTGACGATGAGTTTTTTGCACTTTATGAGAAAACAATTATAGTTTGTTAGCATTTGATTGGTTAAGTGATATTTTTGAGGTGGAACAAGTATGCTAGAGGTTGGATCAATGAAGATGTAACATGGATGAGGGAGAGTATGAGGCCAAGTGATGGGTCCTAGGGTTCCTCATTGATGGTGGTTGAGGGATGAGGTAGCATTATTTTGAATTGGTAAACTAGAGTTAAAATTATAAAGAATGACCTAGTTTTTGGTGGTTTATAGCTAGTGTGACCTAGTTGTATGGTTTGGGTATTTATGTTGATTATGTGGTTAAATATACTAGTTTCAATCCAAAATTAGAAGGGAAAGGTAGATAAGGTTAGGGTTATTAGGTATAGGTAGAAATTTTAGTTTTTTATGATGTATGGGTAGGTGGTTTGGGAGGTTAGGGCTTGGCTTGATTTCCAGTGGTCACTATATAGTGAGCATCGATGGTCATTTCTAGCCATCGTCAATCACTATCGACTATTAATGGTAGATAATTAATCATCATAGTTATTATTTAGTGACCATGGATGATTTCTCTCCTAACCATTAGTAGTCACCCTAATCATCAGTGGTCAATAAGAGTTGGGTATGTTTTGAACTTTTGCTGAATGTTTAAGGATTAAAGATGTTTGAATGGTTGGGTAAAATTAAGGACAAGGGTAATGTTGTATGTTTAGTAGGTATTAGTTTAAGTAGTTAGGGTTTAGGGTAAATATTTTAAAATTATGGTCGAATGTTTATAAAATTTTATGTGAATAAAAATTAGTTAAGGTTAATGACAAAGGTTAAAGGTTAAGAATAATGGGTAAGGTTAAAGTTAAGGTTTTTAATGTTGGGGTAATGGTCAAATGATGTAGGTTGATAGGTAGTAGTTTAAGATTGGGGATGCGTGTTTTAGGTAAAAGGTTGATTATTTAGGGTTTAGATAAGATATGTTAATGTTTTTATATTATAGATAAGCTATGGGTATAGGTCATAGTAGGCAAGTGTTTTGATTTGAATATATTAGAATAGGAGGTAGGTGGAAAAGGTTAAGTTTGTAAGCAAAATTTGTCAGTGAACTAAAGATGTTACTATCAAATCATGTAGACACATGAGAGGATATAGATGAGAGACTCGGTGCCCCTAATATTTGATGAGATTTAGTGAGGTATGACTAATAATGATTGGGAATATATGAAATATGTGGGTCTTAATGATATGAGGTACTATTAACATGTACCTTGAGATGTGGCTATGATAGTGGCACTCATTGAGAGATGGGATCTTGACACTTATACCTTCTTGTTACCTATAGGCTAGATGACCATCTTGCTTGAGGACATCTATAGGATCATGTAGCTACCCATATGGGGGGAGTCAATCTACCATATTGAGAGGGATGAACAAGATGAGTTTATGGATATCTTATACAAAGATGACATAGATTTTGTGGATTTTTTGAAGTGGCACTCTAGAGGTTTCCATTAGACACTATTATATCAAAAGGATAGGGATTCAAGGTGGCTGCTAACTATGATGATGATAGTGGTTATGTGTTATAGATTTCTTGATTCAAGTAGTGAGAGATTCCCTTAATTATTGTTGGGGGTACTCATGGAGATGTTTTTGGGTCATATAGTGTTTTCATGGGCACCTATGCTATTAGTTTAGATTTACTAAGAGTTGTGGGGATTTTTTACCCATAATAAATATGGGATTAGTGTTGGGTTTGTTCTACATTATTGGGCTTATGAGCACATCTAGCTGCTGAGATCGATGGGGCTACCATGGGAGGGTTATGACCAGATGAATTTCTAAGTTGGATACATGTAGTGGAGGAGTGATTATGCCCTCTTAGGAATAGGATGAGGGGTGCATGACATAGATTGGTTCAAGGGCTTACTAGATGCCTTGGTCATTGGAAATGTTATTTGGAAACCATATATTAGGTTTTCAAGATGGGCACACTACAAGAGGCATACTTTATCTCTACAAAGCTACTGATGGGAATACAATAGATGAGAGGGTGAGATAGAGATGATACCATTTGATAAGGTAAAAAAGAATTTTAGCCTCATGTAGGATATACCCATGACATCCCAAGATATAAGAGGGAGGATGTAGAGTTCCCACTACCCACTCCATAGCCAATCCATATAATATTTAATCATGAGGAGCTTCCACCAAGGCTAGAGATAGATGATACATGTGTCATAGATGGGTATCCTACATGGTAATAGGCACTTTATACTATAAAATATTTTGGGGGTGATGATAGTGGTGGATAGGACATGAATGTTGATGTAAGAGGATATGATCAATGGTTTAGATGTTGAGGGTTTCTCCAGATATATAAATAGTGACCATAAAGAGGGACTAGGCACAAGAAACTTTAGCCATAACATAAGAATCATTGGTAGTGGAAAATGCATCACTAGTAGTAGCACATGTATAATTGGTCAGTATTATAGGTGAGGGATCAACTATCCCCAGTGATGTAGGAGAGATTATCCCAACAGTTAGGAGGTGGAGTATTAGTAGCTACAAGATCAATAGGGATGATCTCTATGTATCTATATACATAGTGACTATAGAGGAGCTATAGTACTATGAGGCCTTAGTGTTTAGGAATTATCTAGAAGAGCCCTAATGGGGTGTATATAGATCTGGTATGGTAAGAGGTGCATGTATAGTGACACTAGGTCAGTGGGCCACATCGATGGTTGGCTAGGTAGGTATAAGAGGACATGCTCTAGGAGGTAGTGGTGTCCAAAGATCATAGACTTATGCTTAGACATTATATATATTTGTATTAGATGATTTTGATACCATCTTATGAGTTGATGGAAAAAGATGTATATTTTTTTTAAGAGACATGTATATTTTATAGACATTATGATGATTATTTATGAGATATAGATGTGATACTTTATTTATGGTTGGTGGTTCATGGTTGTGATGATCATGTTGATTATTGATGATGTCATATTGATATTATTATGCTTATGAAATGTTGATGTAGACTCACCTAGCTAGGCATGTGATGATATGTCTCCTTAATTTATGTTCATGATGATGTTTAGGATGGATTAATGTTATTGATTTGATTATGATGTGATGGTTATGAATGACTATGATGATCTTGATATGATTATGTGATACTAATGTGATGTGTGTTTGATGACTAGGTTGATGGTTATGATATTATGATTATGGTATTTTATGGATGTGATCATTCATTTTCATGTTTTAAGATGATTATGTTTAGGATATTGATATGATTATGGTTATGGCTACTAGTTATGATTAGGTGGATAAGGTTGTTATGTGTTTATTGTTATGGGTATGTATTATGGATGATAGTGATGATTATATTCATGCTCAATTTTGATGAGTATATACTTCCTCATTTAGGTTTAGACATGTGGTGGATATGGTATATGTCAGTATGACTTTATGAGGGTGATAGTTAATTTTTTTTATAGAGGTGGTTATTATGATAGTGATGCTTGTATTTAATTATTATATGATGATGATATCATGTGATGTGATTATGATTATGGTAATTTTGTTTGGATTAGGGTGAAATACATAATGTAAGTTAAATAATAAAACCATATGTGAGAAAGAAAAGACAAACTAGAGATAAACATTTAGGTAAATATATTAACTAGTGTGAGAGAATAAGATGGAGGAACGATGCTTCTTCTTTGGTAAGGATGAAAACAAACTAAAGTTGGATGGGCTTAAGGAACATAAACCCTTTGAATGCTTTTCATTAGCATTCATTAGTTGGTTAAAAATGTGTCTTGATCACATAATGTCAAGTAAGCTCAAAATACATTGTTTATAGTGTATAAAGGGAAGAGAAGTGAAAATGAAACCTTCTTATGAGACTAGCTTGCTTCTTTTGTAGGTCACCAAAGAGCCAATATAAATAATTCCATGTCATATAAGGTGTAGATTTATATATGTGGGAAGTATACTTATAAAATCCTATTGCGGATCTTAAAATTACTTTCTTATTTTTGATGTTTGATAATGGGTCTTGTGCTACGTTGTTATTGTTTTGAAGGTGTTGGGTAAGCTAAATGATGTGTGAATATTTGAAGAAATTAATATGATTTTAAAAATTATTTACTCATCCATACTTCAAGGGAGTGGTCTAAGTTTTGTGTGCTTTATTTAAGGCTTTTAATAGTTTCCCTTAATAGGAACATTCTACCTTATATTAAATAATTTTGATATTTTTTTAGTAGTTTTGCTTCAAGGGAGAATTCTATAAATGCTATGAATAACCCATGATTGTTTTTTATTATGATTTTATTTAACATAGACTTGATTATATAGGCTTAAAGGTTCTCCTTTTATGAAGGTAAAACTAAAAGCAGAAGAAGGTGAGTAGGTGTGAAAGAGGTTTAGGTGACAATGACCATGGGAATCTATCTTAGGAAAGGGGAAAAAATTACCATGAGAATCATTCCATGGGTAGACCATGGTACCCATTTTCAATATTAGGCTATGATTATGACAAATAATTACATGATTTAGTTTTAATCAATTGTTCCTAAAATAATGTGATTAATGTGGTTTGAAAATAAGGGATGAGCTTAAGTTATAAAAAAGGTGAGTTTGATCCTATTTTAACAAAAGAAAGGACACAAATGTGAAGTATTCATGGGCTCAGGTTCTTGGTTTACTTTGAGAGAGGATAATAGGTAAGCTCTTGATCCATACTTGTGCATTATGATATAAGGTCTAAGCTAATTAAAATCAAACTTTCTCCACTTTCTTTTCTCCATATTAGTGAGATGTTAGTTTTCCTTTAGGATGAGTTCTTTGATATTGATTTCTTACACTTTAAGGTGTTTGTTATAAGCATGATTGACTCACTCTTGATAGACACAAAGATGAATGAGTGCTGCTAAATGACATTCATCAAGTAGATCAAGTTGGGATAAATGTTCTTAACAATAATCACTCTTAGAGATGAGATCTTGCATGGATATGCGAAGAGAGGGAATTTGGAATTCAAGAGGAAAAATGTGCTCTACTCCAAAAACTAGAGAGAAAGGGGTAGCACATATAAGGGTTCAAATGATAGTATGATATGTTCATAAGGTAAAGGGGATGTATAAATGCCAATCCTAACCAAATGTATTAACCATTTTATTTAACATGTTGTTGAGAGTTTTGTTAGAGGATTTTACCTATCCATTAGCTTGTGGATGATAGGTTGATGAGAAGCTTAACTTGATATTGAATGTATCACAAAGACCTTGGAATTGTTTGTTTTTGAAAGATTTTCCATTGTCGATGATAGTTTTATGAGGGAAACTAAGATGATAGATGATGTGATGATTGATAAACTTAACAATATTTTCAGATTTGGTTGAGATAAGAGGAATAGCCTCTACCTCTTTGGTAAAATATTTGATCATAGTGATGATAGAATGATGTCATTATGAAGAATGGGGGTTAATTTCTCTAATGAGGTCCAAATCCCATTATGAAAAAGGCAAAAACTCTTTGGATACTTGAAGACTATGACTAGGTGCATGGTGTAAATTGGTAGATTTTTGACATTTAACACACTTTTTCACATAATCATAATAGTATTGATTAAGAGTATTCCAATAATATCCAAGGTGAAGGATGCGTTTAGTGATGGCTAAGACACTAAAGTATCCCCCATAGATCCCATTATGTGTTTCCTTGATGACATGAGAGGATTCATGACTATGTAGGTAATGGAAGAGGAGACCATAAAAGCTATGTTTATAAATAATCCCTATAGTATGGTATAACATGAGGTACTCTAGATAAATGATCTTTGAGAGTTCCTAGAAAGACTGGCAGGAATGATGACAAGGTTGAGATAGTCAAAGGTCTACTAATACCAAAGGTCAAATTGGGTTTCCTCCACATTAAAGATGCTGGGAGAGTTTGATTTGACATAAGAGGGCTAGGTAAGTCTATGGATAATGATAGATAGCTTAGATTTAGAGGGTATAAATAGGATTTGAGAAGTGATGGAAGCCATTGTATTGGCAAACTTGTTCATAGATCATGGAGTGGTTTGGATATGGTAGTGTTCAAATGATGCTAAGAGTATTCTAGATAATTGTTTGTACTATTGTAAACCATCATTATTTCATTAATAAGAGCCATTAATTTAATTGACTAGAAGTTGGGAGTCACCAAATATGTTGATTGTTTTGACTCCCAAGGCTAATTTAGTTTGGAGGCCTATCACTAGGACTTCATACTCAACCATGTTGTTGGTACATTTTAAATATATATTTAAGGATAAAATAAGAGGTTCACTATGAAGGGGAATAAGGATGATCTTTATTCCCCCACCATGGTGATACTTTGATCCATTAAATAACATGGTCACTTGATAGGTGAAGTCTTCCTATGAGAGGGTCATAATGGACTGATTGGGAAACTTAAGAGGAGGAGGTTGATCATATACTAAGGGTACATTAACCAATTGGTCAGCAATGAATTTCCCTTTAATTGAATTTTGATCAATAAACTCAAGGTAAAACTCAGATAAATTCATGAGCCACTTAGCCATATGTTACTTTGGTATGGCTTAGAGTGCATATACTTGAGTGGGTCAGTATTGGTTATGATATAGGTATTTTAATTGAGAAGGTAATGGTGAAGTTTGGTGGCCATGAAGACAAAATCTAGGCAAATTTTCTCAGTATGGGTATATCAAGTCTCATACTTTACAAGCTTATAACTAATGTAATAGATGGCTTGTTCTTTATGTTGTTCATCCTAATGAGCAAGAATTACCCCTAAGGATTGGTTGGTGATGGAAATATAAAGGTAAAAAGGTTTATATTACTTGGAAGGAATGATTATAGGTGGAGACAAAAGGTACTTTTTAGTTAATCAAAGGCCTTTTGACAGTCGTTGTTCCACTTGAAAGATACATCCTTCTTAAAAAGGTGGTGAAAAGGTTGGAACCAGTCTAAGAGCTAAGAGATAAAGAAACAAATGGATTGGAGCTTCCCCTAAGAGATTTAGAGTTTCTTGAGGTGGGTAGGAGGAGGCATGCTAAGGATTGCTTTGATTTTGGCTAGATCAACTTCGATTACCTAAAGGAAGATGATAAATCCTAAGAGCATTCCTGACAAGACCCCCAAAATACACTTCTTGGGGTTAAAGCAGACATGGTAATGGATGAGTCACTCAAATATAATATTAAGAATGACCAAATGGTCTTTACAACATTTTGATTTCCCAAGAATGTCATCACCATAGTCTTAGATGATTTTGTGAATAAGGTCATGGAAGATGTAGGTTATAACATGTTGGTAGGTTGTAATAGTGTTCTTCAGTCCAAAAAGCATAACCCTATAGCAAAAAGTCCCCTATGGGGTGATAAAGGTAGTTTTGTGTTGGTCCTTAGAGGTAATTAGGATTTTATTATAACCCAAGAACCTATCCATAAGAGATAACATCTCATGGATGGATATAAGATCAACTATTTGGTCAATTCTTGGCAAAGGAAAGTCATATTTTTAGCAAGCAAGGTTGAGGTCATGAAAGTCCACATAAATGCATAGTACCCCTATGGCTTTGGTGATAGGTATGACATTCAAGACCCATTGGGGATAGTTAATGGGTTGAATAAAGTTGACATATATGATACATTGAATCTCTTTTTAAATGAGAAGGGCTGTGTGAGGGTGCATTCATCAAAGTGTTTTCCTAATCAATTTAGCATCATAGTTGGTGACTATGTTTTGGGTGGAAATAGAGGGGTCAATTTTTGGCATGTCATTATAAGACCAAGTGAATGCTATGATATGGTCTTATAGGAAGGAAGGGAAGTCTGAAAGCTCCTCAAAAATTAGAGATTGGCCAATTTTTATAATATACAGGTTATTTAGAGTGCCCAAGTTGACATCCATGGTGGATTCATTCAACATGGTGGAAGTATCATGAGGAAGATATTTGTGGATAGAATAATCTAGTGTACCAAGATAGGTGAGAATGGAATCATTGTCCTGACATTGAATGGTATTAATAGTAGGAGAATTATCTCTTATCATCTCAAGATGGGTTAAAGGAATGGTTACCATATCCCCATCCTTTTGATAAGTTATGGGTCTAAGGTTGATCATGTTGATGAAAAAAATGTGGGGGGATGATGTCATAATCGTTAACTATCGATGGTGGAGTAGATGGAGAGAGTGGGATTTCCTCATCAATGATGATAATGAGAGGTGGGTTAGTTTGTTATTTAGGTGGAATGCAAACAAGGCTATTCTTTCCATGAGGTTTTTGGGTTTTTATTGGAAGAAAATTGTGAGGCCCATGTTCATACTAACCTAAGCCAAATCCTTTCCAAGCACACCTATTAAGGTATGTCTAGGAAAAGTCTAGTTTGTCTAGATAGGAAAAGCTAAAGGTGAATGGTCAAGGTGAAAAAGAGGTGGTAGAAGTGTCAAGGGGTTTATCAAGTCCCCCATAGATGAAATTGGTTTGAAAAGTTGAGGGTCCAAAAGGAAAAATGGTTCTGATATTAGGGTCATAACCAGGTTGGTGGTAAAGTTTCCCATACTCTTGGGGAGTATATAAAGTGTCAAAGGTCAAAAGGTGATACTTCCCTAATGAAATATTTTGGATGGTTGATTACAAAGGGTATATTGTAGGGATTTAGGTAAAAGGGATGGATGAGCTTGTGGATGATTTGATGGTAGAATAATATGGAGCTTTGTCTTTTACTCGGGAAGGTTTATTGGATGGAGGAAGGAAAATGTTATTGGGTTGGTACATCATGTTACATGATGAAAAAGGACTAGGGTCAGCTTGTATGGTAATAACTTAACCTTTATGCTCAATTTTGACACACCAGTGTAGGGTAGATGGCACACAACCCATGGAATGAATCCAAGTGCATTGTAGCAAAACATTATACTAAAAATCACTTTCTACTACATAGAATATCTCAGGAAGTGTGTGGGATCCTAGGTGAATGTGAAGGACAATATTCTTAGAGTCATGGATATGGCATCATTAAATAATCAAAACATCATATAGGTTTTTGACATAATGTTCTCAGGTAATTTGAGTTGGTTGTACATGTGAGAGGAGATAATGTTGATACTAACTCCCCCATCAATCATATCCCTCTTAATGTAAGTTTAGTTGATGTAAGTAGTAATGAAGAGGGGAGAATCTGGGTCATTTGGATGGATAGAAGGTGTTTATAAATCCTTAAAGGTAACCAAGTTGGAAATGTGAAGAGGTCTAACAAAGGCTACTCAAAGTTGGGGGTCTTTTGATTAGACCTCTATGGATTTCAAATCCTCTATCATCACATGGTAGTGATGGGGTGAGGTATTAATTAGTTCATACAAACTCATCTTCAATAGTGTTTGGTAAAGCTATTTTAGAAATACTCATTGAATTGATTTAGATGGATTAGAGTGGGAGGGTCCCAAGATGGACACCTTAGGTTTGGTTGAAGGTAAAGGTGCTTGGTGTTGGATAGGTGGTTGGGTGGTGGAAGAGGGATATGTCCATAGTATGGACACCTTTACCTTTCCATTATACTTTGGTTGGGCTTGTGATCATGTGACCACATAGATGGTATGGATTGGGGTAGGGGTTAGGCTAGATGATTGCATCAGTTCCTCTTCACTCTAAGGTGAGAGTGGAGGAGTAGGTAGGTGTTGGTTAATAGTTGTTGGTTCATGGATTGGTATCAAGATCCTAAGAGGCTCATCTGATAATAAGTCATCCTCATGATATAGCTAAAGGGATTGTACTTGGAGAGCCTTATAGTTCTTTATGTCATGCTTAAGTGTCTTATGGTATGAACATACTAATTTATCATTGTACTAAGATGGTTTAGGACTTTGTGGGTTAAAGGGTTTGATAGGTGGCAAGGTTAAGCAAGATGATTGTAATAGCCTCTATAATATGGTTGAGTAAGATTCATAAATATATGGAAAGGCATAGAGGTCTTAGGTTTGATAGTTGAGTCAAGAAAGTTTTTAGAAGTAGGCTTGGTGGTAGAGGCTTTGAGTAAATGAGTGTTCTTGGTGGATGGATTCATTTTTGGTAGAGAGGTTATAATTTTGGGGTTATAAGGTTTTGAGGTAGACATTTGAGAAGTAATTAGTTTTTTTATAGACAATTGGAAGGTGGGAGTCTTGGTTATGGATGATTTGGTGGAAATAGGTGTGGATGAAAGTAGAAGTGATGGCATAACCAAAAGTGGTGGTTGGGCTTTGATTGGGATTGTTGGTTTCCCAATTAAGGTAGAGGGATGAGGTCCCAAAATAGAGGGTAAAGTAGAGAGGGAAGGTAGGGTTTTGGTTTGAGGGATCTTGGATGGTTTTACCTTCTTTGTTGGCCTAGTTTGGGGTTTATTTGGTATGGTTGGTGGAGTTAAGTTCAATTTAAATGAAGGGTGAGTAAGATTATGAGTAGGGGGTATGCCAAGGTTTTTGGTAGGCTTGGTTGGAGTGGTAGAAGGTAGTTTGGTTATCTTAGGTGTAGTTGGTTTGGACAATTTAGGTATGGTTTGGTCGATAGAAGTTTTCAATGGTTTGATTATGGTAAAAGTGGGTTCAGCAATAGGAACACAAGGCTGGGACGATAGTGTTGTGGTTGGAAGTTATTACTTTACTTGGTAAAGAAGCTTGAGATGGTGCCAAAATGTGCCATGATCTGTGTCAGGTTAGCATAAGTATTATAATTTATGAACTAGTCTAGATAAAGGTCTATAGATGGGTTTGATTCCTTTGTTATTGAGCACAAAGGTTAAACCCATGGGTGTAGAGAGAGAAGTGGTTATCTCACCCCTTTTCTCAATCAAAGGCTCCAAGATTTGGGAAGGTGAATCTCTCATGGGGGAGGTAGGTGGAGTGATCCCTTTCTTAGGAATTATTTCCAAAAGAAGAGTGGACTATCATATGATGGAGGAGAAGGAGATGGTGGTAATGGTTACCTCTTTTGGTACATCTTCTAAAAGAGGGATTGGTAGCTCAAAAGTTTTAATGGGTGGGGAAGATAAAGAGGTTATTTCTTGGGTTTCATCTTCCAAAAAAATAGAGGGTAAATCCAATACCTCAATAAGTGGAAGGGAAGGAAAGGTGGTTTCATCAATGGTTTCCTCAATAATGAGTTGACTAAGGAATGTATTAATGGTATGAACTTCATGGTGGGGAGACGATTATGCCTAATTGTTTTCATTGTTCATAGAAGGGGCATGGTTGGGAAATGACTATCTAAATATGTCAAGTGATTATTTTGGGGTTGCTTTGGGGTGATCCAACACAAGCTCCCCTTGTCAATGAGGGTTTGGACATCATTATTAAAGGTATTACACCTACTAATGTCATGTCTAATGACTTGGTGGAAGGCACAAAATTTCATTCTCCTTGTACCAACCTAGTACAAGATGAGAGGAATCAAATTTATATTGATGTTTTATTGGGGGAAGATGTATGATATAGGCCTTTAACAATTTCTCCAAACTTTAAGCATGTGACTCTCTAAGTAGAGTAAATTATTTTTGGGTGTTATAGTTTGGGTTCCTGGTATTTTGATTGGGGGAATTGGAAGAGTTAGATTGGTTGAAAATGGACAAAGGGATGGTCTTAAGGATAACCACATTCATGATTCCCTTATTTTTGGAGTTAGTGTTAGTTTGGTTATTGGGTTTAGACAAGGAAGCCTTATTTTATTCGAAGATGTAATTCTTGTTTCTCAATTTCAACTTCCCCTAATCAATGGCTATATTCTCTAGATTTTGTACCATGGTGAAATCATTATCAAAGGTCCTAAAGATTTGGACCTATAAAGTAGAGGAGATGTGTTTGGCACAATACCAAGCAAAGATTTCAATCAGTTTGGGTTTGGGTAGAGAGAAGGAGAGTTGGTTTATCAAACTTCTCTAATGAGATACAAAGTCAATAATGGATTTGTAATTTAATTACCAAATGAAGTAGAGATTAGTGATGGATACTTTCTTAGATATGTTTAATGAGAAGTGGTCTAAGAAGATCTGAGCTAGTTAGGCAAAAGAAAAGAGGGAGTCCTTTGTAATAAAACTATATAGGGTTACTATTAGAGGATGATTCCTAGGTGACTAAAGGTTGGGTGGAGATGGTGGAAATATAAGTGTCACCCATCAGGTGGAATGGCATGCCATATGGAAATTCAATAGGTATAGATAAAGTATGGGTATGGTGGGATATGGTGTTAAGGTAATGCTAGAAGGCTATGGGGTTGTTATCTAGAAAGGTAGTGAAATCCACATCACCTTGGGCAACTATTTGAGGGATGGTATGACTCCCAAAAGGATGAGGAGAACTATCTACATCTAAAATATACTTCATGGATGAGGGGGAAAAGGGAGGAAGATGATTAGGAGGTGGGTCTTAGTTTTCATAGTTTCTTAGTTGTTGCCTAGTGAAAACCATGTAAGGAAAAGAAGAAGATACAAGCAATTTCACAACTCAAACAAAGAGAAGTCAAGAAAAAGTCAAAAAAATCAAACACACACTAAATTAAGTTAAATAATAAGGTTAAATTTAGTATCTCTTGTGGTTTATGCCTTGAGTTTTAAAAATTATATGACTAAAATTGGCTTGTAGAGCAGGTACTAGAAAAGAGGTTTATGATTGGTTTAAGGTTAAGTTTAGGATCTCAAAGGGATCTATATTGGAAATTAGTATGTGAATTGATATTGGGGCTTACCTCCTCACTACACACACCATAATGATAAGGTTTTTGGGTTCTTATCCAATAAAAAACCCATTGCCAGAGATTATGCTCAACTAGAGCACTGAGTTGGTTCTCCCCTTGGTGATGAAATCCAAGTAGGCAAGCTAAGAAAGGTGACTGCTAGGTGATGAAATCATAATTAGGCCTTATGTTAATGTTTTATTCCTTATTAACCATAAGTGGTTTGGTCTTGTGTGTGTGATAAGAGTGAAGCTAAAATCAATTCACTTGATTAATAAAGCTATGTGAGCTAACATAAGCAAGAAAACAATGGATGCAATCAATTTTAAGCCCAAAATGAAATTTTGATTTCATTGTATGAGAAGAAAGATAAGAATAATTCACTAAATTCAAATATGAACCCAAGGAAAGACTCAAGGGTCCCATCGAGCTTGCCATAATGTCTTAGAAAAATTTCACTTATGTTCTTTAAAAGAAGGAGAAAATAAACCTGAGAAAGGTATGGTAGAAAACTTGATATGTTGTGTGCATATTAATTAGATGATTATAGAGAAATCCTCTTTTTCTTGGGAGGAATGACCTATAGATAAGAAATCATTGAAGCAAATGGTTGATTAGTTATATAGTAGGGTGGATAGCCTAACAAGCTAGATCCAAGAAGCATGAGCTTCCTTGGAGGTTGTCAATCCACACTTTTAAACAATTAAGATCAAAAATCAAAAGATAAAGTACTTATATAAACAAAAGAAGATACTTAAATGTAATACAAGAAGATAGATTTGAATAATTATAGTAATAAATAGATTGATATTAATGCTAAATAGATTGGGTATAGTTCAAAAAATAGTGCAGGGTTCTATGATAAGGCAAGAGGTTAGAAACTGAGATTTGGATAAGGTTTGGTGGGTGAAAATAGCTTTCTATTTATTTATCTAATAGTGACCATTGGTAGTTGGGTGTAACCATTGGTGGTTAGGGTGACTATCAGTGGTTGAGATAGATCATCGATGGTTAGAGTGACCATTGATGGTTACTATGGTTTTTGGTCTGGTCAAAAAAGACTACCTGGCAAGGTTACATAATGAGATTTTGGAAGGTGGTTTGGGTTGGGTTAATTTCAAAACAAAAATAAAGTAACTAATTACTAAAAATATATACTTAGATTTCTTGGTTGTTGATTTGAAGAATGGTTGAGGTAGTTGGCTAATGAATTGGTTAATAGAGTCTGGAGAAATTCTTGTAGAGTAATGGTATTTGGATATTGGCTAATGGGTGGTATAACTTTGGATCTATATAATAATTTCTAGTTTGATAAAAGAATGGCCTATCAAAGAAATTATGATACAAGAAGATCTTGATCATTGTGGATGATCCACTTTTACCTCCTACTCCTCTCTCTTTATAGGAAAATAAGAGAGGTGAAAGTATAGGTCCAATAAGAGGTTTAACTTGTTGTCTAAATTTAGATTCAACATGCATTGATCCATGAGTGGATTAGGAAAGCTAATTATAAAAAAGTAAGGTGGAGTTAAAAGTTGAAGTTAGGTGTTCAAGTAGTTGGAACCTAACTATCAATGGTCAGGCATAATTATTGATGAATAGGGTGACCATCAGTGGTAGAGGATCAAAGCTCAAGTTTGGTAAAAGGTTTACTTAGTTAGCTAGTTAGATAACTTGACTCAGGTTTGTGGTTGAAGGGTTGTGGGATGGTAACTAGGGGGTCCTAAGGTGGTCTAGGGGTGTTTTGACATCTAGAACAATTGTATATAGTTTTTTAGTGTCTACACCAAGTAATTAAGTGCCTCATGATTAGTGAAGAAGATGAAGGGGTTACCAATAAGTACTGTTAGAACTTTTATATGATGTAAACCATAGTAAGTACCTTTCACTTAGTTATGGTGTAGTTTTGCTCTAGCTTGGTCAATTTTTTACTTGTAAAAGAACTGGGATGGTCCATTTTACCTTTGCTAGGTTGTACTAGAATGACACCAATTATAGTTCTAGATGCATCGACATGGATATGGAATGGAGTTGTCCACTCAAGAAATTTTAATAGTAGTGCAGTTATTAGTTTGATTTTTAGGGTCTCAAATACATATTCCTATGTTGTGTCCCAATAGAATGGGCTAAATTTTCACAAGAGTTATTTTAGTGGTGCCATAATCTTGGCATAGTTCCTTATGAACTTACTATAGTAACCATAATGGCCAAAAAAGGCATAAACATCATTCTACATTGATGGGGTCTAGAGTTGAAGGTTGATGGAAATCTTCATATGATCAAAGAGCGAACCATATTTATAGATGATGTTCCCAAGAAAAGTGCCAAATGGCATTATGAAAACACATTTATTAAGGTTTAAGGAAATATGCAATTACCAACACCTCTCAAACATTAGGTGAAAGTTATCATAGTGATCCTTCACTAATCCATACAAAGTCTAATCATCAAAGTACACTTAGAGAAACTTGTGAATGAAGTCCATTAAAGTGGTGATCACCACTCAAGAGAATATGGTTGGTGCATTCTTGAGTAGAAAGGGAAACATGTTGTATGAGAAATAACCCCATTCTATTGAAAAGTTATTTTTGGTCTTATCCTCCTCAATCTGGATGTGATGGTATCTAGAGAATCCATTAGTGAAAGTGTATATCTCATAACTTGCAACACCATCCAAGATTTTGTCAATGAATAAAGTTGAAAAGGGATCAGTTATGTAGGTAGTGTTTAATAATCCATAGTGAATGTAAATATAGATGCACCCATCATTATTAATGCTAATAAATATGGGGTTAACCCATTTAGATTCTTACACAAGGTAGATGATGCTTGTGGCTAGCATACCATCAAATATTATTTTGACCTTGACACAAAGATTGGGGTTCATCTTATAAGGTCACTTCTTAATAGGTCTCACACCATCAACTAGCTTGATGCTCATCTTTACAAGGTATGGGTGTGTGCCCTTCATTTCTCTATATTTCCTAGGGAACAAGTCTTTAAATTTATTTAGGTGATCCATAATGCATGCTAGCTCCACATCAGACCAATAGGCATCAAGAGTAGCAATATCTGGTTCCCTTTTAGACTTGATATTCACCTTTATGGTTTTTAGTGATATGTGATAGGGCTCATTCTTCTCTTAATGAAAATACTTAACTTGTCTATTACCCTCATTTTTTTCTATCCAAAGGTGGGTAGGGTCTTCTTCCTTTAGAGTGTCATCCTCAATTTGGAACACTAACTTCCTCTTATGAAAAGTATCCAATTGTGTGACTTCCATGTTTTATCATCCTCATCACTAGAGTAATTATTGAAGGTTTACTCTTCAAAGAAATTAGGGAGTGCTAGCCCCTTTTCATCAAGCATGTTTTAGATTAAGGTAAAAATAGGTTTTAAAGGGACCTCGAAACCCTAAACATCAAAAAAGATATAAACCATAAAGCACAACTGATTTTCAAAAAGGAACCTGAAACTGGAACAAACCAAACCAGGTTAAATAGGAACTTGAAAAGAGTAGAAAATCACTAAAGAAATAGCGGACACAACACAGAATGAACCATCTACAAATAGGATCAACATCCTACAACCTCCCATACAAATGAGGTTATAAAAATTATTTATTTTTTACATGACCGAAGATTCATATCTAGAGGGGGGACCAAAGGCTTAGACTTCTTCCTCTTAACAACTATCCATCCATCCTCTACCTTTGCTGCCTCAGTCATCCATACCTCAGAAGACAGTGATCCATGAAGCCTAGGGGACACAAATGGCTCAGCAACATCCTTTTGAAAACCAGCCACATTCTGGCTCCTAGGTAGTTCCTCCACAATAGGGGGAGAGACCAAAGCCTCCTCAACAACTGGCTTAGAATGATCATTATTCCCAATCTCCATAGGACCATCTATGGAATCTTTCACCCGTGAATCCTCCTCAATCATCAGCTCGAAATGGATACTATCTTCATTCTCAAAATCAACCAGATCTTCCACTGGTTGTTTAACCACGTAATGTTTGGAAGAAGCCTCAGACCACCAAGAAGGTGGTCATCTAGTCTTAGATTTCCCAGCCATACAACAAGTAGCAGTATGACCCATCAAGTGATACTTTCTAAACTGGAAAGGTACTCCCTCAAAATCCAACATTTATGTCTAAGTACCCCTTGGGGAGTCCAGACAAATCACCTCTAGTAAGCCCTTAGAAACATCCACCTCAACCATTAAGCGTGCACAGGTCGAATGGTAACTATTCGAAGTATCCACAAATAAAAAGTCTCCTATAGCATTCCTGATGGTTTTAAAAACTGATTCATGCCAAAGATGTATTGGTAGATTTGGGAGTTGAACCCAGATAGGGAACTTGCTAAAGGTTTCCGTCAACGGATTAAAATTAATATGCCACCATTTAGCCATGAGAGGATATTTACCCAACCATAAAAAATTACTGTTGCTCAAGATTATCCTTCTATCCTCTGGGATTTGGAAGACAACTATAAAGAAACATTTAACACATGGGAAGATTTCAACACTGTCTTCAATAAGTGGCAACCAATTCTTGGAGATCCAGCCATGTAGATCAGAAAGAGAGGGCCAAAAGCCACAGAAATGAAAAATAACAGCGTGAGAGGAAAAAAATTCTACCCGTTTAAAGATTTCATCAACTAATTATGGATCTATAGTTACCCTAGTGGGTTTTATAGCACTTACTGGTAGAATATGGGATGGCCCAAATGATGCACGAGACACAGCTTCATGTAGATTCGCTTCAAATGCTGCCACATCCACGAAAGTTCTTCCCCTTGCTTTAAACCCTGATCCAAGAGCGTAGGAAAAACACCTGGCCAAAAAATTTCCTCCACCCGTAGGAGAGGTCTCTGTAGGGGCATTTAGAATCCTTCCCATACGAGCTGACAATGCCCCATCCGTTTTAGAAGCCGTAGCCATGCCGACCTCCAGACTGTCGACACCCAATTTCAAATTTTTTGGAAACGCACGCTCAGGAGACGACATGACTCTTTTTTCATCAAGAATGTTAGTTAGGCACTCCTATAATATTATAATGTCCTCAAACACTGACCTTATAATTACGTAGTTCAATTAGTTCAAGTTTTTGAAAAAGTGCATCCTAGTCAGCTATCTTGTGGTGCATCTCATTGATAATGTACCATGTCAACACCCATGTCGTCAAGGTTTTATAGAAGGCATGCATCTATAGATTCCTAGGGGCATTTTCACCATAATTAGTCTAAGTTTCTTCATAAAGGTATACATGCACTATGGGTCAGAGTTGCCAGAGTAGGATGAGATATCTAGGTCCTCATTACTCTTCCCAAATCTAGTGCAAATAACTACCTTCACATCTTGGAAAGTTGGAAAGCCAAGATTTTTTTCTACCCACCAATGAGTGGTAATGATCTTTAATGCATACACTAGAGCACCCATTCTATCCACTTCTTTTGAGATTCATGATTCAAGATCTTAGATATAGTCTTCTACTATATTAATCCCTACATATCTTAGGAACACTACAAGTTTTCCCTTACTAAGGTGAAACACTCATTTTTATTTCTTATTAGTGCATGGGACCCACATTTTATAAGTGTGATCAATCTAGACCCAACCTATCTTCATTGGTTTTAGCACCTTTTCTCACACTTAGTAGCATCTTTGACCAGTGGTCTCATATGCTTCCTTAACCCATTAGTCACAGGCAACATTAGTAGTATCTAAGGATGATTTCCCATCTTCCCAAGAAATCACTCCTTGATCATTAGGGTTTAGCATATCAACACCTTGCACTGTGATGTTATATATGTGGTTGATCTCATCCTTGAGGTCCACACTCTCAACATGGGGGGCCTTGGTCCTATGAGAGGGGTATCACTGCTCTCTCATTTCCATTCTTAAATGTCATGTAGCATTTATTGAAGCACATATATACAGTATTTGTAAAGCACCATGGCCTTCCAAGAAGTGTTAAGTAGCTATCTTATTTTACCAACTTGATCACTTTAAAATTAGAATGGAATTTAGTGGCCATGATATCTACAATTGCACTCTTTAGAATTCTAATCTGCTATTTCTAGGTCTTGTTGGCCATGAAAAGTATGTGAGGCAAAGGCCTCAAGGCTGACCTACCCATTTTATCCCATGCATTCTAGGTCAAGATGTTGACCTCAATGCCTGTGTCTATAAAGACCTCACATATAGACCATCCATCAATAGTGGCATCCATAAGGAGTTCTTGGTCATACTCCACATTTTGTGTATTCCAAACTTCTTATTCCCTTTTCATTTGTGGTACAAAAAATTTAATGATCTTGTGGCCCACATGCTCCAATAACAAGTTCTTCAATAGGGGAAACATCTACTCTCTTTGCAAGAGGCACAAGATCTTTTTTAGTTCTTATATTTCAACCTACTAGTTATGCTAATTCTTTTAGTAAGCAACAACCTACACTTCTAAGTCTCATGCTAACTGGAGCTCTCCTTATATGTTTTAGATTACACTCATGGCTTGATATAATACATCCTTTTGGCATGTTGGGTCTAGGTAAGGCATAAATTTGGGTTCATGCCATGTTAAGAACTTATTGTGACCCTTATCCCCATATTCTATGCATAAATTAGGTGTTGACACAAATAGTGACTGATTAGTGAATCCAGTATGAGTAGAGTTTCTTGTACTTTAATTCTCTCTATGTAGGCCAGTTGCACCTTTGGGGTTTATTTATCTATTTTCAGCTCTCGCCTGATCATTCCTATGCCCTTGTCTATACTAGGCCTACCTTGGGTCAACTTATTATACAAGCCAGGGCACTCCTTAACCTTACTAGATCCTTGAAAATACCCAAATGTGGGATGTGTAGGGTAGTTATATTGATAATTATCTATCAAACCACACTTATAACATGTACAGGGTGGGAACCTTCCACCATCACATCCTCCACCTCACCCTATGGTGACTCATGTCATCCCAAAGACTATATTATATTGATGTAGCCTTCATTTCCTTGGTTATACTACCCTTTTACTAATATGGTGGCATGGTATGTACCTCTTTCCATGTTCTCATGCATCTCATCAATCACCCAATAATCAATTATGGTATGGATGTAGGCATCACACAACTGATAATATATTTTTTATGTTGACTTAGTTGGTACATTACAACAAAGGGAAGTTGTGAACATTATGTGCCTCTTGATAAAATTCATAGCCTAGAAGGAATGTGTGCTTATTCTTTCATGGGAAATTGTTCCTATTATGTCCTTCTGCTTCATAGTCGGTGCACCATAATCCACTTTAAGTGTCTTATGATGAGATAGTGGCAAGATTTTGGATTTGGTAGGCCATAGATGTAATTTTCACTTCCATAAATGGTTTGATCTTAATATTTACACTTTGAATTTTTTTAGCTCTGAGTGTTAATTCAAGTTCTTCATAAGGGTATATAAAATTCTTCATGGAAAGTGTTCTTTAAAATGGCACTATCAACCTTATAATGAACCAATACTCATGTTGGAAAGGGTGGATATCATATGGGAGATTTGAAAGGAGAGTTTTGAACCTCACATCATATAGACACATAATTTCTAAGAGTCCTTAGGTAATATCTTTGAGCATTATGATGATTTTCTATTCAAACTTTGATATGTCAAGTTCCTTAAGGAATGCCTCCATTAGGGTATCATAATTGACCATGGCCTAATTAGGGTCAAATTTTCTATATCAAGTATAAATGTAATCAAGTAAAGTGGTTATGAATTGGGTTTCCTTATGCCCTAATTGGGTTATGACTTGATCATACCACTATAGTTCAAACTTTATCACATGCTCTATGGAATTTTCCACATAATGATGCTTTAAAAATTGCATGACCATTTTTTAATATATTTTTTATGGGGGGCAGCTAGGATATGAGGTACTTGTCCCAAAGCATCTATCTTGGTGATGGTCCTTCAATGCTTCTAACTGCTAGGTTAGACATTATTCTCATTTTTATTAATAGCATTTTTAATGTCGATAGTGATATACTACTTACTTGTGGTATTAGACCACTTCCTATGGGCTTTACCCACTTTGCATCATTAACATCAGCCGAGCTAGTATACTTGCACTCAAATTCTATTATGGTGGGCTAGCACCTATTGGTCTATAGGTAGTTACACTCACCTCCTCATAAGGAATAATTTATTTAATCATAAAATTACACTTCAAGTCTAAAAATAATCTAAAATCTATGTGGAAAATAGGGTCAATTATCACTTATGTACTTTATTCAAGTAAGGGATCAAACATGTGAGTATCCATCATAGGCTCAAAGGGGTTAGACACATAAAACATATCTTTAGTGACCAAATATTAATGGATCCCAATAGATTTTACACATTTCAAATATTGAGCTCGATCCATCACTTCATTATATCTCTCCTTACACTACTATATTTTAGGAGATCCTTCCCCATGCCCTTCCCACTCATTATGGGTTATCTTAGCACTTCTAGGTTCCATATATTCCATCATTCTATGCCATATCTTATTATATATTTGTCTTCTAAGCTCTTTGGTGTCAATCTACTTGTCCCTTTCCATTTCACTTCACCTACACATCTTCTTTTCCCCCTTGTGTTGCTCATACATAAAAGGGCTTTATCCTTCCATCCCCAAAGTCTCAAAACCATAATCCACCATTAGATGTTTGAGATCTACACTAAATTACTTCACAAATGTGCCTCTATATTCATATAAAAACTAATACTCTACTTCCTTAGGGCTTGATTATGTTAAAATTTTGAACTTAAGAATGCAATTGTTTAACGTTCCTTGCCACCATTTATCTATTAATCTAGTCCAAGTGGCATCTAAGGTCTCAATCCTCTCTATTCACTACTTCATCCACTCATAGTGATGTTCATAGATTATTTTATGGTGTGTTTAATATGAAACCAATCACTGGTATACATGCTCAAGTAACTCATAGAAAAAAACCTCACATAGAGCATCATACAAGTTGTGTTGAACCCACTTTCTTAGATTTTGACCTTTACAGGTTAGATGCTTCAGTGCAAATCTATCTTCTACCTATTGTAACTAACACTCAATGTGTTATAGGGAGAGTTAGTAAATTATTTTGTCTCACCATTGCAATAACAAAATTCAATATGGGTCCTAAAAATAAAACCAAAATGTTGTATAAAAGTTAGGTGCATAGGGTATATTAAAGTCAGTTATGGACTTGTTACACTTAGGTGAAAACATGAGATATTTATTTTGCACTCAACATTTTAAACTTGACTAAACCAACATCACTTCATATAAGTCATATGACTTATGTGCTCACTCGAAGTATAATAGAGAAAGAACTAGGGTTGCATTGGGCTAGTTGTGTCATGGTGCAAGACATTAATTCTAAGACTTAGTCATTTTAAATAAGGCTTAAGTAGATCACAAGTCTTTCATGGGCTAGGATTTTTGGTCTATAGGTGTATGCCCATTTGGGTGACAAGTTATAGAGTCATTTGGGTGTAAAAATTTGATAAATTAATCCTAACATCATATAGGTGCTAGAAGGGTCAAGGGGCTACTTTCAAATGAAGTGTTCATACTAGGATTATGCTTCTTAGCAAGGGTAGGAACACTTGGTGCATGAGATTCATATACTTAATATTTTATACAAGTTATGGCTAACATCATCATATATATTAGAGGGATGCCATTAATGTCATGAACCTGAATATTACTTGAAATTTACTTAGCATAATAGAAATTAAACTATGACATTACATCCATTAAATTCATTTTGCATTCAAATAAAAATACCAAAGATGCATAAACTAGATGTTATATTCACGACAATTATTCTTTATCATTAATCAAGCTCAAATATAGAAAAAAGTTTAAATACATGCTTAACTCAAAGAACTTAACAACCTAGAGGCTTATAAGTGAGCTTGGGCATATACAAACAGAGCCTTCATGGTGTTTGATCTATTCCTAAGTCTAATTGTGGTCATTACAAAACATACAATACCAATTACAATTTTCTAGAGCTTTACTACACTAAGTTCACATCCTCTATTTCATTAGTTTGATATCCTTTTATAGGTTTTCATGAACATGTATTCTAGGGTAGAGTGTAAATGTAAATTACCGAATTGGAGCCTTCGTTGATCATTCTATTGGCTCCATTACCTTGTAAAGTTTACACTGTAACCATCACATATTACCCAACCTAGAAGATGCCCCAAAAATCTTGGAATTAGTTAATTACCTACTAGCTGATGTAAGGTGTACACTAATTCCTCCAGAGGGAACCAATATGCCAAAAATTCATAATTTCTCAAAATGATGATTTGTACTGATGTGTCTATTGTGATGGCATGAGTCCTTACATACCAAAATAAGGGGCCTAATAGTGAGTTTGAGGTTCTTGATAATGTCAAATATTTTAATAGTTATACGATCAAGTTACACAACCCCTTTTATGATTGGAGTGTATCCAATGCCTAACATATTATCTACTTATTAGGCATAACTGTATTATTTTTCCCTAAATCTATCATGCAATTATGTATAATGTACTTTCTAATGATGAGGGAAATATAAAATGGAGGTGGTTTTTTACCTTAATTGTATTTTCACCCTTTGTCTAGAACAAGATGGTAAGAACAAATAATTTACTTATTTTAATTTCATGACAAAGGTGGATTAAAGTCTCTTTCAATAAGTCTATTTGAGCAAGAATGGAGAGAGCCTCCTACATAGTGACATTTAGTTTTTTATCTTTATTTGCTCAACTATGATGAAGGTAATTTATCCTTTTTTTAGATGGAACTTTGGAATAATAACATATACACTTCGATGTTAGATGATTTGAATATAAATTTATTTTTTAATAGCTTGGTTTTCTTGTACTTGAAGTGCCCCAACAACTACTTTCTCCTTGGTAACTTCATGAATAACTTAGAAGGTGGGAGATTGACTAGTTAAAGGAGATAACTCTCCTTCCATTACTCTTTTATTAAACCTTGTGTTATAAGAAATTGGGTTATTTCCCTTATTTTCCACCTCATTTTGATTCATAAAATAGAATTCATTCTCTTATAAATTCAAGATGATTGACTCACCTTGCACTTGTGCTTGTTCATGCACCTCTTAGCTTTATGAAGCTGATTCACTTGGTTTCTCTTAAGAAAGTGACATGCTTTGGATAATCAAGGCTTGATTGAGAATTCAATTTGGGCATGTTGTTTGGTTAAAGCTGATTTCATGGATAAAACCACTCATAATCCTGAACCATGTTGTTTTTATGGGTAAAATAGCTTTTAAAGTACTAGAAGCATTATGATTTTGACTATTAAAGGGCTTAACATATGTAATTTGGTCTTGAGCTTGTGCATTATCTTGATAAGGTTGATTATGAGGATTATAAGGATTATTGAAATGATTATATGGTTGTATATATTAATCTTACTATTATCTTTTTAATGTCACTAATTCGTTACCAAAGCTTTGTAACAATGTCTTAACTTCATGTAGCTCATTAGGATGGGTGGTAGTTAGAATGTCCCAGATAGTTATTACAAGAATGGGTGCCAAAGTAGGCTAAATGGGTGGAGGTTTAGGACATAAGGTCATTAAATATCTATGATAAATATTTACTTATTGAGCTAGCAGTATAGTACCTCCCATCAAATGAATCATGCCAACAATGTCACTATTCAAAGACCTCAAGTAGTATATGAATGAATTATTTGTTAGATATTTGAAAAAATATGGGATTATATCCCATTTATTTTGGAAACTAAATTTTAAATCCAAAATGTATTCATGAGGAGCTCTCTTGATGGTATCAAGTTATTCTATAAGAGAAATATGATCACTCTTATCTTAAAATTATTGGAAAATAATTTCTCCTAATTCATCATAATTATTTATTTTGATAGTTTATAGAACCATATACCATTGAAGATCCTTTAATTTTAAGGAGGTATTAAGAAGTATCATAGCCGCATTATCTTGAGTGATGTTGTGTACTACACATATGTTGGCAATGTCTTATATGTGCTTTATGGGAGTTATAGTATCCTAACCAATGAAAGAAGGAATGTTATTAGGAGATGTAACTAAGATATCATCATATTGTTGAAGGGACAAATGATTACCTATATTTAAAGTAAAAAATAACTAATTTCACTGTGCTACCACATAAAAAATAGGATACAACCTCTCTCTTGGTCTAGGAAATCTACCAAAAGGAGGTATAGATTGAACCTATTCTAATTATAAGAGATTTCCTAAGGAGCCAAGGTATAGAGAGGTTATTATTTTAGGAGACATTTATAATGTAGTAATTCCTCTTATAAGAGATAATGATAATTTAACAAATTGAAAATCAATACCTTTTATAGAAGCCCTAGTTTCCTTTAACATGAAAATGTAAGACTAATCTGAGAGTGGAAATTGATGGAGTTGCCAGGTGATTCTAAAGCATATTTAATTATGTAAATTAATAAGGAAGAACAATAAGTTATTAGATAAATTATTCAATCCTATGGACCTTTGTCCCACTCAGCATGTCAAAAACTATTATCACTTGGATCTTACGCCTGTTTGATTAATCAATTGATCTAGTGAAACAATGAGATCATCCCCAAGGCATGGGACCTTGGATCCTTAGGATGAACCTATGGAGAAGGATAGTTTCCTTCCTAAATTATGTGCATATTATTTAAGATCATATTAAGCTCTAAAATAATGCTAAATAAGACTTATTTATAGCTAAAATTATGATTTTAGGTCATGAAAAGGGAAACAGATAAATTAAAATTATAAAAGAGGTGATGCACCAAGTCTATAGATCTCCTCTACTTGCTTGGAAAAACACAATAAATTATAAAAATTGATAGTAAATCACATAAATCCTATAAAACCTATAACTTTCTCAACCTTGACATAAGTAATTTGTATGAATGTAGTGATCTACACAACATATAACCTAGAAAGAAGGGTGTAAAAGTGATAAGACAACACAAGGGAAGTAAATTTACATAAATGAAGAAAAATAATTCAAATTTACACTATAATAAAATAAATTGACAATGTATAAGAGGAAAACATCAATTTTTATTCGATTCCAAGCATCAAGCTAGTATTAAAAGTCTCAAAATGAGAAGAGTTTTGTCATACCCAAGAGGAGGGATGCTGAAAGAGTCTTTTGTATCTCTATATATAAGAAAATGAGATGAGAAAGGAGAGGATAGAAATAAAATATACCTCATTAATGATATCACCAATCCATCAATCAGCCCATGTAGAAACAAGACAAGGAAAATGGAATCATTAAGCTCCCTCCAATGCATTAGGCCTATTCCATGAAGATATCCAAGGAAAGTTAGCATAGTGGTGAAAGAGGAGACCCTAATTGTAATATTTTAGGCCTTAATAAGGATTTAACATGGTGGATATGCTCCTTAATTTATAATATATTATTGGAAAGCTCTAGCCTTAATAACCTTAATTGCCTATCTCCTCAAGTATACATGCTAAAGAGAATCTAGCTCAAGTTGACTTGACATGACTACCATAATTGTTGAATGTTTGAATTGGATATAGATTTAAAACATAAATTTAGATCCTTTGAATTTACTTTCCATGAATACCACTCCATGGAGGGAGTTACACATTTTTAGGCACAATTTTCAATGCTTTTATACCTCCTTCATGCTCTTTATGACCATCAACTCCATTCATGGTAGTGGTATATATTGACCAAAGTTTGACCCCAAGTCAAAATAGGTCAACCCATATAATTTAAAAATTTTATAGGGTTGTTATATGGTATTTTAATGGTCTTAAAGAGTCTTATATGGTCATGTTTGCCCTTCCTTAGCCTTGTCCAAGTTCTAGTCTTAGGCTCACTTTTTTAGTCTTATGTTCAAGTACAAGGTATTGGAAGGGTCAAAACAAGTTAAAGGTTTAATATAGTTTAAATTAATTTCAAAAGGTCATTTATATGTCATTTATATAACAATATCATGCTCTAACCTTTCTTTGACTCTCAAATGCAAGAAATCACATTTTTACCACCTTTTGGCCCATATGGAAGGGTTGGACATACCAATATCACAATAGAATGTTTCAAGAAGATTATAAATGCAATTGGTGTTAGAGAGAAGTTATAAAATTTTCAAGGTCAGTTAGGTATTGACAACTTGCAATTTTAACCTCCCAAATAGGAAAAAGACATTTTAAAGAACTTTTGGGCACGTGTATGGCCTTGGATAAACAATGGTCAGTTAGAAATGGTTTGGAAGTATTTATTAGGACCCCTAATTTAATTTTATTGATTTAGACTAAGTTTTAGGTCAAAATAACACTCCAAACTACTTTTCTCCTCCATCACTACCTTCACAAACTTAGGTAGGCAAATTTACATTGAATGGTGCCGCCAAGAGAGAAAGAGAAATTTAGGAACTAATTTTTTTTCCATTATTAGGAGTAATAACAAGATTAAAATTCATCAATTTTTTTCATTATGATTTCCTATTGTTTATGAATGATCATTAAAAGTCAACAAGTCACTATGGCTTATTTATTTAAGAGGGGTCTATTCTTGCACCTATTTCTCCAACTCATAAATAAATGGAGAGGAATGATTTTGAGGGTTGTTTTTAGAGGTCTTGTATCTCAATTTCTTGGTGGTTTCATCATACAACTCATATATATGAGTTTATTTCACTTAGAGAAAGAATGCCTTGGTGTATAAGTTGTTTTAGACAATCCTACTATAAATTATTATTTCCTCTTCATGGTGACCATTATCAAAAGTTTATAGTTCTTAATTATTCATGAAAACTCCCTCAATTTCATGGATTAATTGTTATTTTAACTCAGATGTGTTTTTTTCCATCTTATTTGATGCTCTTTGGGAGGCATTATTAGTGTTTGAATAATTCTAATAGAGTTTGATTGATAATTTAGGATAAATTATTAGTAATATACCATGGTGTGAAGTTATGAGATCATATTTCACTATTGAATCATGATAAAAATGAATAAATAATTCTAAATTCACACTTTTCCAATAAGAGGTCATGGTTATTTCCTTCAATGGTATGTTGTATAGACTACATGAACAAGTTGGATATGCTCAAAGCTATGGTAGAGCCTTGAGATGTATCTTCATGCATTTATATGCCTCTAAATACCCTATTGATATCATTATGGGACTCAAACAACTAACCTCTCCATTATATACATACAAACCTATACATGAAGAAATATGAACTTATATGTCTATACAAACATGTAGGATGAGTTTAAGGGGATATTATTTGATTGAATCTCTATAGACTAGTGAGGATTAATATGAAGAAGGCAATGGCTTGATAATTATTTAAAATATCCCAAGCCATTAGTAGACAAGATGGCTAAGAGATTGATTTGATAGTCTTAGGATACCTATAGGTTTATACAGACATATAGGGTAGGTTGAAGGTGACATAGGTCTTTGTTAGAGACCTTTTAAGACCAGTGAGAAGTGAAAATGGGAGTGTGTAATGGTTTGATAAGTTTGGAGGTTAAAGAACTCAAATAATGGTTTTATGTAACCCTAGGGTAGTTAAGTGAAGATCAACGACTGAGTTGATAGTCTTAAGAAAGTACCTATATGCTATATAACATAGATTTAGATAGGGGTGCATATAGTGTAAAGCATGTATGATAGAGGCTTTAAACCCAATAGAGAGATACATTAAGCTCATAAACTATTGAAGAGATCAATTATATGGTAGAAGGTAAGGTCTAAGCATGCAACACACAATCATAACCCTTGAAGAGACACCTATAGGTGACTTAGAGGGTAAATTTATTTTTAGACCTAAAGAAAAGAGTAGAATAGTGACTGAAAGGATATTGAGCCCATTTGAAACCTGAACTAAGTATATTAACTATGGATAAGGTCAATGGTGAGGAGAGACCTAAACATAAGAGATGCAATCAAAACCCTCTAAATGCTAACCACATGCATACATTGATAAGCTGGTTCATGAACCATTGAAGAATAAAAAATATGTTTGGAACTAAAATCGATACTCAAATTAGTTAAAAGACCAAAGGAAGTCATTGGTATAAGAGGGTAGAGTCTCAAACTCCCACAGTCAGTCAAAAACCTACAAGCATCTACATGCATGTTTAAGAGGCTAGTCACAATCTATACCTGAGTAAGAGCCTAAGAATATATGAAGGGTGTTTTAACCTATTTAAGTATTTAAGAGAATTAAATCATCCATTCAAAGGTATATTTGTGTGAGGTTTAATATTGAAAAACCTAACACAACCTTGACCTTAAAAAGGGGGACCTACAGGCCTACCTAATAAAGCATATTGAGTTTTAAGATTGAATTAAAGAGTAGATAATTATTTACTAAAAATATTGAACCCAATATGAAACTTAAAACAAATTTAATAATATTAAATAAAGTTTAGTGATGTGAATAGTTATATTATAGACACAAAGAAGGCAGTCATGGTCTGTAAGAGAAACACCTACAAGATGCAAGAACCCACTCTATACCAATTCTATACCTAAAGGCAAGAGTGTTTGAAAAGGATTTGAACCCAAAGAAGACTAAAGATAAATTTACTTAATTATTGAAGGGATATTAGTTTTAATTAAAATTATCAAACTCCTAAGCACATAATCAAGTGGCTAAATAAGACACCTATAGGTTAATCATTGAGACAAGTTGGTATTACGCCTAAATAAGAGATGAGGTACATGTAAAGGAATCTAAATTCTACATATAAGTTGATAATATGTATTAAAGTCACTATTAATAATAATTAAAACATGAATAATGTTGAGAAAAATGGTTTCTAACTTCATGCATAGCTAGTCAATACATATGGAGTCAACCTACAACTAATCTTGATAAATTGAAGTGTTGGGAGTTCCATAGGCATGATCGAGTATTAAAAGTTGGTAAAATGAATGTTTGTGACTTGAAAAAGACTTCCATGGTCTCCTTTAAGTCATATAAATAGTGAAATTACTTAATTTTTGTCTCAGACCTTGCCCACTTTTTGGGCAAATGGAAACCATGAGACTTAGGAGTCCACTTGAACTCAATTGCATGAAACAAGTTTCCAGACCTCATAGAGGGATATTGAGGTAACATAAAATCATGTAAATGGTTTCCATACACCTATAGGAGGTACTAAAGCTCAAGTTTTTCACTCCAAGGCCTTTGAGGGGTAGCAAAGACAAGACATGCCTAAACATCAAACACCTTGATCAATACATTATGAACACACAAAGGGGTAACCTATATTTAAAAAGAATGTGGAATCATGTGAAGGGATGTTATAGAGGTGTATAAACTATTAATAGTAGTGGGAGTGACTTATATAACCCAAAACTCAAAGTATACCTCTTTTGAGCTTGAGAAACATTAATAAAACCACTTAAAGAACATCTTCAAATGCTCATACCATTGCTCACACTTTGAATGTGAATATGATCCTTTTGGAATAATTTAAGGGGTATATCAATAATATTTTCTAAGTGGAAGAAGGTCATTTATTGATATTTTTTTTATGAAAAATCGTTAATACCCCAAATAGGTCTAAAACCTCTCTTAAACCTTGATAGTGACCGTCGAGGAGAAAAGAGATCAAATGCACATCAAATGCCATAATTTTATAATGAAACCTCTTGGATGTTGTTGAGGACTCCAAGGAGGTTATTTACATGTAATTTAATTATATATAATAGCATATGTACTACCCAAAATATCATGTTTTTGGGGTTTTATAGGTGTTATAAGAAGGGGAAATCTTGCCAATCATGGGATGAGGTCATTTGGGACTTTTCATAGCTGTTAAAATACAAAAAAATTACATAAGAGATTCTTGAAGTGATCAAACCAGACCCATTTTTAAAGGCATTATTAAATAAGCTCAAAATTAGATTAAATGGTAAGACCATTTCTTGGTTTTCATACTTTTATAGGGTATTAAGACCCCAAAATTTACATGGAGGGTTGTGTTGGCATAAGGAAAGTGAATCACATTCTTTTGGGTGATTTCACATGTGTTTAAAGCAAGGAGGCCTAATTCAAGAGAGAAAGGTAGAAAAATGAGTTTCCACTCAAAATCTAAAGATTAATTTTGACATGGAGATAGAAGGAAATAGAGGCTCCTATAATATTCCATTAGTTTTTAAATATCATACATATAAACCCCACACAAGGATATTTATAAGAAGAAAGGCTATAAGGAAATTAGGCCTATTGAAGGCTTAAGGAGTAAAATGAGTTCTTGGGAGTTATTCCAAGAACCAAAATAGTGTATTTTAGGCATAATAACATATTTTAAAAACATTCATATGGTTTTTATGAGCTAAATAACATGCACTTGAGTTTTAGGCCACTTAGACGAAACTAGGTGTGGGAAATAGAGAGTTACAAGACACCTATGCACTTGAATGATGAAATGGTAGGTCATAGGAGTTTATTTTGGCATGTAAAATATTTAGTAAGTTATTTTAGATTATTTTAAATTTAATTCATGTTTGGAAGGTCCATTTGTCACTCCTTTAGTGCAAAGAAAGGTAGTTTCAAGGAGCTAGTCAAGGTGTCAAAACCAAATTATAACCCTCACACCACTTAGAAGGTTGAAGATGATTTAGGAGTGAGACACATGGCCTTGGAATTATAATGGATTATCCCATAACTTATCTTCTTATTTTAAATCTTATGGACACTTATCAATCTTCTTCTACTACACCTCTCTCTCTCTCTCTCTCTCTCTCTCTCTCTCTCTCTCTCTTCACCATTCTCTATATATTGATCCACTTTTGGCTAAGTTTGTATCCTACACCAGGGTATGGTAAATCATTACCCATTTTTATGAATTTGATCAATGATAATCAATTAGTTTACCTCTTCTTAAGACTATACTTAGTGTGCGTATGAGAATAGTCGATATTGTCAAGTGAATTGACTTGTCTTCTTTGACATGTTATTATTTTCTAACACCTATATGCAGTTTAAAAAAATATTTTACACTTCATGTGGAGATTATAAGTGTGGTGAGAGATTTGAGTGAGTTTTTATATCTTTTAGTCACTCATGACCTCTTGGTTAGTCCTCCTAGATTAAGCAACCATCATAATATTCACATTGAAACACTCATGTGAGAGATTTAGATTAAGAGTAGTGTATGTAAGGTTAGTTTTATTGATTTAAAAGTGTACATGTATCTATTTGGTAGTGTTTAAAACATATTTGGTGCATCAACTCATTAGATTAGGTTTCTCTCCCTTTCCCTAGCAAGTGATAAATTAGTGTATGAGCCTAAGTGATTAATCAATCAGAGATAACCCTTTAATCTAGAGGTTTACCCTTGTTATAGACAACCCATAGATCTAGGGGTAATCCCATGTTTCACTAATTTTGGATAGGTTTGAACAACCTTCTCCTAGGATGAAAAATTTGGTGATAATAGTAGACATAATGTAGATACATGAACTGACTAAAATTTGTCTTGAAATTTAGGTAAAGGTTTCTAGGAGAGGTTGAGAAGATGGTGTCAGGAATCTAGAACAACAAACTGCTCTGATACCACTTTTTCAGGATTAGAAGCATAATTGATTACCTTGTATAAACAACTAAACATAGAATTTAACCAGAAGTAACAAGTAACTAGAAATTAGAAACAACACAAAATTTGAGAGACAATACAATCTTGTATTCAACTCATCTAGAAAGAAAATACAATAGAGAAGATGCCACACTCTTCCCACACATCTAGGGCTTCCCACACCTCTAGGGCTCCCAATAATTCTCCTTCAAGAGTTCTCTCTCTCAATTACGGTCATAAAAAACAACTCAAACACAGAGTTGTTGTTCACCTCCACCAGTTAGTAACCATACTGCTAGTACACAAGTACTCAAAGTACTCCAAGTAGATCTCCCTTGAACTTGCAACAACCTAAAAATCAAATGATCTTACTTACCATGTAGATCTAACTTGATCTTGCACAACCTATAGATCAACCAAGTTTTGCACACCTGCAAACCTAGATCTTACAATCAGAAGGATCTCTTCCTTGTCCTTGATTACAATATAGCCCCATGAGTCTATTATATATATCCCATGAAAATAATAATTAGACCTCTATTTAAAATAATTAGAAATGTAGCTCAAGACTAAAATTAGTCTTTTACATGCAAACAACTGGTTCGTTAAACTAACTGTTCATCAACTAGCAGTTCTAGAACTGCACAGGTGACTGACATCGGTCCCTGTCTGTCTGGAGATGACTAACATTGGTTGATTCCTGACTGATGTCAGCTGCTTTGTAGCTAGATGTGACTGACGTTAGTTGTGCCTACCAACATTAGTTGCTCTACAACTCAGCAACCTCCTTCGTTTACATACCTGTGAAGCTTTTAGTTCCACAACCTAATAGATGGTATATTATCATATTTGCTCATGATAACTCTTTGAAAAGATAAAAAACATGACTTTTCATGATCTAAGGATCAATATTACCTTATATTCTACCCTAAAAGCCTTTAGTAATCTATTTATAACCCCAAAAGACTATTTAAAAACCTATGGTTGGTCTATAGGCTAGGTGTTGAATTGACAAAACCTCCATCTATTCAACTTGAAAACCTATAGATTGTTTATAATATTTAACATCCTTTTTATCAACACTTATTATTTATATAGTCTTATAAATCTTTCTAATAACCCATGAAACTCCTTCAACTTTATTAGTTAGGCCTACAACTTAAAGTCCTCATATTGGTGGTCTTATGGATCTTGTAACCTTCTTTAAATTAATCAAATTGAAACATATCTTAAGGGGTCAAAACTATTGATTAACCCCACTATAAAAAAATCAATGTCTATATAGCCTTGTAAAGTATGGAACATGAATTAGATATAGAATAACTTTCATGTTTCTAAATATTTTCTAATAGTTACTTATCATTCTATAGGCTAGTTATTCTCTTTACCATACTTAAGTCTCCTTAAAACCTTGATAACATGCCTATGGGTGCATGATTTTTGTGTTAATAACATCATTAATAAGCCTATAACTTCACATTATTAAACCTTGCATTCTTTTTATCCTCCTTAACAACCTTGAAGACTAGGCCAACATGAGAGATCCTTATTAACTCTACCTACAACCTTTCATGCTTTACAATTTTTTGGTCTTCTAGACCTACAATTTTCATTACTTCACCTTGGAAACCTATAGGTGGTCTTTGATGGTTATTTGATTATGTTTTAACTTTTATAAATATCTAAAAACTTATATTATCATGTTAGAAACTTAAACCCTCTACTGGTAGGCTTGTAGGCATCTTTACCATGCTTGGAACTGACCATTTTCATTGATAGGCCTGTAGGTTCTAAGGAAGGTCTCAAAACCTTGAATTTAATTATCTAGATCCATGATATTATTCTTATAAGACCACCTCAAGACTTTATAGGAGGTCTGAGAAGCCATGGGAATGTGTAGTAGTCCTATCTCATCATGAATGCTTATATAGACTCATTTAAACATTTACAAAATGATTGTAGACCTACAGAAGTTTAATGAGAATCCTTGAAAACCTTGTGGTCTTGATAACCCCATGTTTTTTATGCCTTATTTTTTTTAAAGATTCCTCTTAAACTTTAAATCCTCATAGAGGCCTTAGAAACTACTCTAAAACCTCCAATATTAGCCTACAATTAGTCACCTAAGCTTTCTAAGAGTTGGCAAGCCTGTAGGAAGATCTTTGAGGACCTAGAAATCTATTTATATGAATAATGGAGTCTTGAAATGAGTTTGTATCTTGCATGAAGACTAGACCATTACATTCCTCACCTTGTGTCATCTCTAGGAGACCTTGAGATATTGCAATCTCATTATATACCTCCTCATTTTATAATAGTCAAAAGATGTTTGAAAAACCAAAGGTTGTGAGCATAAAATTCCTCTAAAAGGTTTTCATGAGATTTTATAGGTGCCTTTACAATACTTTAACTTGTTATAAGACCTCTTAGGTCTATTTGTAGACATGTAATCTTGGGAGCATGGTTAAAAGTTTATATGTATAATTTAAACTCATGAAAAACTTTTACTTTCAGGAATGTATATTATTTTATAGGGTCATGAACTCATATTGTCTACCTCAACATCATATAAGTCTTATTTGACATACTTGTAGACCTATATTTTTCTTGGAAACACTATTCATTCTACCTTAAACTTTATCATAAAGGTCTTGAGACCATAAAACATGTTATAGGCCTACTTAATCTTGAATCATACTCAATAATCTTGTATCATACTTGCCTCAACATTAAAACCATGTATTTTTTGATTTCACATAAAGAGACTTTTAATCTCAATGGATTTAGAATCCCATTGTAGTCCTATAGGTTTGGTAATGTGTTTTCACATCTTACTCACCTATTTATTTTCTTGATGATGGTTTGAGGCTCATACAAAACTTCCTCTACCCTATGAGGGCCTTGATGAGACCTTAAGAAGATCATGGAAATGTGAGAACTTCAATACCTACAAGGAGACCATTAGATCATGCCATTTTTTCTAAAACATTCTTGAAATATCCTAAACCTAGATCCACATGCCTCTCTATATATTATTAACCAATTTTATCCCCAAGGTCAAAAGGTCAACCCATATAGGTAAAATATTTCTTGTCATGTCTTTTTAGTCTTGTTCAAAAATTCATCATGCCTTATGTGGTCTTCAAAAGGTCTTTTTAGAAACTTATTAGCAAATATTAAGGTTTATTTGACAAAGTTAAGGTAATATTGTATCTTGGTCCTATGATGGCCTAGATGTTGATAAGTGTTGTCATTGATGTCAAGGTTGAAGTCATTGATGGCAAGGATGATGTCATTGATGTCAAAGTGCATCTAGTGAAGATGCATGATGAGTGGTCTTTGAGTTATGATCTTGTGAGATTTATGTGGCAATGTGAGTTTTTTGAGATTTGTCTTCTCTGTTGATTTATGTCATGTTGATATCAAGGTACAAGTCATAGAATATGTTTGAAGACAACTAATGTCTACATAGGAATCCATGTTACAAGATGTATTTAAAGCCAAGAGAGAATTTGAAGGAAAGATAAAATTTAAAGGAAAATAATGTCTTATATCTACTTGGTTGATGTTTTTGTTAAGGTCATGACATGGAAGGAACAAGTCAAGGCATCAAGTGTATTTAAAATTTGAGACTAGTCATGACATGGTAGAAGTATGAGCTGGTGGCATGATGAGGTGGGTGATATTCAGCATGTGAGAGATTTTGAAGGTTGTATGAGAATGATTATGAGGTATGGATGCAATTAAAATTATTTTAAAGTGAGCCTACATGGGTAGAACCTTCAGTCTAAGTCTACATTTAGACCTCTCTTAAACCTTGCTTGACCTAATGAGGCATGAAGATCAGTTTTCAAGGAAAGTTTGCATATGTAATAATGGATAGAGGTATGTCATGTATTATAGTGGTTGTGAATGCTATTTTTTATTTCCATTGTTGAAAAATTCATAGGTAATATATCTTTGAGGTCAAGTGATTAAGTAGCATAAGCCTAGTCATGGTATGAAGAGACCTTATGAGAAGGTATGAGTATGATGCCTTGGTGATATGAGTGCACACAAGCATGAGTGGATTTATGAAGTTTATTGAGCATGTATGTGAGGCATTGGAACATTCATCAGAGTCTTAGGGTGAGCCTACAAGAGTAATACCTTCAGATCAAGTCTGCACCTAGACCACTCCTATACCCTACGTGAACTAGTGATGTATCATGTTTTGTTATTATGGAATGCAAAGGATATATGGTATTTTTAAGGCATGAGAGAGTTTTATTGAGTATGTGAGTAATTTGGAGAGTGCATGGAGAGAGACATGAAGGTCAATTTTAAGGCCTAATGTGGTTTATAGGTCAAGGTCTAGAAGAGAAAATAGAGAGAGTGTGGCCTAATGATGGGTCATGATAATATTTTAAGGCGTTTGAGATCACATAATAATTTTTATAGGTGAGGTATTTTTTTAAAATTTTTTTCATGTAGTTTAAGGTCATAGTTTTAAGGACAAGTCATGAAAAGTTATTTGGAAGTCTCTCGAGTGCTCAAAATGAAGGGTTCTTAACTCAAGAACAACTTTTTATGCTCATTATCTCATAAAAAAATTACATGGGAATATAATTAGTTAATGGTATATGGGGGAAGGGTCTTAGTTCAAATTTTTAGGCATTAGTTTTATATTTGAGGGGTTATGCTTTATGAATGATATTTAAGAGTGGAAATAGGTTTAAACCCTCTTAGAACCGTAATAAGGACCTGATGTTAAAGATGTTAATAAAAAGTTCTTAGGATGGATTTAATTTCATAGGTAATATATTGTATATTGTAGTGGAATATCCCAAGTACCTCCAAGTGGTATTGATTAGAAAGAGGAGAGAGAAAATGTTGAGTTATAGGCTTGTTTTTGAAGAAGTTACTGTAGAAGTCAAAAGTTGCATTGGACATAGTAAGAATATGGATGGAGAGATAATATAGATAATAATGTTTCATGTCCATGAAGGTTTTTTCATAGGTTATATCCCTCAATTATGATAAATTGGTCATCTAAGATAGCTAGTCGTTTATAGGCCTAATGGTTTAAATAGTGAAAAACCTAGGTAGTCATGAGACGATGAATTGGAATGTGTTATCCTAATATAATTATGAAACAAAGTGAATGGAGATGTTTGGGAATAGTATTTCCTATTCATCCTTGGTATAAATATTGGAACTTAGGTATAGTGGTGAAAATTATGAAGCCAAAATGGCATGTCTGGCTTAGTGAGGTCTATGTGTAGTGAGCTCAACAAATTGGTTTGTAAGACCAATAGTTGACATCATACCATATAATGTTTATATTTTAAGATGGTATGGAGATTTTATAGGATATTTTACATGCATAATAATTCATTGAAAATGTCTATACATGTGTTGGAGGTTTGAGTCACCATGACTAGTCTTTGAGGAAAATTGGTAGTTTTGAGTGAGTGAGTTGTAGAGGTGTTTTTGAGCCTCTATGCCAAAGTGGAAGTGTATAATTTATATGGTGATATTTTTTAGGTCATGTAGGATATTTATAATTAATTTATTTTCATGGTTGTGTGGATAAATAATGTGTTATCTTTAGTTGTTCAAGATATACTTTTTTGTATGTTCAAAGGCCTAATGTGAACAATGCTAATAGAGTGTTTCAAGTGGTGGTTGAACCTAAAAAGTGTCATGGTACTCAAATTATTTTTAATAAGGTATATTTTATTATTTTATGATATGTTACTATTGTGTGTGGAGTTTGAATGTGTTCCAATAAAGGAAAAGGTGACATCTCCCAAATTAGGCCTAATGGAATTAGGTCTCCATGAGACCTAAAGAAGGATTTGGTCTATTTGAGTAATGAATAACCTAATGTAATTATTTATTATTAATTTAAAATTTAATACGGCCTATTATTTGTAAAATTTAAGTGGGAAAGTCTATGTGGCCAACCAATAGGTGTATGAGCAAAACGTTGATATATATACAAGGTAGTTTTAGGCCCATTTAGGAAAGAAGAGAGTATGTAAATGGGATATCACATTTTTAAGTAGAAGGATGTATTATAGACCATAATGTGAGTGTATCTTATCTATAATGAATATATGAAAGTGTGTCTAGATATTAATATCTAGGTCATATGACCTTATCAGTCTTGAAGAGACCTAGTTGAGCGAAGAGGCTTAGAAGATAGTTCAAGAGAGATAAGAGTGTGAAGAGATAAAGATGTGGTCATCATTATTTGGTTGAGAAACATAGTGTTATGTCATGTCCCCATAATTTTACAATTCAAATTTTTGGATACCCCTTATCTAATTTTTTTTCATCCTTGTCTTATGTAAGTTAGTTGTATTTGTTGAATCAACCCCTTGAATCAAGAACTTAATTTTCATTGATTGTTGTGTTTGTTTTTCTTAAATTTTTTTATAATTCATTCTAGAGGATAAAAAATATTTTCTCAAGATCCATCACTGAAATCCATCTACTCATCTCATTTAATATATCAAAGAAGTTAGAGTGCCTTAGCTTATTTACGATCTAAATTAGGTTCTCTATATTGCTTTACTTGATTAAAAATAAGTAAAGATAACTCATAAACCTGAATTACTCCCCACAATGCAAATAAAACTTCTTGAGTCACTTAGTTACTTTACCAAAATGAGCTAAGTAGTCTTGCAAATCCATTGACCATAACAAGGACCTAATTAGGTTTTTGAAATAACTTAACTTATTAAAATTTATATGTAAAAGAAACTTGAGTTTATGAACCTGATTACTCTTCACCTAGACCTAATTAGGTTTATGAGGGTGCTCTAATAAAAAGGCTAATATAAGATGAGTAGTCCATGAAATCTGATTTACTAAAATGGCTTACATGGCTTCCCACGTGCATCATTAATATGTTATTTATTTAATATAAATTCAAGAAATTCCAACTCATTTCCACCTCATTTATAAGTTATTCAACCAAGAAATTCCAACTGTGAACCTTCAACCATGTGTTTTCACCCTTTAGAGCATTTTAAAGCATTTTTCCCTTCAACCCATTTATGTACAAGGTGTGTTGATTGCATTCTTGTTGTCTTTATTTCCTCTTATTTGTCTTTTCCTTGTACTTTCTTCCTATAAATGTTTCTCAATGCTGCCATGAGTTTCTCTTTCTATGGGTTATCTTCTTTCTCATTTTGGTCTTAATTTTTTCTAATATGTTCAGTTTTTTCAAATAAAATTCATGTTTTCATCATTGTAAAAGAAACATTTGTCATTTTGAGAGTCTACTCAAGGAATTCCTAAAATTTTGACCTAATCAAGAAATCGTAGTTTTTTAAATTTCCCTAACTAATTAGGTTTACTAGTTTTTCTGACTTGCTCAGGTTTTCAACACTTAGTAACCTATGATTGAAAACCATGGTTCTCAAAGGCCTTTGTCATTTAGGTTTTCTAACACTACTGACATCAGATTTCGTATCCTAAATAACTAACCTAGGAAACCCCAAACTATAATAAAGTTTATCCCTTCAAGTTTTTTCCCTCCTTACTTCAGGTTTGAACCTTCGAGTAACTACCCTAAAAAAATCTAAAGTCTTGAACCTGAGCAAACCCATGAAGCATTATCCAAGACCTACTCAGGTTCTCCTTTCCCCATTACTTCCTCAAACTTCTCTACCTTCATTACTTCAAGTTTATTGTATGAAGTTACTTACTTGAAGGAACTTGAAGTCATCCATCTAGAAAAACCAAAGTTCTGAGTCACTATGAACCTAAAGTCTTTGACAAATTAAAACATAAACTTGCCTGTATAATCCTATTGACCTGCTTTAGTTTCTAAATTGATATTACTTGGAAGAATGATACTTAGTTTTCCAAGAATTCTCATTACTCAAAGGTTAAAACTTGTTTAGAGGTACTTAAAAGAGTTAAATCCTTTCTAATAACTTAAAATCTAGTGGAAGCTATTAATCAACATCACAACAAGTTCTTCAGAGTAAGTTAGAGCCAATGTTTGGATCAAAAAGATCAAAAAAATTAGAAGACGTAGATAAAGTACAAGAGAAAACAACATTGATTGAAGAAAATCTAGAGTTATCTTTAGAAGAGATCCCAGAACCAAGCAATAAGGGAAAAATAAAGATTTAAGAAAGTTAGGATACTAGAGCCAAAAATGAAGTATGAGTATAAGGGTTACCTAATTGAATCATGCATAGTTTCCAAGTTGACTAAGATCAGTGGTACAGACATGGGATTTGTGTCTATAACTAAATTATTGGAGAGATATAAGGCCATATCTAAAACCATACTCATGCATGCTATTATTAGTAGTGGTATTATACAAGCCACTAATTTCCCAAGCTCAACTCAACTTCTTGAGTTCATACTAACATGTGCCAAATATTATGAATCATTAACCAGGACTGTAAGAGATGTCATTGGGAATATAATTATAAGATTGGATGTTTAATACCTTAATTACTACTTGAAAATCCCAAATTCCCCAAAGGTAATTTATATGAAAATGGATAAGGCCATAAACCAATAGGAGACCAAGACATCCGAGTGTATCAAGATTATGAATGCATACTACTTGAAAAAATTAAAACAACCTTCAAGTTTTCCTAAACATGTTGAAAGATCAAATTTTGTTCAAGAAGTGGATGATATTATTTAGTTGCTATGTAAAATTAATAGTGAAAATAATTCCAAGTTTTTATCTTCATGGATGTATGCTTCTATTAGAACCATTGATGCAACTAAAAGCTCATCCAAGATTAATTAGGCAAGAATGATAAGTGATAATTTAGATTAATAGTTGAAGATTGTATTATAGACCTTTGAATTTAAGATGCCATCATATCTTGTATACATAGCTACTTCAAGTGGAATTTTCTCAAGGTTAAAGACTAAGGGCACTCTTTCCACCATGCATATATATGAATATTATCCTCAGCTAGTCCTTGTAGAATATTACAAATATTACATTATAGTAAATGATAGTTTATTCTATGTACTTATTTATAAATTAGACACATCATTGAAACATATAAGAGTGTTAGATAAATCATGGGATGCATTTTCACTATACAGGTGTATTTTCATTTAATTCCTTGATTTCACTTATCTCAGGGTAAGAGGTTTTTTAGGTGCACTTGTCAAGCTACCTAGGTATCCTAATAACAAATGGATCCTTATGTAATTTTTTAGATAGCTGGTTGAATTACATGATTTACAATCCAAATCTCACAAAGCTACCATCAATTTTACCATTTTGATTGGTCACTATCATTGTTCTAGTATTTATAAATTAAGAAATGTGTAGAAAGAAATGTATCATCACTATACTCAAACACATTTTGAATCTAGATCCATCTTTGATTACAAAGGTGTTTCTCAGAGTACTATTTCACTTAAATAATTGCATGTCCCAGCACTTGAATTTTTTTGAATGGATTCTAAGGATTAATTTGAAATAAGAAGAAGTGATAACAATAGTTTAACTATGGATCAGATTCAAGCATTTGATTTAGACTCTATTCCCAAGGATATGGAAGATGATGGTATTATTACACGTGATGCATTTAATATAGTAGGAGGAAATAGTGCTCCACTACCAGCAATCACTTTTGGATATGATCATGATAAAAAAAATTTAGAAAGAACTTCAAATATCTTGGTAATGATTTCTAACTATATTATTAACAAGGTGTATTGCATGAAGGAATTAATAATTGAGACCACCCATGTGGGAAAAAAAGAAAGGAGATAGCTAATAGAGAAAGTATCCAAGGTTACTCAAAGAAATTGAAGTTGAAGAATAATGTTGATGATTCTTTCTCAATAGTGAAAGATAAAGAACCAAATCAACCAATTATTTCCACTTCACCATTGGTCTCTTCCACACCTGTTACTTTTTTCATTCCAACTTTTGTTCTTAACCCTTCAATCATTGTGCCACCTCCCAAGGTTTATGTCAATAAATTTTCCAATAAGTTCACCTATAAAGAGGCAAGTCCTCCTCCTCTTCCATCTTCTCCACTTGATATGACACCACCAACTCCTTTAGAAGAAACACCTCATATGGAGAAATAACTTGAAAACATAACTACTAAAGAGGTGTTCCCATTGCAAGAAGAAATATTAGAGAAAGAAAAGGAAAAAGAAGCATCAAAGCTTTAAAAATAAGTTAATAAGGATTTGGTAGATGAAGGGATAGATGAAGTAAAAAAAAGAAGTAGATATAGGATCAAGAGGAGACAAATTTGAAGTTATGAAAGAAAAATAAACTAATAAAGAGAAGGAGGTAGAAGTAGAGGTAGAAAGAGATTCAACACAAAAAATTCAAGATGATGCTCTAGCACAAGGACTCTCTTCATAAGAAGTTTCTTCATAAGAGCTATCAATCATAAACATACAACAATAAATGGTTACTCATTTAATCACTTCCACCTACATAGATTTCTCCTCTTGGTTAGATTTGTAGACAACTCCATAATCAAAGGAAGTGATCAATCTTGAGAGATATATTTGTTATTATTGAAGAGTCTTGATAAAATTAGAAAGAAACCCAAGAAATTAAAAGTCACGTCAAAATTGATAATTGAATCTTTAGAATAGAAAATTATAGAGACATTAGCTGCCCCATAGGGAGATAATAAAAGAGAAGTTAATATTGAGAATCTAACAATTTTTAAGGGTGTCTCTTAGGGAAGTTATTAATAAAGGATTTAAAAAATATACTCAAACTTTAATTAACACTCTCTTCAGGAATATAGAGGAAGAGAAAAATTTTAAGGCTAAGTTGAAAGAGCAAAATGATCAATTGTGCCAAATAATTGCCAAAGTGGTAAAATCTACTCATTAACAGGTATTACTTCTAGAAGTGGTGATTTATAAGTAAGTGATTAATGAAATGGAAGAGACTAGAGATAAGGCTAAAGATATTGATAAATGGGTTGATAAAATGAAGCAAAAGACCCAAAAATTCTTTCCACTCATTAAAGATGCTCAAGCTGATATTTTGGGTAAAATGGTAGAAGTCAGAGAAATAAGATCTAAGTTAAAAAATGAAAATGCATTTTCTAAACTTCAATAGGAAATTATTTAGGCAATAGTGAATTTAGATGATAAACTTTTGATTGAGTAATAGATTTCCCCTTCTACAAAGAAGATAAAACAAGAATAATATCTCATATCCTTTCGTTTAAGTTTTTTACTAGACATAGGAGAGGATATGAAGAATTTAGAAGAAGATGCAGGTGGTGCAAATACTAATCTATAAGACTTTCTCTTTGGGATCATAGGTATATGGTAAAGCAATTTCCCAAGAATAACCAAATATTTAAATGAATAATTGAAGTAGAGGATGGACAAAGCCATGATTCCTTTCACAACCAAATCTATCAAAGTGTTGATTAAGTGTCAGGAAGAATTGAAGAGACTTAGGCCAAGGATTTAGAGAATAAAATATCATTTTAGAAGGATTAAAAGAGATATGATGAGATTGAAAATAGAAAGATAGTTAATTGTTAAATCAGATGATGCAACAATCCAATTAATGATATCTCAGCACATCAAGTACAGAGAAAAATGTAGGAGTCAAATTAATGAAGTAGATTAATTTTGCCTTTAAATCTTGAATAAATTCTTATTCATCCTCTATTTTCTCCTTTGTATTCATAAACACGCTATGAGTAATCTTGTTCTCAGTAATTACTTTGAAAAAATTCAAAGACTTAAGTAACTTGGCCAAATTGCCATTACTTTAAGTCATTTTGTAAAAGTAGAAAACTTGGGAAATTTTAATGTTGTATGAAAATAATTAGTGTTTGGTTTAAATAGGGAGTCTGAGATTCACCACTTGTCTTCATTTGTTGCTACTGTGATAGATAAATTCAATGAGGACGTCTCTCAACAACTTTCAATTTTCTATGTAACACATGGGGATCTGAGAATTTGAGTCCTATTTATTTTAGATCTCTCTAATTGTATAAATATAAGTGTTGGATTGTGAACTAGAGGGAGGATAATTTTTACAAAAAGGAAAGATAGAAATTGTATAAGAATTTTAAGACATATAAAACTTTGTGTTTGGATAATCAGATTATTTTGTATGAATTGTGTTAAAAGTGAATAAGAGGAAATAGTTGTTTTCTTGAATAACTTTGTGTTTGAGAGGAATCATTTTCATGAATTATATGAAGATAAAATGGTAAAATTTGAATTATATTTTAATCTAAGTTGAAATCATCATCTTTTAAATTATTTATTGGAAAAGTTATTACACTTTGTATGTTTATCTACTTACATAAATAAAATAGACTCTATAGAACTATCTATTGTCAAAGGTAATTTTTTTTTCTCAAGGAATCATACTCAATCCATTCTAATTTCCTTTCACATTCCTAAAAATATCTACTTACTTTCTAAAAAATTCCTTTGTTATGGCTCATGAATAGAGTAGTTAAAGTAATACCCCCAGTCAAAACTCCTTTGCACATAAGTTGTCAATTTAGTGAATATCTTAAGTTGTAAGTATTTCAGAGTATATAAAAATAAATATATGGGATATTCACCATTAAATTTAGGGCATTTAATCCCATGGCTTCCTAGATAAATTTAAAGTAATCTATAAAATATATAGACAATAGTTTTTGGGGACTCTACTAGGAATTTCAAACTGCAAGTGTAACTCTAAGAGTAAGTTTCTATTGTTGTAAACCAATTAAGACAAGTTCAACATTGCATTAAGTTTTTTGAACTCCAAAATTTCTAAATGATAATTAGAAGCACTACATGACATGCCATGAATCTATTTTTAGCACTTATTTGAGATTAACTTCTCTTATCTTAATATAACATTTCCCTTTTGGTCAACTAGCTGCATGTTAAAGGATTTTTAGTTCTACACTCAGTTTTCCTCCAGTTCACCTACTAAGATCACTACATGTTAAACATACTAATGACATAGTCCTTAACTATCAAAATAACTATTAAGTGCAATAATTAAAAGGAATTCTTGTTTTTCAAATTGGTAAATTGACCTTTTACTAGAGTGAGGAGAGCAAAAGGGAAAGCAAATAAATTCTTTGAGCTATAAGAATGATCTAAATTCAATTTTCCTATTCAAGATAGGACCAAAAGAGCTAACCTTTTATTTATTAGGCAAGTAATATCTCTTGCACAATAGCTTCAATATAATTCCTCTAGGATAATCCAACCATTTAATCCATAATTTTTTTACTCCCACAAGAATGGTGTTACCACATCTTGTCCCATGGGGACTAGCTATTGGCCATTTTAATTTTACCCACCCCCCCTCTACATGACTTTCCAAAAGGATCAAGGAAGAATTTTCCTAAGTTTATTGGTGATGGAAAGCAAAATCCAGATGAGCACTTGGCTACCTTCTTTGTAGCATGTGGAATAATCAGGGTTGAACATGAAGATGTTTTTGTTAGAATTTTTGTAGACCCTACATGACTTAGCTATGGAATGGTTCTATCATCTTTCTCAAGGTACTGTAACTAATTGGGCTACTATGCATGATTAGTTCAAGAAAAAGTTAAAAGTTGTATAAGATGATAATATATTACTCACATAGTTGACTCATCTTAAAAAGGAATCACATGAACACATGCATGATTTTATTACTAGATTTAATAGATTACTTTATAAGACTTCTCAAGCTATGTTTCCTATTATAAATAATCAAAAGTGTTTCTTCATTACTACACAACTCCCAGAACCTAGTTACCAACTATAAAGAACATGACCAACTGATTTAGCAGTAGAACAAAATCTTAATATGGAGGTTAAAATAGATTTGATAATGGTTAGTTAGATCAAGAAAATAGTCTCTAAGGGAGAATAATCTATTCTAACCATGTCCCAGACTACATATCCCTTATTGCAAAAATTGGCTAATGACTTGCTTCAAGTCAAAAGATAAATTACTCAAGGTACTCATGATGTTCTTGTCAAGAATGTTCCTACAAGAAATTTTAATAATCAAAACAAAAATCATATTGTTGGTCCTCAACAAAGAATAGAAATTAAAGATGTTCTCATAAATCATGTTGAGATGAATGAAGAAGATAAATTAGCTCATGGTATTGAACAAAGAATTAATGAGGAAGATGATTTTATGGATCTTGATGGTGACTCCAACTATTACCTAGAATATGAATCTGAAGATGACTATGAAAAAATGCTTCATGAAGATCATAGTCAATCTTATGCAGTATTTACAAGATCTGAGGCTCAACAAGTTAGTGAGAATTAATTAAAATAACTAGAAAAAGGGAAGGAGCAATCCAATACTGATGTAACTATTCTTAAAAGAGCTAGTCCTCTACCTTCTTCTCTTGCTCCTAAATACAAATATGCATAGTCTACTTTTCAAAATTATTAGCCAATTGTTCATACAGTTGAACTTAATTATATCTTGCCTACACATATTCTTTCCTTTGACATAATTTATCATATAAAAAAAACTAAAATTTAGATGTTAGAAGTTGAATATTTAAGGTCTTACTTAGATCAATTGAGTAGGATAGTTAAATATGTCCAAAGCAAGGGATCAAGAAATGCACCAAATGCTTCAAAAGGTATCTTCCCCACTCCTAAATAGTTCCCTCTTTAGAATAATGATTTTTATACCTCATCCACTTCCACTTCCACTTCCACATAAAAAAGGTTAGAGACATTTTATGTGTCCCTCATAATCAGTGGGTATAAGTTGAGTAACTGTATTCTAGATTCAAGAGCCTTTAATAATGTTAGGGAGCTAAAGTAGTTGATGCTCTAGGCCTTACCCTAACTAAGTCCATATGAAAATGCTATTTAATGGAGACACAGGTCCCTCTAATTAGATATATTAAAGATGATCAAGTTATCTTAGTAGCTTTCCAAGATAAAAGACTTGAAATGAAAACCTAATAATAGACATCCCTGTTTCTTATAGAATGCTGCTAAGCATATTTTTTTGTAAAGAACTGGGAGGAGAAGTGAAGATGGACTGGTCATGTGCACACATCACAATCAAAGGGATGTATCATAAATTGGAACTTGATAAGAAGTAAAAGTACATAGTTTTTAAATTTGAAGACCCAAGGTCACACATTCTTTTTAAAGAATCAAACCATGGGGTTTACTTCCTTGAAGTAAGCAAAGAAACTCAAGAGGAGAAACAAGAAGAGGATTAAGACATGCTATGGATAATGAAACTTAATGGTAGATATAGTTGTCTTCATTTGGGTGCTAGAGTAGTGCTGATATCTCCTACTAGAGAAATTTTTCCCTATTCATACAATCTTATATTTGAAAACACAAATAACACAGTTGAATATGAAGCACTCTTGTTAGGACTTGAGAAAGTGAAGGAAAAAGGAGTAAAGCTTATTAGAGTGTAAGAGGAAATTGAGTTAATAGTGAGATATATTAGAGGGCATTATTAGGTGAAGAAATACAAGCTAAAACACTACTATGATTGAGTTCTAAAGGCCACACTTGATTTCTTTGCTTTCTCAATCAATTTGGTTCCTAGAGATGAGAATTCAAGAGTTGATTCACTTTTTGTTACTGCATATTTGCTTAGGAAAAAACAACCCTCAATTTTTAGAGAAGGTGATTATAGAGTATAATTGGTCTACCATCCAAAATTTCTAGATAATGTTGAACAATGGCAAGTTTTTAACAATGACAAATAAATAGATGCATTTCTGGAACATCAAGATAATTTTGAAGGTTTATACTTTGAAGGAAGTAGCTCACATCCATGTGAAATAATAATAGGTATCATTGAATCTGAACTTACTTATAACATAAACATAATTTAGTTGAAAGGAAATAAAATTCCTAAAGGGTTAGTCTCTTTAAAAGAAATATTTGATAAACATGATCAATTTCTCAAGAAAAAGAAAGATTACGCTGATGTTTCCTCTATAAAAATAGAACAAGTTAATCTTGGCTATAAAGAAGAGCCCACGATGGTCAATATTGGTAAGTGTTTCTCACAAGAATAAAATGAATCTTTCATTAAGCTTCTCAAAAAATATATTGATGTGTTCACCTTTTCCTACAAAGATCTCAAATATTTTCATCTATATTAGGTGCAAAACTATATTCTAATCCAGTTGGGGGTAAAACCTTTTAAGAAAAAGTTACATCACCATAATCAAACTATTTCAAGTACAATTCATGTTGAGATTCAAAAAATCCTTGATGCAAAGATCATATATCTAATTCATCACTCATAATGGTTAGAATATCATTCTAGTGAGAAATAAAAATGGGGAAATATGCTTGTGTGTTGATTTCTATAATTTAAATCAAGATTATTTGAAAGATAATTATCCACTACCCATCATAGATCATATCCTTCAAGTGGTTATAGGTTCAAAGATTTTATATATGCTAGATGGATTTTTTGGATACAATCAAATAAGAGTAACCAAGAAAGATCAATATAAAACTAATTTTACAACACCATGGTGGATGTTTACTTATCAAAAGATGCCTTTTGGGATAATTAACATTAGAGAAACCTTTCAGTGGGTAATGGATTTGGTATTTTCTCATTTTAAGAATAAGAGTATTGTAGTATACTTGGATGATTTAATAGCCTTTTTAAAGTAATGAGGTGATCACCTGGCTGACCTTGAAGAAGTTCTCATTCAATGTAGAAGACATAGGATTTCCTTAAATATGAAAAATTATTTATTTGATGTAACTAAAGGTAAACTCCTTGGTCATATAGTCTCAAATAAAGGAACCAAAATTGAACTAGAGTGGGTTAAATCCATTCAGAGTTTATTCATGCCTACTTCCAAGAAAGGTGTGCATTCATTCTTTGGTAAAGTAAATTTCTATAGAAGATTTATTCTTAATTTTTGCTGAGTTCACTTACCATATCTTAGATATGATGAAGAAGAATAAATAATTCAAATAGAATGTTAAAGGGAAATTGACATTTAAAAGAATAAAAATAGTAATAGCTGAAGCCCCAGAGTTAGTTTCCCTTGATTTTGATAAAGAATTTATTCTTTATTATTATTCTTTAGAGTATACCATGTTAGCTATACTTATGTATAAAAATGATGGAGTTGAATCTCCTATATCTTTCATCAGTCAGCTATTGAAAAGATCAAAATTTGAATGAGCATAAATGGATAAACATGCCTTTATAGTGGTCAAGGCATGTAAGACTTTTAGGTATTACATATTTTCATCCCATATTATAGTATATGTCATAGATATTGCACTTAAGTTAATTCTAACTCAACATGAGCTAGGATTAATCAGAGGCACATGGGTAGCGAAGGTGTAAGAGTTTGATCCTGATATCAAACTGACAAAACTAGTAAGAGGCAGAGGACTATGTCAGTTGATGACAAAAAGAAATCCTGATGTTGTAGATATAGTAACATCTTCAAATTGAGATGAAACAAGGGAATATTTTCCCATGGTAATCATTGTTGACCTAGTTGATGAATGGTACATCAAGATTTCTTACTTTTTGACTTATAAAGATTCCTCAACTAATTTGACATGGAAAGAAAAATGTACCTTGAGGCTAAAGTCAAAGGATTATGTTCTTTGGGATCATGGGTTGTAGAAATGAAGAATTGATGGAATTTTCCTTTGATACATGGACAAAGAAAAATAAACAAGGTTGTTGGAGCAATTTCATGATAAGGAATGTGGAGGTCACTTCTATGCAAGAGTTGCAACACATAAGATTTTATGAGCAAGATACTTCTAGCCTAATCTTTTACAAGATGCTTTAGACTAGGTTGTGAAGTGTCAAGCATATCAAATCTTTATAGGAAGAATACAATTACCAACCTTTCATTTAAAACCATTAATTGTTGATGAACCTTTTCATCAATGGGGTATAGATTTCATTGGTATGTTGAACCCTTCCTCAAGTGCTATATATTGTTATATCTTAATTGCGACTAACTATTTTAGTAAATGGGTGGAATCTATTCTTGTCAAACATGCCACATTAGAACTAGTATGTGATTTCATTAAAGATAATATTGTTATCAGGTTTGGGGTACCACATAGAATTGTGATAGATTGTGTAGCCAAATTTTATTTTATTGAGCTAACTGAGTTTTGATATTCATGTGGAAGAGATCTGGTTCATGCTTCAAATCATTATCCTCAAGGAAATGGCTAAGCCAAATTGAGAAATAAGAATTTGAAGACCATCATCTATAAGCTGGTGGATGGTAACCAATGAACCTAGCTCAAGAAGTTGTTTGATGCACTCTAGGATGATAGAATCACCCCAAATAAAATAATAGGTATGTCTCCTTTTTAGTTGTTATATGGAGTAAATGCTAAAATACCAATAACTATTGAGTTGCTTGCTTTACAATTGCAGAAATCCATTAATATGTTACTTATCAAGATTCACTTGATAAGAGAATCATGTTTCTCACTAAATTACAATAAGTTCATGTTCAAGTTCTAGACTAGCTAACAGATCACTAAATGAAAGTAAAGAAGATCTTTGATAAAAGTGCTCTAGAGAGGTAATTTAAAGTAGGTGTTTGGTCCTTCTATGTGATAAATAGAATGAATAGAAAGGGAAGCATGGAAATTTTGAATCCTTGTGGAAGGGACCCTTTACTATACAAAGCATTACTGGGAAAGATAGTGTTATTTTAGCCTATCAGGATTAAATTACACTGCCACTACCTTTCAATGGGAAACACTTGAACCTCTACAAAAATTGAGTAGCAGGGTAACACCTACATGTATATAAATAAAGTATTTTGTCTTTATTTTTTATTTTTATTTTTCTTGTGTTGTTTTCTTGTATTGTTATGTGACTAATTTTCTAAAAATACTCCATGCCCAATAGATAAGATGCAAAACTAGAGATACTAAGATCTCACCCTTGTTTCCTTTTTAGGATAGCAATAAGGATGTCCCTAGTCGAAGCCAACAAGTGTCCCCAAAATTTTACACTTTAAATTTTGGGATACCCCTTTTATAAATTTTTTGCATCCTTGTCTTATGTAAGTTAGTTGTATTTATTGAATCAACCCCCTGAATAAGAAACTTAGTTTCCATTGATTATTGTGTTTGTTTTTCTTCAGTTTACTTCTAATTCATTCTAGAGGGTCAAAAATATTTTCTCAAGAGCCATAATTGAAATCCATCTACTCATCCCCTTAAATAGATCAAAGAAATTAGAGTGTTGTAGCTCATTTACAATGTAAATCAGGTTCTCTATATTTCTTTACTTGCTTATAAATAAGTAAATATAACTCATAAACCCAGATTAGTCCCTATAGTACAAATTAGACTTCTTGTGTTGCTTTGATGCTTTACCAAAATGAGTTTTGTAGTCTTGCAAACTTGCTGACCATAACAAGGACCCAATCAAGTTTTTAGAATAACTTAAATTATTAAAATTTATAAGTAAAATCAACTCAAGTTTATGAACCCAACTTACCATTGACCTAAACCTAATCATGTTTATGAGGGTGGTCTACTCAAAAGGCTAATATAAGCTGAGTAGTTCATGAAACTTGATTTACTAAAATGGCTTACATGGCTTCCCACATGCATCATCAATATGTTGTTTTTTGTATAAATTTGGTAAATTCCACCTCATTTCTAAGTTATTCAACCAAGCAATTTCCCCTGTGAACCCCGAGCCATGCATTTTCACCCTCTAGAGTGTCTTCAAGCATTTTTACCTTTGACCCATTTATGTGTAAGGTATGTTTATTTTAGTTTTGTTTCCTTTATTTCCTCTTGTTTGTCTTTTTCCTTGTACTTTATCCTATAAATGTTTCTCAATACCACCATGAGTTTCTATTTTTATGGGTTATCTTCTTGTTCATTTTGATCTTAATTTTTTCCAATATATTCAAATGTTTTAAATAAAATTCATGTTCTCATCATTGTAAAAGAAATTTTTGTCATTTTGAGAGTCTACTCAAGGAGTCCATAAAATTTTATCTTGATTAATTAACCCTAATTTTACAAATTTCCCTAACTAATCAGGGTTACTAGTTTCTCTTACTAGCTCAAATTTTCAACACTTAATAACTTATGATTGAAAAATTTGGTTTTCAAAGGCCTTAGTCATTCAAGTTTTCTAACACTACTAACTTAAAATTTCTTATCCTAAGTAACTAACCTAGGAAACCCCAAACTACAATAAAGTTTATCACTTCAGGTTTTCTCCCTCCTTACTTTGGGTTTTAACCTTCGAGTAATTATCATAAAAAAAATCTAAATTCTTAACCCTGAGTAAACCCTTGAAGCATTATCCAAGACCTAATTGGGTTACCCTTGCCTCATTACTTCCTTAGACTTATCTACCTTCATTAATTTAGGTTTTTAATATGAAGTTATTTACTCGAAGGAACCTGAAGTCATGCACTCGATGGAACTTGAAGTCATGCATCTAAAAAAACTTGATGTTTTGAGCCATGGTAAACCCAAAGTTTTGAGTCATAGGGAACCTAAAGTCTTTGGAAACTTAAAACCTAAACTTGCCTATATAATCCTATTGACCTACTTGGGTTTCTAAAGTCCTATTACTTAGAAGAATGATACTTAGTTTTTCAAGACTTCCCATTACTCAAAGATTAAAACATGTTTAGAGGTACTTTAAATAGTTAACTCCTTTCTCATAATTTAAAATCTAGTGGAACCTATTAATCAACACCACAACAAGTTATTCAAAGTAATTTAGAGCCAATGTATAGATTAGAAAGCTTAGAAAAATTAGAAGAAGAGGTAGCTGAAGTACAAGAGTAAAAAACATTGATTGAAGAAGCTCCAAAGTTAGCTTTAGAAGAGATCCCAAAACCAAGTAAGAATGGGAAAGGAAAGGTTAATAAAGTCAGGATAATAGAGCCAAAAATTAAGTATGAGTATAAGGGTCACCCAATTGAATCATGCATAGTTTCCAAGTTGATTAAGATTAGTGATACAAACATGGGACATGTGCCTGTAATTGAATCATTAGAGAGATCTAAGGCCATATCCAATACCTCACTCATGCATGCTATGACTAATAGTGGTATTATATAATCCACTACATTCCCAAACCTAGCTCAAATTCCTAAGTTCATACTAACATATGCCAAATACTATGACTCATTAACCAGGACTGTAAGAGATGTTGTTGGGAATCTAGTTATAAGATTGTATGTTCAATACCTTAATTAATACTTTAAAATCACAAATTACACAAAGTTAATTGATATGAATATGGATAAGTCCAAAAACCAATGAGAGACTAAGACATAAAAGTGCATCAAGATTATGAATACATACTACTTGAAGAAATTAAAACAACCTTCAAGATTTTATAAACACGTTGAAAGATCATATTTTATTCAAGAAGTGGATGATATTGTTTAGTTGCTATGAAAAATTAATGGTGAAAATAAAGCCAAGTTTTTATCTTCATAGATGTATACTATTATTAGAACCATTGATGCAACCAAAAGCTCATCCAAGATTGAATGGGTGAGAATGATAAGTGATAATTTAGATCAACAGTTGAAGAATGTATTATAGACCTTTGACTTTAAGATGACATCATATATTATATACATAGCTAATTCAAGTGGAATTTTGTCAAGTTTAAAGAATAAGGGCACATTTTCCATCATGCCTATATATGAATACTATCCTTAGCTAGTCCTTGTAGAATATTACAAATATTGCATTATAGTAAATGATAGTTTCTTATATTAACTTATTTGCAAATTTGATACATCCCTAAAAAATAGAAGAGTATAGATGAAGCATGGGATGAAATTTCACTATTAAAGTGTATTTTCATTCAATTCCTTGATTTCACTTATCTCAGGGTAGGAGGTTTTTTAGGTACACTTGTCAAGCTGACTATGGATCCTAATAACAAGTGGATCCTTAAAAAAGATTTCTCATCTTGTTTAGCCCAAAAAAGAAGTTACCGAGGATTTGGTAAATGAAGGGATAAATGAATAAAAAAGGAAGTAGATATAAGATAAAGAGGAGATAGAGTTGAAGTTACAGAAGAAAAAGAAATTGAGAAAGAGGAGGTAGAAGTAGAGGTAGAAAGAGATTCAACACAAAAAATTCAAGATGACACTCTAGCATAAGGACTCTCTTCACAAGAAGTTTCTTCACAATATATATTAATCAAAAAATTCACAACAACAAATGGATACTCATTCAATCACTTCCACTAACATAGATTTCTCATCTTGCTTAGCTTTTCAGACAACTCTAAAATCCAAGGAAGCGATCAATCGTGAGGAGATAGATTTACAATTATTGAAGAGTTTGGACAAAAAGGGAAAGAAACCCAAACAATAAAAAGTCACTTTAAAATTGATAATTGAATCTTCAAGATAGAAATTTATAGAGATATTAGTTTTTCCACAGGGAGATAATAAAGGAGAAGTTAATGATGAGAATCTAGAAATCATAAGGTATCTCATACGGAGGTTACTACTGAAGGGTTAAAAAAATATAATCATACTTTAATTGACACTCTCTTCAATATGGTGAATGAAGAGAAATTTTTTAAGGCTAAGTTAAAAGATCAAAATGATCAATTGAGATAAATAATTTCCAAAGTGGCAACATCTACTCATCAATAGGCATTACTTCTAGAAGTTTTGATTTTTCAACAAGTGATTATTGAAGTGGAAGAGACTAGAGATAAGGATAAAGCTATTGATGAATGGGTTGGTAAAATTAAGCAAAATACCTAGAAATTATTCCCACTCATTAAAGATGCTCAAGCTAATATTTTGGGTAAAATAACACAATTTAGAGCAACAAGAGCTGGGTTAGAAAATGAAAATGAATTTTCTAAACTTCAACAGGAAATTATTTAGGCAATAGTGAATTTAGATGATTTTTTTTTATTGAGGAACATGTTTCCCCTTCTACAAAGAAGATAAAGCAAGAAGAATATCTCATATCCTTTCATCTAAGTATTCTTCTAGACATAGAAGAGGAGATAAATAAGTTAGAAGAAGATGAACATGGTGAAAATACTAATATAGAAGACTCTCTTATTAGGCTCACAAGAATATGGTAGAGTAATATCTAAAGAACAACTGAACATTTAGATGAACAATTAAAGTAGAGGATGGACAAAGCCATTCCTCCTTTCATAAAAAAATATATCAAAGTGATGATCAAGTGTTAGGAAGAATTGAAGATATTTGGGTCAAGAATTGATAGAACTAAAGCTCATTACAAAAGGATTGAAAGAGAGATGTTAAGATTAGAAAGAGAAATATATTCAATTGCTAACTTAGATGATGCAACAATATAATCAATGATATCTCAACACATCAAGTACAAAGAAAAATGCAAGAGTCAAATTCATGAAGTAGATTAATTTTTCCTTGAATTCTTGAATAAATTCTTCTTCTTCCTCCTTTATTTTCTCCTTTGTCTTCATAAACATGCTATGAGTAATCTTGTTCTTAGTAATTACTTTTAAAAAATTCAAAGACTTAAGTAACTTGGCCAAATTGCCATTAGGTTAAGTCATTTTGTAAAAGCAAAATACTTGGGCTATTTTAATGTTGTATACAAATAATTAGTGTTTGGTTTAAATACAGAGTATGAGATTCACCACTTGTCATCAGTTTTTGCTACCATGATAGAGAAATTTAATGAGGACGTCTCTCAACAACTTTCAATTTTCTATGTAGCACATGGGGATTTGAGAATTTGAGTCCTATTTATTTTGGATCTCTATAATTGTATAAATATAAGTGTTGGTCTTGCACCAGAGGGAGGATAATTTTTAAAAAAAGGCAAGATAGAAATTGTAATTTTTTAAAAGAAATCTAAAACTTTGTGTTTGGATAATCAGATTATTTTATATGAATTGTGTTGAAAGTGAATAAGAGGAAAAAGTTGTTTTCTTGAAGAAATTTATGTCTAAGAGGAATCATTTTTGTGCATTATATGAAGATAAAATGGTAAACTTGGTGTTATATTTTAATCTAAGTTTAATTCACCATCTTCTTAATTATTTATTGGAAAATTTATTAATCTATATGTTTATATACTTACATAAATATAGTAGACTATGTAGAACTATCTATTGTCAAACACAATTTTCTTATTTCTCAAGAAATCATACTCATTCCAGTCTAATTTCCTTTCACATTCATAAAACTAGCTACTTACCTCCTAAAAAACTCCTTTGTTATGGCTCATGAATAGAGAAGTTAAAGTAATACCCTAATCAAAACTCCCTTACACATAAGTTATCAATTTAGTGAATATATTAAGTTGTAATTATTTAGGAGTAGATAAGCATAAATATACAAGAGCTTCACTATTAAATAAAGGGGATTTAATCCCATGACTTTCTGAATAAATTTAAATCAATTTATAAAATATTTAGCTAATAGTTTTTGGTGACTTCACTAGGGATTTCAAACTACAAGTGTAACTCTCAGAGTAAGTTTCTACTATTATAAACTAGTTAAAACAAGTTCAACATTGCATTATGTTTTCCAAACTCCCAAATTTATAAATGGTAATTGAAATCACTACATGACATGCCCTGAATTTATTTTTATCACTTAGTTGAGATTAACTTCTCTTATCTTAAGATAACATGTCCCTTTCGATCAACTAGCTACATGTTAAAGTATTTTTAGTTTTATGCTCAGTTTTCCTCAAGTTAACCTACCAAGATCATTGCATGTTAAACAAATTTCCAACTTAGTCCTTAATCATCAAAATAGCTATTAACCATATTAATTAAAAGGAGTTCTTTTTTTTTTAAATAGAAAATTGACCTTTTACTTGAGCGAGGAGAGCACAAGGGAAAGAAAATGAATTATTTGAGTTACAATAATGCTTTGACTTCAATTTTCCTATTTAAGCTAGGACCATAAGAGTTATCCTTTCACCTATTAGGCAAGTAATATTTCTTGTACATCAGCTTCAACATAATTCCTCTAGGATAATCTAAAAAATTAATCCATAGTTTCTTACTCCCAGAAGAATTGTATTACCACATCTTGTCCCATGGGGACCAACTATTGACCCTTTAAATTTTACCCCCCCTTTTCCTGACTTTCCCAAAGGATCAAAGAAGAATTTTCTGAAGTTTACTTGTGATGGTAAGAAAATTATAGATGAGCACTTGGATACCTTTTTCATAGCTTGTGGAGTAATCAGGGTTGGACATGAAGATGTTTCTATCAAATTTTTTGTAGAGACCCTATATGGCTTAGCTATAGAATGTTTCTATCATATGGATCTAGGTACTATAAGCAATTGGGATACTATGTGTGATTAGTTTGAGAAAAGGTTCAAAACTATAGAAGATGCTCATATAATACTCTCACAGTTGACTCAACTTAAAAAGGAATCACATGAACACATGCATGATTTTATTGCTAGATTCAATAGATTACTTTATAACATTACTCAAGCTACATTATCTATAACACACAATCAAAGTGTTTATTCATTAATGCACAACTCCCAAAAGTTAGTTACCAACTATGAAGAGTAAAACCAACTAATTTAGTAGTAACACAAAATATTGTTACAGAGGTTGAAGATGATTTGATAGTGGTTGGTAAGATCAATAAAATAGTCTCTAAGGAAGAACTTCTATTCCAACCATTTTGCAGGCTACAGATCCCTTATTATAAAAATTAGCTAATGACTTGCTTCAAGTCAAAAGACAAATTTCTCAAGGTACTCATGATTTTCCTATCAGGAATGTTCCCACAAAAAATTTCAATAATCAAAATATAAATTTTATTGTTGGTCCTCAACAAAGATTAGTAATTGAAGACATTCCTAGGAATCATGTTGAGATGAGTGAAGAAGATCAAATAGATTTTGGTATTGAACAAAGCATTAGTGAGGAAGATGATTTTTTGGATCTTGCTGGTGACTCCAACTATTACCTAGAATATGAATATGAAGATGACTATGAAGAAATGCTTCATAAAGATCATAGTCAATCGTATGCAGTATTTATAATATCTCAGACTGAACAAGCTAGTGAGAAGTCATTAAAAGAACTAGAGAGAGGGAAGGAGTAATCCAATGCTAATGTAAGTATTCTTAAAATAGGTAGTGCTTTACCTTATTCTCTTGATCTTAAAAAAAAATATGTTCCCTCTACTTCTCAAAATTATAAGACAATTGTTCATACAGCTGAAGTTAATTTTATCTTGACTACACCTATTCCTTCCTTTGACATAATTGATCATATAAATAAAACTAAAATTTGGATGTCAAAAGTTAAATATTTAAGGTCTTACCTAGATCAACTGAGTAGGATAGTTAAATATGTCCAAAACAAGGGATCAATTAATGCACCAAATGCTTTGAAAGGTATCTTTCCTACTCCTAAAATTTTCCTCTTCATAATAATGCTTCTACTACCTCATCCACTTCCACTTCCACTTCCACATTGGAAAGGATAGATCCATTTTATGTGTCCATCCTAATCAATGGATATAATTTGAGTAATTTTATTCTAGATTTAGGAGCCTTTGATAATTTTATGCCAACTAAAGCAGCTGATGTTCTAGGCCTTACCCTAACTAAGTCCATAGGAAAATGCTATTCAATGGAGAGATAAGTCCCTCTAATCAGATAGATTAAAGATGATCAAGATTTCTTAGCAACTTTCCCAAACATAAGGATTAAAATGATAATCCTAGTAGCAAACATCCCTATTTATTATGGAACGCTATTAAGTAGAAATTTTTGTAAATAATTGGAAGGAGAACTAAAGATGGACTAGTCATGTGCACGCTTCCCTATCAAAGAAGTGAATGATAAATTGAAACCTAAGAAGAAGTCAAAGTACATGGTTTCTAAATCTAAAGACCCAAGGTCACACATTATTTTTGAATAATCACACCATGGATTTTACTTCTTTGAAGTAAGAAAATAAACTCAAGAGGAGAAAGAAGAAGATGAAGAAGACATGATATGGACAATGTAATTTGATGGTAGCTATAGTTTTCTTACTTTGAGTACTGGAGTAGTGTTGATATCTCCTACTGGAGAAATTTTTCCCTATTCACATGAGCTTATGTTTGAAAACACCAATAACATAACTAAATATAAAGCACTCATGCTAGGACTTAAACAAGCAAAGGAATCAAGATTTTTAGAGTGCAAGGAGATGCCTAGTTAATAGTGAGATAGATTAAAGGGAACTATTGGGTGAAGAAAAACAAGCTAAAACACTACCATGATAGAGTTCTGAATGCCACACTTGATTTCTCTACTTTCTCAATCAATTCAGTTCCTAGAGATGAGAATTCAAGATTTGATTTACTTGCTATTACTGCATCTTTACTTAGGATAGAACAACAACCCTCAATTTTCAGAGAAGGTGATTACAGAGTAGAATTGGTCCACCATCTAAACTTTCTTGACAATGTTGAATAATGGTAAGTTTTTAATAATAAAAAACAAATAGTTGTATTTCTAGAACAATAAGATAGTTTTTAATGTTTGTACTTTGAAGGAAGTAGCTCATATCCATGTGAGACAACAATAGGTATCATTAAATCTGAACTTACTCATAGTATAAATATATTTCAGCTAAAAGGAAATAAAATTCCTACAGGGTTAGTCTCTTTAAAAGAAATATTGATAAACATGATCAGTTCTTGAAGGAAAAGAAAGATTATGGTGATGTTTCCTCTCTAGAAATAGAATAAGTTAATCTTAGCAGTAAAGAAGAGCCTAATATGGTCAATATTGGTAATTGTTTCTCACAAGAAGAAAAGGAAGCTTTCATTAAGCTTCTCATAAAGTATATTGACATGTTCACCTGGTCCTACAAATATCTCAAATCATTTCAGCTAGATGAGATGCAACACTAGATTCCACTCTAGCTGGAGCTAAAGCCTTTTAGGCACAAGTTACATCACCATAATCCAACTATTTTAGGTACAATTCATGCTAAGATTTAGAAATTCCTTGATGAAAAGATCATATATCCAATTCATCACTCAGAATGGTTAGTAAATATTGTTTTAGTGAGAAATAAAAATGGGGAAATACACTTAGGTATTGACTTACATAATTTAAATTAAGCTTCTCTAAAAGATAATAATCCACTACCCATCATGGATCACATCCTTCTAGTGGTTATAGGTTTAGATATGTTATCCATGCTAGATGGATTTTCTTGATAAAATCAAATAAGAGTAGCTAAGGAATATCAATATAAAACTACTTTTACAACACCATGGGGGATGTTTGCTTATTAAAAGATGCCTTTTGGGATAATTAACATAGGATCAACCTTTTAGTGGGAAATGGATTCATCATTTTCTCACTTGAAGAATAAGAGTATTGTAGTATACTTGGATGATTTAAAAATATTTTCAAAGCAAAGAGGTGATCATATGGTTGATCTTGAGGAAGTGCTTATTCAATGTAGAAGACATGAGATTTACTTAAATACAAAAAAATCTATATTTGTTGTAACTGAAGGTAAGCTCCTTGGTCATATAGTCTCAAATGAAGGAACCAAAATTGACCCAGAGTGGGTTAAAGCCATTCTATTTTTTTTCATGCCTACTTCTAAGAAATGTGTGCATTCATTCTTTGGTAAGGTAAATTTACTTAGAATATTTATTCCTATTGTTTTTGAGTAACACACCACATCTTAGATATGATGAAGAAGAATCAAGACTTAAAATGTAATGCTAAAGGAAAATTGACATTCAAAAGAATAAAGACAATAATAACTGAAGCCCCAGTGCTAGTTTCCCTAGATTTTGGCAAATAATTTATTCTTTACTATTATTCATCAGATTATACCATATTAGCTATACTTATGTATAAAAATTATGAAGGATTTGAGTCTCCTATAGCTTTCATGAGTCAGTCATTGAAAATCTCAAAATTGAAATACTCACAGATGGAGAAACATGCCTTTGTAGTGGTCAAGGCATGTAAGACTTTTAGGTATTACATCTTGTCATCACATACTATAGTATATGTCCTATATACTATAGTTAACAATTCTAACTCAATAATATCTAGGATTACTTAGAGGCACTGGGGTAGCTCAGGTGTAAGAGTTTGATCTTGATATCAAACACACAAAAATAGTAAGAGGTAGAGGACTATGAAAGTTGATGATAGAAATAAATCCTGATGTTATAGATATAGTAACATCTTCAAATAAAGATGAAACAAGGGAAGATTTTCCCATGGTACTCTTCATTATCCCAGTTGATGAATAGTACAACAATATTTCTTACTTTTTGACCTATGAAGATTGCCTAATTATTTTGATGTGAAAATAAACATGTACCATCAGGCTAAAGTCAAAGAATTATGTTCTTTGGGTTCATGGGTTGTATAAATGAGAAATTGATGTTCTTTTCCTTAGTTGCATGGACAACAAACAAAAAACAAGGTTGATGAAGTAATTTCATGATAAGGCATGTGGAGGTCACTTATCTACAAGAGTCATAACACATAAGATTTTATGAGCAATATACTTTTAGCCTACTCTTTTTCAAGATGATTTATATTAGGTTTCTATGTTTTAGGCCTATCAAATATTTGTAAGAAGAATCAAATTACCAACCTTTCCTTTAAAACTAGTAATTGTTGATGAACTTTTTCATCAATGGGGTATAGATTGCATTGGTATGTTGAAACCTTCCTCAAGTGCTAGACATTATTATATCTTGATTGCTATTGACTATTTTAGCAAATGGGTCGAAGCTACTCCTATCAAACATGCCACATCTGAAGTAGTATGTGATTTCATTAAAGAGAATATTATTGTTAGGTTTGGGGTACCACACAAAATTATGATAGATAATGCAACCAATTTTTCTTCTATTGAGGTAACTGAGTTATGCTATTCATATGGAATAGATATGGTTCATGATTTAAATCATTATCTTCAAGGAAATGGCCAAGCTAAATTGAGTAATAAGAATTTGATGATCATCATCCATAAGCTGGTGGATGGTAACCAATGAACCTAACACAAGAAGTTGTTTGATGCACTCTAGGCTGATAGAACCACTCCAAACAAAGAAATATGTATGTCTCCTTTTTAGTTATTATATGGAGTAAATGATGAAATAAAAATAATTATTGAAAGCTATTGAAGATGTTACTTATCAAGATTCACTTGATAAGAGAATCATGTTTCTCACTAAATTACAATAAGTTCATGTTTAAGTTATGGAATAGATAATAGATCACCAAAGGAAAGTAAAGAAGATCTTTCATAAAAGTGCTTGAGAGAGGTAGTTTAAAGTAAGTAATCTAATCCTTTTGTGGTATAAATTGAATGAATATAAATGGAAGCATTAAAAATTAGACTCCTTGTGGAAGGGAACCTTTACTATATGAAGAATTTCTAGGAAAGATAGTTTTATCCTAGCCTATCAGGATTAAATTGCACTGTCACTACCTTTCAATGGGAAAAAATTAAAGCTATACAATAATTGAGCAACAGGGTAACACCTATACATATTTAAATAAAGTCTTCTATCTTTATTTTTTATTTTTGTTTTGCTTGTCTTTTTTTCTTATTTTGTTATGTGACTAATTTTCTACAAAGACTTTGTGCCCAATAGATAAGCTGCAAAACTAGAGATAATAAGATCTCACCCTTGTTTCATTTTTAGGATAGAAACAAGGATGTCCTTAGTTAGAGCCAATTATTGTCCCTAGAATTTTACACTTCAAATTTTGGGATACCCATTATCTAAAAATTTTGCATCCTTATCTTATGTAAGTCACTTGTATTTGTTGAATTAGCCCCTTGAATAAGGAACTTAGTTTCCATTGATTGTTGTGTTTTTTTCTTCAATTTGCTTCTAAGTCATTTCAGAGGATCAAAAATATTTTCTCAAGATCCATCATTGAAATCCATCTACTCTTTCCCTTCAGTAGATTAAAGAAGTTAGAGTGCCTTAACTCATTTACAATGTAAATCAAGTTCTCTATATTGATTTACTTGCTTACAAATAAGTAAATATAACATGTAAACCCAAATTACTCCCCACAATGAAAATCAAACTTCTTGAGTCACTTAGCTTCTTTACCAAAATGAACTAAGTAGTCCCACAAACCCACCAACTATAACAAGGACCTAATCAAGTTTTTAGAATATCTTAACTTATTAAAAGTTATAAGTTAAATAAAATCAAGTTTATGAACCTAACTTCCTCATTGACCTAGACATAATTGGGTTTATGAGGGTGCTCCACTCAAAAGGCTAATATAAGTTGAGTAGTTCATGAAACTTGATTTACTAAAATGGCTTATGTGGCTTCCCATGTGCATCATTAATATGTTGTTTTTTACATAATTTTGGGAAATTCCACCTCATTTATAATTTATTCAACCAAGTAATTGCACCTACAAACCTTGAGCTATGCATTTTTGCCCTTTGGAGCATCTTCAAGCATTTTTCCCTTCGACCCATTTGTGTGAAATGTATGTTGATTTCATTCTTGTTATCTTTATTTATTTTTCTTTTTATTTTTCCTCATATTTTATTCTTGTAAATGTTTCTCAATGCTACCATGATTTTTTATTTATGTGGGTTATATTATTTCTCATTTTGGTCTTAATTTTTTCAAATATGTTTAAATGTTTTAAATAAAATTCATGTTCTCATCATTATAAAAGAAAAATATGTCATTTTGAGAGTCTTCTTATAGAATCCCTAAAATATTGGACTAATTAAGAAACCCTAATTTTTCAATTTTCCCTAACTAATCAGGTTTACCAGTTTCTCTTACTTGCTCAGGTTTTCAACACGTAGTAACTTATGATTGATAAACTTGGTTCTCAAAAGCCTTAGTTGTTTGGGTATTCTAACACTACTAATTTTGTTTTTTAATCCTAAGTAACTGACCTAGGAAACCTTGAACTAAAATAAAGTTTATCCCTTTAGGTTTTCTCCCTCCTTACTTTGGGTTTCAACCTTTAAGTAACTACCCTAAAAAAATTCAAAGTCTTAACCCTGAGCAAACCCACAAAGCATTATCCAAGACCTAATTAGGTTCTCCTTACCCCATTACTTCCTTAGACTTATTTACCTTCATTAATTTGGGTTTCTTGTATGAAGTTACTTACCTGAAGGAACCCAAACTCATGTGCCTGAAGGAACCTAAAGTCATGTGTCTAAAAAAACTTGATGTTTTGAGTCATGGTAAACCCAATGTTTTGAGTCATGGTGAACCTAAAGTATTTGACAACTTAAAACCTAAACTTGCCTATATAATCCTATTGACCTACTTGGGTTTATGAAGTCCTATTACTTAGAAGAATGATACTTATTTTTTCAAGACTTCCCATTACTCAAAGATTAAAACTTATTTAGAAGTACTTCAAAGAGTTAATTCCTTTCTCATAATTTCAAATCTAGTGGAAGCTGTTAATCAACATCACAATAAGTTCTTCATATTAAGTCAGAGATAATGTCTAGATCAAAAATCTCTAAAAAATAAAAAGAAAAGGTAGTTGAAGTATAAGAGCAAATAAAATTTATTGAAGAAGCTCCAGAGTTAGATTTAGAAGAGATCTTAGAACCAAGAAAGAAGGGAAAAGGAAAGGTTAATAAAGTCATGATACTATAGCTAAAAATGAATTATTAGTATAAGGGTTACCCAATTAAATCATGCATAGTTTCCAAGTTGATTGAGATCAGTGATACAAACATGGGACATGTGTCTATAAATAAATTATTAGAGAGATCTAAGGACATATCCAAAGCCCCACTCATGGATGCTATGAATACTAGTGGTATTATACAAGCCACTACTTTCCCAAGCTTAGCTCAACTTCTTGAGTTCATACTAACATGTGTCAAATACTATGACTCATTAATTAGGACTATAAGAGATGTTTCTAGGAATGTAGTTATAAGATTGGATGTTCAATACCTTTATTACTACTTAAAAGTACCAAATTCCCCAAATTTAATTGATATGAATATGGATAAGGCCAAAAACCAATGGGAGACCAAGACATTAGAGTGCATCAAGATTATGAATACATACTACTTGAAGAAAGCAAAGCAACCTTCAAGATTTCCTAAACACATTGAAAGATCAAATTTTGTTTAAGAAGTGGATGATATTATTTAGTTGCTATGCATAATTAATGGTGAAAAGAATGTCAAGTTTTTCTCTTCATGGATGTATGCTTTTATCATAACCATTAATACGACTAGAAGCTCATCCAAGATTGAATGGGTGAGGATGATAAGTGATAATTTAGATCAATAGTTAAATAATATATTATAGAACTTTGAATTTAAGATGATGTCATATCTTGTATACATAGCTGCTTCAAGTGGAATTTTCTCAAGGTTAAAGACTAAGGGCACACTTTTCACTATGCCTATATATGAATACTATCCTCAACTTGTCCTTATAGAATATTACCAATATTACATTATAGTAAATTATGGTTTCTTCTATGAACTTATTTTCAAATTGGATACATCCCTAAAACATAGAATAGTATTAGATGAAGCATGGGATGTAATTTGACTGTACGAGTGTATTTCATTCAATTCCTTGATTTTACTTATCTCAGGGTAAGAGGTTTTTTATATGTACCTATCAAGCTACCTAGTATCCTAATAACAAGTGGATCCTTATGGAATTTAATAGATAACTAGTTGAATTACATGATTTACAATCCAAAGCTCACAAATCTTCCATCAATTTTCCCATTATGAATGGTCACTATCATTGTTCCATTATTTATAAAGCAATAAATGTGCATAAATAAATGTATCATCACTATACTCAAACACACTTTGACTCTAGAGCCAAATTTGATTACAAAGATGTTGCTCAGAGTACTGTTCCACTTGAATATATGCATATCTCATCACTTGAAGATTTTAGATGGATTGGAGGGATGAATTTGAAATAACAAGGGATAATATTAGGTTAACTATGGAGTATATTCAAGCATTTGATTTAGCCTCTATTTCCAAGGATATGGAAGATGATGGTATTATTATAAGTGATGCATTTCATATAGTAGGAGGAGATAGTGATCCACTACCAGAAATCACTTTTGGAGATGATAATGATAAAATAATTTTAGAAATAACTTCAAATGTCTTGGAAATGAATTTTAAATATATTCTTAACAAGGGGTATTGCATGAAGGAATTAATAATTTATACCACCTATGTAGGACAAAAAATAAAGGAGATAGCTAAAAGAGAAAGTAGCCAGGGTTCCTTAAAGAAATTTAAGTTGAAGAAGAATGTGATGATTCATTCTCAATAGTGAAAGATAAAAAATGAACTCAACTAATTATTTCCACTTAATCATTAGTCTCTTCTACCTCTGTTACTTTTTTAATTATAACTTCTACTCTAGACCCTTCAATTCTTGTGCCACATCCCAAGGTTTATGTCACTAAATCTTCCAAGAAGTTCACCCAAAAAGAGGTAGGTCTTCCTCCTTTTCCATCTATTCCACCTACTATGATGCCACCACCTCCTTCAAAATAACCACCTCATATGGATAAATAACTTGAAAATGTAATTACTAAAGAGGTTATCCCATTATAAAATGAAATATTAGAGAAGGAGAAGGAAAAAAAGTAGTGGAGCCTAAAAAATAAGTTATTGCAAAGTTGGTAGATGAAGGGATAGATGAAGAAAAAAAAGAAGTAGATACAAGATTAGGAGGAGATAGAGTTGAAGTTGTAGAAGAAAAATAAATTGAGAAAAAGGAGGTAGAAGTAGAGGTAGAAAGAGATTCAACATAAAAAATTCAAGATGACACTTTGGCACAAGGACTCTCTTCATAAGAGATATCAATTAGAAACATACAACAATAATTGGTTACTCATTCAATCACATCCACTACCACAAATTTCTCATCTTGGTTAGCTTTGTAGACAACTCTAGAATCAAACGAAGTGATAAATCTGAGGAGATAGATTTATGATTTTTGAAGAGTCTGGATAAAAGGGGAAAGAAACACAAATAAGAAAAAGTCACTTCAAAATTTATAATTGAATCTTCAAGATAAAAATCTATAGAGATGAAGTTCCGCCATAGGGATATAATAAAGGAGAAGTTAATGATGGGAATATAGCAAACACAAGGGTGTCTCTTGGGGAAGTTACTACTTAAGGGTTAAAAAAATATACCCAGACTTTAATTAACACTCTTTTTAAGAAGTTAGATAAGGAGAAAGCTTTTAAGGCTAAGTTGAAAGAGAAAAATTATCAATTGTGCAAAATAATTGCCAAAGTGGCAAAATCTACTCATCGATAGGCATTATTTCTAGAAGTGGTGATTCTCAACAAGTGATTACTAAAGTGGAAGAGACTAGAGATAAGGCTAAATCTATTAATAAATGGGTTTATAAAATGAATAAAAATACCCAAAAATTCTTCCCACTCATTAAAGAGGCTCAAGCTAATATTTTTGGTAAAATAACAGATGTCAAAATAATAAGAGATGAGTTAGAAAATGAAAATGAATTTTAAAAACTTCAATAAGAAAGTCTTCACACAATAGTGAATTTACATGCAAAAATTTCGATTGAGGAAGAGATTGCCCCTTTTAAAAAGAAGATAAATCAAGAAGAATATCTCATATCCTTTCATCTAAGTATTTTGTTATACATAGGAGAGAAGATGAAGAAGTTAGAAGAAGATGCATGTGGTACAAATACTAATCTATGAGACTTTCTTTTTGGGCTCATAGGTATATGGTCAAGCAATGTCTCAAGAATAGCTAAATAGTTAGACTAATAACTCAAGCAGAGGATGGACAAAGCCATGACTCTTTTCAGAACCAAATCTATCAAAGTTCTGATCAAGTGTTAGGAAGAATTAAAGAGACATAGGCCAATGATTGAGATAATGAAATCTCATTATATAAGTATTGAAAGAGAGATGTTGAGATTAGAAATAGAAATATAGTCAATTACTAAATTAGATGATGCAATAATCTAATCAATGATATCTCAACACATCAAGTATAGAGAAAAATGTAAGAGTTAAATTCATGATGTAGATTAATTTTGCCTTGAAGTCTTAAATAAATTATTCTTCTTCCTCCTCTATTTTCTCCTTTCTCTTCATAAACATGTTATGAGTAATCCTGTTCTTAGTAATTACTTTGAAAAAATTTAAATACTTAAGTAACTTAGCCAAAATGCCATTACTTTAAGTCATTTTGTAAAAGTAGAATACTTGGGCTATTTTAATTTTGCATGCAAAAAATTAGTGCTTGGTTTAAAAATGGAGTCCAAGCTTCACCACTTGTCATCAGTTGTTACTACCATGATAAATAAATTTAATGAGGATGTCTCTCAATAAATTTTAGTTTTCTACACATCACATGGGGATTTGAAAATTTGAGTCCTATTTGTTTTAGATCTCTGTAATTATAAAAATATAAGTGTTGTCCTACATGCTAGAGGGAGGATAGTTTTTTCAGAAATGCAAGATAGAAATTGTAGAAGAATTTTATGAAATTTAAAGCTTTGTGTTTGGATAATTAGATTATTTTGTATGAATTGTGTTAAAAGTGAATAAGAGGTAAATTTTGTTTTCTTGAAGAACTTTGTGTTTGAGATGAATCATTTTTGTGCATTATATGAAGATAAAATGGTAAAATTTGTGTTATCTTTTAGTCTAAGTTGAATTCATCATCTTTTTAATTATTTATTGGAAATTTTTTTACAATCTATATGTTTATCTACTTGCATACATATAATAGACTCTATAGAACTATCTATTGTCAAACACAATTTTATTATTTATCAAGGAACCATACTCATTCCATTCTAATTTCCTTTCACATTCATAAAACTAGCTACTTATTGAAAAACTCCTTTGTTATGGCTCATGAACAGAGTAGTTAAAGTAATACTCTATCAAAACTCCCTTACAAATAAGTTGTCAATTTAGTGAATATCTTAAGTTGTAAGTATTTAGGAGTAGATAAACATAAATATATAAGATCTTCACTATTAAATAAAGGGGATTTAATCCCATGACTTCCTAGATAAATTTAAAGTAATTTAAAAAATATCTAGCTAATAGTTTCTAGCAACTCCACTGGGGATTTAAAACTACAAGTGTAACTCTCAGAGTAAGTTTATATTATTATAAACCAGTTAAGAGAAGTTTAGCTTTTCATTAAGTTTTCCCCACTCCTAAATTTCTAAATGCTAATTGAAAGCACTACATGACATGCCCTAAATCTATTTTTAGCACTTAGTTGAGATTAACTTATCTTATCTTAAGTTGACATGTCCCTTTTAGTCAGCTAGCTACATGTTAAAGGATTTTTAGTTCTATGATCATTTTTCCTCTAGTCCACCTACCAATATATCTACAAATTAAATAGATTACTTACTTAGTCCTTAACCATCAAAATAACTATTAAGCACAATAATTAAAAGGATTTTTTTTTAAAACTATAAAATCAACCTTTTACCAGAGTGAGAAGAGCACAAGGGTAAGCAAAAAAAATTTGAGATACAAGAATTCTTTGACTTCAATTTTCCTATTCAAGATAGGACCCGAAGAGCTAATGTTTCACCTATTAGGCAAGTAATATCTCCTATATATTAGCTTCAACATAATTCCTCTACGATAATCCAACTAGTTAATCCATGGTTTCTTACTCCCATAATTCCTCTAGGAACCAACTATTGGCCCTTTGAATTTGAGCCCCCCTTTGTATGACTTGCCCAAAGGATCAAGGAAGAATTTTCCTAAGTTTAATGGTGATGGTAAGTAAAATCCAGATGATTACTTGGCTACCTTCTTTGTAGCATGTGGAGTAATCAGGGTTGAACATGAAGATGTTTTTGTTAGACTTTTTGTAGAGACCCTAAATGACTTAACTACATAATGGTTCTATCATCTAGGTCTATGTATTATAACCAATTAGGCTATTATGCATGATCAATTCAAGAAAAGGTTCAAAGCTAAAGAATATGCTTATATATTGCTCATGTAATTGACTCAGCTTAAAAAGGAATCGCATGAAAACATGCATGATTTTATTGCTAGATTCAATAGATTACTTTATAATATTCCTCAAGCTAGGTTACCTATATTAGACAATGCACCAAATGATTTGAAAGGTATTTTGCCTAATCCTAAATAGTTCCCTCTTCAAAATAATAGTTTTGATACCTCATTGACTTCTACTTCTACATCAAAAAGGATAGAGCCATTTTATGTGTCCTTCCTTATAATGGGTATACATTGAGTAATTGTATTCTAGATTTAGGAGCCTCTGATAATGTTATGTTAGCCAAATTATTTGATGTTCTAGGCCTTACCCTAACTAAGACCATCAAAAAATTCTATTTAGTGGAGAGATAGGACCCTTTGATCAGATAGATTAAATATGCTTAAGCTATCTTAGTAGCTTTCCTAGATAAAAGGCTTAAAATGACAATCCTAGTAGTAGGCATACCAATTTCTTATGGAATGCTACTAAGCAAAAAATTTTGTAAAGAACTAGAAGGAGAAGTGAAGATGGACTGGTAGTGTGCACACATCCCAATCAAAGGGGTGAATCATAAATTAGAACCCAACAAGAAGTCAAAGTACATGGTTTCTAAATATAAAGACCCAAGGTCACACATTATTTTTAAATAATTAGACCATGGAGTTTACTTCCTTGAAGTAAGTAAAAAAAAACTCAAAAGGAGAAAGAAGAAGAGGAGGAAGACATGATATTGATAATGGAATTTGATGGTAGTTATATTTTTCTTGGTTTGGGTGATGGAGTAGTGTTGATATCTCCTATTAGAGATTTTTTTACCTATTTATACAAGCTTATGTTTGAAAACATACATAACATAGCTAAATATGAAGCACTTTTACTAGGACTTAAACAAGCGAAGGAGAAAGGAGTAGATTCTTAGAGTGTAAGGAGATGTTGAGTTAATAGTGATATAGATTAGAGGGTAGTATCAAGTGAAGAAAGATAAGCTAAAACACTACTATGATAGTTTTTTTTAAGGCCACACTTGATTTCTCTACTTTATCAATCAATTGGATTCCTAGAGATGAGAATTCAAGAGTTGATTCACTTTTTGTTGTTGCATCCTTGCTTAGGCTAGAACAACAACCCTCAATTTTAAGAGAAGGTGATTATAGAATAGAATTGGTCTACCATTTAAAGGTTCCAGACAATGTTGAATAATGGCAAGGTTTTAACAATGACAAATAAATAACTACAATTTTGGAAAAAGATAATTTTGAAGGTTTTTAATTTGAAGGAAGTAGCTCACATCCATGTGAAAGAAAAATAGGTATCATTGAATCTGAACTTACTCATAGTCTAAACATAATTCGGTTGAAAGGAAATAAAATTCCTAAAGGGTTAGTCTCTTTATAATAAATATTTGATAAACATAGTCAATTTTTGAAGAAAAAGAAAGAGTATGGTGATGTTTCCTCTCTAGAAATATAATAGGTTAATTTTGGTGGTAAATAAGAGCCCAAGATGATCAATATTCATAAGATCTACTCATAATAAAAAAGGAAGCTTTTAGTAAGTTTCTCATAAAGTATACTGATGTATTCGCCTAGTCCTACAAAGATCTCAAATATTTTCATCCAGATGAGGTGCAACACTTTATTCCACTCAAGCTAGGGGTAAAGCCTTTTAATAAAAAGTTACATAATCATAATCCAAATATTTTGGGTACAATTAATGATAGATTCAAAAAGTCCTTGATGAAAAGATCATATATCCAATTCATCACTCAAAATGGTTTACAAAGGTTGTTTCAGTGAGAAAGAAAAATAGGGAAATACACTTATGTTTTGATTTCCATAATTTAAATCAAGATTATCTAAAAGATAATTATCCACTACCCATCATGGATCATATCCTTCAAATGGTTATAGGTTTAGAGATGTTATCCATGATAGATGGATTTTCTAGATAAAATCAAATAATAGTAGCTGAGGAAAATCAATATAAAACTAGTTTTACAACACCATAAGGGTTGTTTGCTTATCAAAAGTTACCTTTTTGGATAATTAACACTAGAGCAACCTTTCAGTGGGAACTATATTTGGCATTTTATCACTTGAAGAATAAGATTATTTTAGTATACTTGGATGATTTAACAATCTTTTCAAAGTAAAGAGGTGATCACATGGCTGACCTTAAAGAAGTTCTTATTCAGTGTAGAAGATATGGGATTCTATTAAATCGAAAAAAAATCTATATTTGATATAACTAAAGATAAACTCCTTGGTCATATAGTCTCAAATGAAGGAACCAAAATTAACCCAGAGTGGGTTAAAGCCATTCAGAGTTTTTTTATGCCTACTTCCAAGAAAGGTGTGCATTCATTCTTTGGTAAGGTATATTTTATTAGAGGATTCATTCTTGATTTTGTTAAGTTAAATCAGCACATATCAGATATGATGAAGAATAAGAAAGACTTCAAATGGAATACTGAAGGAAAATTGGCATTCAAAAGAATAAAGGTAATAATAGCTAAATTCTCAGTACTTGTTTCCCTAGATTTTGGTAAAGAATTTATTCTTTACTAGTATTCTTTGGAGCATACCATGTCAGATATACTTATGAAAAAAAATGATGGATTTGAATCTCCTATATCTTTCATGAGTCAACCATTGAAAATCTCAAAATTGAAGTACTCAAAGATGGAGAAACATGCCTTTGCAGTGGTCAAGGCATGTAAGACTTTCAAGTTTTACATCTTGTCATCACATACTATAGTATATGTCCTAGATACTATAGTTAAGTTAATTCTAATTTAACAAGAGCTAGGATTAATTAGAGGCATTTGGATAGCTAAGGTATAAGAGTTTGATCTTGATATCAAACCCACAAAACTAGTAAGAGGTAGAGGACTCTACCAGTTGATGAAAGAAATAAAGCTTGATGTTGTAGATATAGTAACATCTTAAAATCAAGATGAAATAAGGGAAGAGTTGCCCATGGCACTCTTCATTGACCTGGTTGATGAATAGTACAACAAGATTTCTTACTTTTTGACCTACAAAGATTTCCCAGTTGATTTGATATAGAAAGAAACATGTACCATCAGGATAAAGTCAAAGGATTATGTTCTTTGGGATCATTGTTTGTATAAATGAAGAAATGATGTAATTTTTAGTTATTGAGTGGATAAAGAATAAAAAACAAGGTTGCTAAAGCAATTTCATGATAAGGTATGTGGAGGTCACTTCTCTACAAGAGTCATATCACATAAGATTTTATGAGTTAAATAATTTTGGCCTACTCTTTTTAAAGATGCTTCAGACTGGATTGATAAGTGTCAAGCCTATAAACTCTTTATAAGAAGAATAAAATTACTAGCCTTGCCTTTAAAATACATAATTGTATATGAACCTTTTCATCAATGTGGTATAGATTCGATTAGTATGTTGAACCCTTCCTCAAGTGTTAGACATTGTTATATCTTGACTGCTACTAACTATTTAAACAAATGGATGGAAGCTATTCCTGTCAAACATGCCACATCAGAAGTAGTATGTGATTTCATTAAAGAGAATATTGTTTTTAGGTTTGGGGTACCACATAAAATTATGATAGATAATGTAACCAATTTTTCTTCTATTAAGCTAACTGAGTTATGCTATTCATATGGAATAGATTTGGTTCATGCTTAAAATCATTATCCTCAGGGAAATGGCTAAGTCGAATCGAGTAATAAAAATTTCATGACCATCATTCGTAAGCTAGTGGATGGTAACTAATGAACCTAACACAATAAATTGTTTGATGCACTTTGGGCTGATAGAATCACTCTAAATAAAGTAATAGGTATGTCTCCTTTTTAGTTATTATATGGAGTAAATGATTAAATAACAATAACTATTGAGTTTCCTACTTTACAATTGTTGAAAGCCATTAAAGATGTTAATTATCAAGATTCACTTGATAAGAGATTCATGTTTCTCAATAAATTACAAGAAGTTCATGTTCAAGTTGTGGACTGAATAATAGATCACCAAATGAAAGTAAATAAGATATTTGATAAAAGTGCTTGAGAGAGGTAGTTTAAAGTAGGTTGTCTAGTCCTTTTATAAGATAAACATAATGAAAAAAAGGGAAGCATTGAAAATTTGACTCTTGTGGAAGGGACCCTTTACTATATGAATAATTTATAGGAAAGATAGTTTTATCCTAACCTACCAGGATTGAATTACACTGTCACTGCCTTTCAATGGGCAACACTTGAAGCTATAAAAGAATTGGGAAATAGGGTAACACATGCACATATATAAATAAAGTCTTCTATCTTTATTTTTTATTTTTTATTTTCTTGTTTTGTTATGTGACTGAATTTCTCCAAAGACTCCATACCTAATAGATAAGATGTGAAACAAGAGATACTAAGATCTAATCCTTGTTTCCTTTTTAGGATAGAAACAAGGATGTCCCTAGTTGGAGCTAATTATTGTCTCCAAAATTTTAAACTTCAAATTTTGGGATACTCCTTATCTAAATTTTTTACATCCTTATCTTATGTAAGCTACTTGCATTAGTTGAATCATCCCCCTGAATAATGAACTTAGTTTCCATTGATTGTTGTGTTTTTTTCTTTAGTTTGCTTCTAAGTCATTCTAGAGGATCAAAAATATTTTCTCAAGAGCCATCACTAAAATCCATCTACTCATCCCCTTCAGTAGAACAAAGAATTTAGAGTGCCTTAGCTAATTTACAATGAAAATTAGGTTCTCTATATTGATTTAATTGCTTACAAATAAGCAAAGATAACTCATAAACCTAGATTACCCCCCATAGTGCACATTAGACTTTTTGAGTTACTTAACTACTTTACCAAAATGAACTAAGTAGTCCTATAAACCTACTAACCATAATAAGGACCTAATCAAGTTTTTGAAATAGATTAACTTATTAAAAGTTATAAGTAAAAGCAACTCAGGTTTATCAACCTAACTTACTCATTGGCTTAGACCTAATTGGGTTTATGAGGGTGCTCTACTCAAAAGGTTAATATAAGTTGAGTAGTTCATGAAACCTAATTTATTAAAATGGATTATGTGGCTTCTCACATGCATCATTAATATGTTGTTTTTATATAAATTTGGGAAATTCCACATCATTTCTAAGTTATTCAACCAAGCATTTGCACATGCAAACCATGAGTTGTACATTTTCATCCTCTAAAGCATCTTCAAGTATTTTTCCCTTTAACCCATTTTTGTGCAAGGTATGTTGATTTAATTCTTGTTGTCTTTATTTCTTCTTGTTTGTATTTTTCCTCATACTTTATTGTTGTAAATGTTTCTTAATGCTACCATGATTTTTTATTTATATGGGTTATCTTCTTGTTTGTTCTAGTTTTAATTTTTTCCAATATGTTCAAATGTTTTAAATAAAATTCATGTTATCATCATTGTAAAAGAACCATTTGTCATTTTGAGAGTCTACTCAAGGAATCCCTAAATTTTTTTCTTAATTAAGAAACACTAATTTTTTAAATTTACCTAACTAATTAAGATTAAGATTTTATCTTACTTGCTTGGGTTTTCAACACTTAGTAACTTATGATTAAAAAAATTGGTTCTCAAAGGCCTTAGTCATTCAAGTTTTCTAACACTAATGAATTTGGATTTCTTATCCTAAGTAACTAACCTAGGAAACTTTGAACTAAAATGAAGTTTATCCCTTTAAGTTTTCTCCCTCCTTACTTTGGGTTTCAACCTTTGAGTAACTACCCTAAAAAAATCTAAAGTCTTGACCTTGAGGAAACTTGTAAAGCATTATCCAAGACCTACTTAGGTTCTCCTTACCCCATTACTTCTTCAGACATCTCTACCTTCATTACTTTGGGTTTCTTGTATGAATTTACTTACCTAAAGGAACCCAAAGTCATGTGCCTGAAGGATCTTGAAGTCATGCATCTAAAAATACCCAAAGTTTTGAGTCATATTAAACCCAAATTTATGAGTCATGGTGAACCCAAAGTCTTTGACAACTTAAAACCCAAAATTTCCTATATAATCCTAATGACCTACTTGGGTTTCTAAAGTCCTATTACTTAGAAGAATGATACTTAGTTTTTCAAGACTTCTCATTACTCAAAGCTTAAAACTTGTTTATAATTACTTCAAAGATTTAAGTCCTTTCTCATAATTTTAAATCCAATAGAAGTTATTAATCAACATCACAACAAGTTCTTCAAAGTAAGTCAGAGCCAATGTCTAGATCAAAAAGCTCAAAAAAATCAAAAGAAGAGGTAGTTGAAGTACAAGAGTAAACACCATTGATTGAAGAAACTCTAGAGTTAGCTTTAGAATAGATCCTATAACCAAGAAATAAGAGAAAAGGAAAGGTTAAGAAAGTCAGGATACTAGAGCCAAAAATGAAGTATGAGTATAAGGGCTACCCAATTAAATCATGCATAGTTTCCAAGTTGATTGAGATCAGTGATACAAACATGGGACATGTGCTTATAATTTAATTATTGGAGATATCTAAGGCCAAAGACAAAACCCCACTCATGGATGCTATGACTACTAGTGGTATTATACAAGCCGTTGCTTTCCCAAGCTCAACTCAACTTCCTAAGTTCATACTAACATGTGCCAAATACTATGACTCATTAACCAAGACTCTAAGAGATGTTACTGGGAATGTATTTATAAGATTAGATGTTCAATACCTTAATTACTGCTTAAAACTCCCAATTTCCCCAAAGTTAATTGATATGAATATGGATAAGGACAAAAACCAATGGGAGACCAAGACATAAGAGTGCATCAAGATTATGAATACATACTACTTGATGAAAGTAAAGAAACCTTCAAGATTTCCTAAACACATTGAAAGATAAGATTTTATTCAAGAAGTGGATGATATTATTTAGTTTCTATATATAATTAATGGTGAAAAGAATGCCAAGTTTTTATCTTCATGGATGTATGCTTTTATCAGAACCATTGATGGGAGTAGAAGCTCATCCAAGATTGAATGGGTGAGAATGATAAGTGATAATTTAGATAAATATTTGAATAATGTGTTATAGGCCTTTGACTTTAATATGACATCATATATTGTATACATATCTACTTCAAATGGATTTTTCTCAAGTTTAAAGACTAAGGGCACACTTTCCACCATGCCTATATATGAATGTTATCCTTAGCTAGTCCTTGTAGAATATTAAAAATATTTAATTATAGTAAATGATGGTTTCTTATATGAACTTATTGGTAAAATATATACATACCTAAAACATAGAAGAGTATCAAATGAAACATAAGATGTAGTTTCACTGTATGGGTGTATTTTCATTCAATTAATTGATTTAACTTATCTCAAGGTAGGAGGTTTTTTAGGTACACCTATCAAGCTACCTAGGTATCCTAATAAAAAGTGTATCCTTATGTAATTTCATAGACAACTAGTTGAATTACATGATTTACAATATAAATCTCACAAATATTCCATCAATTTTCCCATTGTGATTGGTCACTATCATTGTTCTATTATTTATAAAGAAATAAATGTGTAAAAATAAATGTATCATCATTATACTCAAACACACTTTGACTCTAGAGGAAACTTTGATTCCAGAGGTGTTGTTCAAAGCTTTGTTTCACTTGAATATATGCATATCCCAAGACTTGAATATTTTTGGATGGATTTTAAGAATGAATTTGAAATAAGAATAAGGGATAAAAATAGGTTAACTATGGATTAGATTCATACATTTTATTTAGCTGTTATTCCTAAGATATGAAATATGTGGTATTATTACAAGTGATGCATTTCATATAGTAGGAGGAGATAGTGCTCCACTACCAGCAATAACTTTTGGAGATGATCATGATAAAACAATTTTAGAAAGAACTTCAAATTTCTCAGAAATGACTTCTAATTGGCTTCTTAACAAGGGGTATTGTATGAAATAATTACTAATTGAGACCACCCATATGGGACAAAAAATAAAGGAGATAACTAAAAGAAAAAGTAGATAGGGTTCCTTAAAGAAATTAAAGATGAATAAGAATGTTGGTGATTCTTTCTCAGTAGTGAAAGATAAAGAACCAACTCAAAAAATTATTTCCACTTCACCATTAGTCTCTTCCACCCCCCATCACTTATTTCATTCTAAATTCCACTCTAGACCCTTCAATTATTTTGCTACCTTCCAAGGTTTATGTCACTAAATATTCTAAGAAGTTCACCTACAAAGAGGCAAGTCCTCCTCCTCTTCCATGTACTCCACCTACTATGATGCCACTAATTCCTTTAGAAGAACCACCTCATATGGAGAAATGAATTTAAAATGTGACTACTGAAGAGGTGCTCCCATCACAAGAAGAACTATTAGAGAAGGAGAAGGAAAAAGTAGTAGAGCCTAGAAAATAAGTTATTGAGGAGTTGGTAGATGAAGGGATAAATGAATAAAAAAAGTAGATACAAGATTAGGTGGAGAAAGAGTTGAATTTTTAGAAGAAAAATAAACTAAGAAAGAGGAGGTATAAGTAGGGGTAGAAAGAGATTCAAAACAAAAAAAATTCAAGATGAAGATTTGGCATAAGGACTCTCTTCATAAAAATTTTATTCACAAGATCTATCAATCAAAAATGTACTACAATAAATGGTGACTCATTCAATCACTTCCACTAACATAGATTTCTCATCTTGGTTAGCTTTGTAGATAATTTTGGAATCAAAGGAAGTGATCAATCTTGAGAAGATAGGTTTTTAATTGTTGAAGAGTCTATATAAAAGAGGAAAGAAACCCAAGAAAGTAAAATTAACTTCAAAATTGATAATTGAATCTTCAGGATAGAAATTTGTAAAGATAATAGTTCCCCCATAGGGATCTAATAAAAGAGAAGTTAATGATGAGAATCTACAAATCATAAGGGTGTCTCTTAGGGAGGTTAATATTGAAGGGTTAAAATAATATTCTCAACTATAATTAACACTCGCTTCAAGAAGTTGGATGAAGAGAAAGATATTAAGGCTAAGTTGAAAGATCAAAATTATCAATTGTAAAAAAATAATTACCAAGGTGGAAAACTCTACTCATTAATAATATTTACTTATAAAAGTGGTGATTTCTCAATAAGTGATTAATACAGTGGAAGATAATAGAGATAAGGATAAAGTTATGGATAAATGGGTTTATAAAATGAAGCAAAAGACCCAAAAATTCTTCCCACTCATTAAAGATGCTCAAGCTGATATTTTGGGTAAAATAGTAGAAGTCAGAGCAACAAGAGTTGAGTTAGAAAAATAAAATGAATTTTCTAAACTTCAACAAGAAATTATTCAAACAATAATGAATTTAGATGAGAAAATTTTGATTGAGGAAAAAATTTCCCCTTTTGTAAAGAAGATAAGCAAGAAGAATATCTCATATTTTTTAATCTAAGTATTCTACCAGACATAAGAGAGGAGATGAAGAAGTTATAAGAAGATGAAGGTGGTGAAAATTCTAATGTAGAAGACTCTCTCTTTAGGGTCATAGGTATATGGTCGAGCAATGTCCCAAGAATAGCCAAACAGTTAGATAAACAATTCAAGTAGAGGATGGATAAAGCCATGACTCCTTTCACAACCAAATCTATCAAAGTGTTGATCAAGTGTCAGGAAGAATTGAAGAGACTTGGGCTAAGGATTGAGAGAACCAAAACACATTATATAATGTTTTAAAGAGATATGTTAAGATTGGAAATAGAAAGATAGTCAATAGATAAATCATATGATGTAACAATCCAATCAATGATATCTCAACACATCAAGTATAGAGAAAAATGCAAGATTCAAATTCATGAATTAGATTAATTTTGCCTTGAAGTCTTGAATAAATTATTCTTCTTCTTCTTCCTCTATTTTATCCTTTTTATTTATAAACACTCTATGAGTTATTTTGTTCTCAGTAATTACTTTGAAAAAATTAAAAGACTTAAGTAAATTTTCCAAAACACCATTACTTTAAGTCATTTTATAGAATAAAAATACCTGGGATATTTTAATGCTACACACAAATAATTAGTGTTTGGTTTAAACATGCAGTTTGAGCATCACCACTTGTCATTATTTGTTAATACCATGATAGAGAAATTAAATGAGGATGTCTCTCAACAAATTTTAATTTTGTATACATCACATGGGGATTTGAGAATTTTAGTCCTATTTGTTTTAGATCCCTATAATTGTATAAATATAAGTTTTGGTTTATGTGCCAAAGGGAGGATAATTTTTTAAAAAGGAAAGATAAAAATTGTATAATGAGTTTAAGAAATATAAAAATTTGTGTATGGATAATCGGATTATTTTGTATGAATTGTGCTAAAAGTGAATAAGAGGACATAATTGTTTTCTTGAAGAACTTTGTGTCTAAGAGGAATCATTTTATTGCATTCTATGAAGATAAAATGGTAAAATTTGTGTTATCTTTTAATCTAAGTTTAATTCATTATATTCTTAATTATTTATTGTAAAAGTTATTACACTCTGTATGTTTATCTACTTTCATAAATACAATAGACTATAGAACTATCTATTGTGAAATGTAGTTTTCTTATTTCTTAAAGAATCATACTTATTACATTCTAATTTCCATTCACATTCCTAAAACTAGCTACTTACTTGATGAAAAACTCCTTTTTTATGGATCATGAATAGAGTAGTTAAATTAATACCCCTATTCAAAAATACCTTGCACATAAGTTATCAATTCAGTGAATATCTTAAGTTGTAAGTATTTAGGAGTAGATAAGCATAAATATATGAGAGATTCACTGTTAAATGAAGGGGATTTAATCCCATGAATACCTAGATAAATTTAAAGAAATTTATAAAATATATATCCAAAATTATGAAGTTGATCAAAGCAATTAGGTGTTTGAGTTGGTACTGAGTCATCTAGGGGATTGGTGCCTCCTTGCAAGTGGGTGCTTGACTAGATGTGGTTGGTGTTCCATGTGGAGTTTGTGTTTCAATAAATTTATTTTATATATTATAATATTTATTATATTTTTAGAGATTAATAGGTTTTATTCTCCTTGAGGGTTTCTCACATATGTGATGTGTTATTGTGTTTCATGTTTATGTGGATAATTTGTTCTGCTTGTTATATCAACATGTTTGTTTGAATGGTTCATTATTACTTATGTGAAATTGTTTAAATTTTTTTAAATATTTATTCACCCCCTTCTTAGTCATTGTGCTTCTAAAAATTGGTATCATATCTAGTCTTTTGAATCGATCCTATCAACCTAAAGGAGATCCTAGAAGCAAGGATGGCTAGTAGTCAAGTTTAATGAGGTTTTGATACCAGTAAGGCTTTAGTCTTCAATGGGACTAATTATGAATTTTGAAGAATTAGAATGAGGACATATGTAATGTTAATGAAACATAACATATGGAAGTCAATTTTGGATGGCTACAATCCACCTCCTACACCGCTAACTAATGTAATAGTTAAGAAGAAAGGTGAGATAAATTCCAAGGCAGTGAATGCCATTCTATGTGGCCTATCAAAAGAAAAGTTTGTGAAGGTGATGAACTATAAGTTAGTGAAGGTGATGTGGGAAAATATGAAGACTATCTATGAAGGAAACAACAAGGTGAAGATGGATAAATTGTAGACTCATATAAGGTGGTTTGAAAGTTTGAGTATGAAGGAAGATGAGAGGATTGCATCTTACATGTTAAGGGTTGATGAAGTTGTCAATGTCATCAGAGGTCTCAGAGAAGAAGTGAAAGAGTATATATTTGTACAAAAGGTTTTTACATCACTAACTTCTAAATTTTATTCAAAGGTGTCTGTAGTATAAGAAATTAAAGATTTAGACACATTTTAGATGGATGAGCTTCATGTAATCTTGACTACCTATGAAATGAGAATAAATGAAGGAAGACATTCCAAGAAATAGGTAACATTTAAAGATGAGAAGTAAAAATCTAATAAGGTCAAGGATGAGGTAATTTGAGATATTGATGATGATGAATTGATAGCCATGTTTGCTAGGAAATTGAAGATTAGAACTAGTAAGTACAAGGTTAATTACCTTTCTAATGTTTCAATTGTGGTAAGATTGGTCACTTTGCATCTAATTGTCATAACAAGGATAAGATTGAGAATGATGAAGAACATTATTAACATCATGGTGATGATAATAAGCTATATAAGCTTGACAAAAGAAAGAAAAAATATTTTAGAAAGTATGAAGGCAATACAGGGTCATTAAAAAACAAGAGAAGTTTTTATACCAAAGAAGATAATAGCTCATCTAATGTAAGTGACACAAATACATCTGATAGTGATGATTATAGTAATGAGCATGAAAATAATGAAACCTTATTCATGGATATAGAAACATACAATGAGGGTTTCTCAAAATGGAAAGGCCTTATGGATGATGAAGAATCAAATGAAGAAGAGGCTGAAGTGAAGCTTGAGGTAAAATTGCTAAGTTTTTGAGGAGTTAAAGTTCCAAAGAAGAAAGAATCATAGAATAAGATCATTAGTTAAGTGCCTTAAAGAGAACATTGATTTTTTTGAAGAGAGACTAAGTAACATATCTAAGGAGCATGATGAGATCATCAATCAGGTTGAAACTTAGATGGAGATATCCACTACTAGCCTAAAGGATAAGGAAGAAGAATGCATCAGTTATGAATATAAAATGGAGACATTAAAGTCACTACTAGAAATATGAATACCTATGAGAAGTTTTAAAAGAGAACTAAGGCTCTAGATGACATTTTTACTAGTCAAAAGTTTTCCAATGATAAGTGATGTCTTGGTTTTGAAGTAGATAAAAAGGAGAATAAGGAGAATTCTAATATGAAAACTAAGGTCAACCTCAAGAATAATATGAATTATATTAGATATACTAATGCCATAGTGTATGCAGATTCATTCAATGGTTACTATTTCTCATGTAGTCAATTTGGTTATAGAGTAAGAGAGTGTAGAATACCTTCCAAGAATGAGTACTCATGGAACTATGGAAGGAGTCATAATTTACATCAATAAATATTTGTGAGTGATTTTATTTTCTATAATTTTATTAAAATTGGTCATATTGTAATATTCTATCATCATGAATCATGAAGACATAATAATAAGATTCAAGAAAGAAGATAAACCAAGGTGTGGAAGCCAAATACAATAAGCTTAGTCCTAATCAATTTGATTAGTCTACAAGCCAAAGTGGACTTATTTCTATGGTATAATAGAGACTAAATGTTGAAGAGTATCAAGAGTGTTCATTATTAGCTTAGATTATTGACCATACAGATGATGAAGAGGCCAAGCCAAAGAGGATAATCAAGCCTAAAAGGATCTTGAAGGAACATCAATATTTTTAAATCATGGAGAGATGGGAATATCATTATCTTGTGTTTTTTTACATGCCCTATGGTAAGGGGTGACTCCATTAGGCTTCATGGAGACACTCATTAGTCAGTGAAATCTTGGTAGCTATCATGAAGACATAATGAAGAATGTTGACTGAGCTTGATCTATGTTGAGAATTACTATTGATATCAAGATGATTGAAAGAGGTTTAGGATGGTTTGAGAGTCATAATGAATCATATGGTGAGCTCAAGCTATGAAGATAGGGGGAATGCCTAATTATTTAGTTGATGTTGAGAATATGGTGGCCTAATGTGTGATCAAAGGTTTGAGTCATTTTATTCATGTCAAGGACAAGGTGAGTGGTATTGTAATCTAGGTTCATTTTAAGGAGGTATGCATGGATTAAGGAAGAACATGGTCATTTAATGCTTCATATTCTTATTTTTGAGCTTTTATTGTAAGAAGTTGTGATTCTAGATATCATTTATGGAAGACCCTTTGTCATTAATGTTAAAGGGGGAGAAAGACAAGAATGGGGGAGATGATAATGATCAAGTTATAGTGTGTTTTCAATAAATTATAAAGGGGGATATTGTTGAGAAGTGTTCTCATTTATGTCAAGGTTGATGTCATTGATGTCAAGGATGGTGTCATTGATGGTAAAGTACATCTGGTGAAGATGCATCATGAGTGGTATTTGAGATAGGAGCTTGCGATATTAATGTGACAAGGTGAGTTTATTGAGATTTATCTTCTCTATTGATTGATGTCAAGGTTGATATCAAGGTACAAGTCATGAAATATATTTGAATATAACTAATCTCTACATAAGAAGCCATGTGATAAGATGCATTTGAACACAAGAGAGAATTTGAAGGAAAGAGATAATTTGAAGGTAAGACAAAATTTGATGGTAAATAATGTTTTATATCTACTTAGTTGATTTTTTTTAAGGTCATGACATAAAAGGAATAGGTCAAGGCATCAAGTGCATTGAAAGTTTAAGTCCAGTCATGGCATGGTAAAAGTATGAGCTGGTAGTATGATGAGGTGAGTGATATCAGGCATGTGAGATAATGTGAAGGTTGTATGATCATTAGTATGAGGTGTGGATTCACTCATAAATGTTTCAAATTGAGCCTATAGGGTTCGAACCTTTAGTCTAGGTCTAAATCTAGAGCTCTCTTAAACCTTGCCTAGCCTAATGAGGCATGAAGATTAGTTTTCAATAAAAGTTTGCATATGTAATCATGGATAGAGGTATGTATTATAGTTTAGTGGTTATTAATGTTGTTTTATTATTACCATTATTGATAAATGCATAAGTAGCAAGTATTTCAAGTTAAGTGCTTAAGTAGCCTAAGCCTAATCATAGCATGAAAATAGCTTGTGAGAAGGTATGAGTATGATGGATTGGTGATATGAGTTCACACATGAATGAGTGTATGTATGAGGTTGATTGATTATGTATGTGAGGAATTAGAACACTCATGAGATTCTCAGGGTGAGCCTACAAGAGTAAGACCTTTAGACCAAGTCTGCACCTAGACCACTCCTAGACCCTACCTGGCCTCATAAGGTATCATGTTATATTATAAAGGCATGTGAAGTATGTATGGAAGTTTTGAATAATTAGAGAGTTTTATTTATTATGTGAGTTAGGTTGAGAGTACATGGAGAGAGACATGAAGCTCAATTTTAAGTCTTAATGTGGTTTGTAGGTCAAGGTCTAAAAGAGCAAAGAGAACAAGTGTGGCATAATGAGGGGTCATGATAATATTTCAAGGTATTTTTTATCATGTAAGAATTTTTATAGGTTATTTATTTTTTTTCAAGTTTTTTCATGTAGTTTAAGGTCATATATTTAAGGACAAGGCATGAAAAGTTATTTAAAGGTCTCTCAAGTGCTCATAATGAAGTGTTCTCAACCCAAGAAGGATTTTATTGTGATTATTAGCTCATAAAAACTTTTAATGGGAAATAAATTAGTTAATAATATATGGGAAAGGGTCCTCTATCAAATTTATAAGCATTAGTGTTTGATTTTAGGGTCTATTCTTTATGAATGATCGTTAAGAGTGAAAACAAGTTTAAACCCAATTAGAACCCTAATAAGGACCTGATGTTGAACATGTTTCTAAAAATTCATAAATATGGATTGAATTTTTTAGGAATATATTGGATATTTTATTTGGATCTCCAAAGTACCTCTAGGTTGTATTGGTTAGAGAGAGGAGAAAGAAAATTTTGAGTTATAAGATTGTTTCTGAAGAAGTTACTGTAAAAGTCAAAAGTTGAATTAGAAACAACAAGAAAATGGATGGAGGGAGAATGTAGAGACTCATGTTTAATTTAAATTAAGGTTTTTTAATATATTTTATCCCTAAATTATGATAAACCATTCATCTGAGTTAGCTAGTTGCTAATATGGCTAATGGTGCAAATAATGAAAAAGCCAGTCAACAATGAGAAGATGAATTGGAATGTGTTATCATGATATAATGATAAAACCAAAAAACTTGAGATGTTTATTGGGACTGGTATTTCATATTAATTATTTTTATGAATCTTGGAATTTAGGTATAGTGGTGAAAATGATGAATCCAAAATGGCTTGTTTGGCTCAATGAGGTTTATGTGTAGTGAAGTCAACAAATTGGTCTGTAAGACCAATAGTTGATACTAAACCATATGATTTTTATATTATAATATGGTATGGAGATGTTATATGATCATATAATTTTATAATAAGTCATTTAAAATGTCTATATAAGTGTTGGAGGTTTGAGTCACCATGACTAGTCTTTGAGGAAAACTGGTAGTTCTTAGTGAGTAAGTTGTAGAATTGTTTATGAGGATCTATGCCCTAAGTGGAAGTGTATAATTAAAATGGTGATATTATTGAGGTAATTTATTATTATTTTAACTAATTTATTTCCATGGTTGTGTTTCTAAATAATGTTTTATATTTAGTTATTCAAGATAGACTTTTCTCTATATTCAAAGGCCTAATGTCAATAGTGTTAATGGAGTGCCTCAAATTGTGGTTAAACCTAAAAAGTGTCATGGTGATCAAATGATGTTTTAAAATGACTATTTTATTTTTATATTATATGTTACTAGTGTGTGTGGAGTTTTAAATTTTTCCAATAAAGGTAAAGGTAACATGTCCTAATGGAATTAGGTCTCCATGAGACCTAAAGAAGGATTTGGTCTATTTGAGTAATTGATTATCTAATGTAGTGATTGATTATTAATTTTAAAATTTAATAAGTCATATTATGTTTAAAATATAAGTGTGTAATTTTTTTGTGGCCAACCAAGAGGTGTATGAGTAAAAGGCTTGTATATATATGAGATAGTTTTAGGGCTATTTAGGCAAGAAGAGAGTATGTGAATGGGATAGCACATTATTGAGTATAAGGAGGTATTTTGTACAATTATATGAGTGTATATGATATTTAATGAGGATATGAAAGTGTTCATTAATATTAATATCAAGGTTATATGACCTAATCAATCTTGAAGAGACCTAGTTGAACAAAGAGGCCTAGAAGACACTTTGAGAAAGATAAGATTGTGAATAACTAAAGAGGTGGTCATCATTATTTGGTTGAAAAATATAGTTTTCATAAGGTGATAAAATAAATTAGGTGTTTTTTTTGGTGTTGAGTCATCTAGGGGGTCGGTATCTCCTTGCAAGTGGGTGCTTGGCTTGTTGGGGTTGGTGTTCCATGTGGAGTTGATGCTTCACTAAATTTGGTTTTTGTCTTATAGTAATATAGTCCATTTTTATATATTATTGGATTTTATTCCCCTTGATTTTTTACCACATATTTGATGTGTTCTTTTGTTTTATGCTTATGTGGATAATTTCTTATGCTTGTTAAATTTACATGTTTGTTTGAATGGTTTATGATTTCTTAAGCGAAATTGTTTGAAAAGTTTTAAAGGCTAATTAAAAAAATTATATTATTCACTATGATTCTAAAAATTTGTATTATATCTAGTCCTTTAAAGTAGGCCTAACATCCTAAAGGATATTCTATAAGCAAGGATGGCTAGTAGTTAAGTTCAAGGAGGTTTTGGTTCTAGTAAGGCTCTGATCTTCAATGGGAGTCATTGGTTCCAAATTGTACATCTCTATAATATGGCCTTTCACACTTAAATGAACATGTTAAACAATTATGATAAACCTAATAGAATGTCATTGTAGTTGGGGAATGGTTTGGCATCAAGAATGGACCATATTAGAGAAAATCACTGAGAGGCACCTATAAAGGGTATGGTTAGCTCCTTACTAATTTTAGCTCTACCTGAACTAAGGTGAGATAACCTATGGGGTATATTTATCTCATGGAAGTATTTTACAATTTAATTTCCATGGGGATTCTTGGCATAAGGGGCAAATATGACCAAAGCATAACCAAGTTTACACACTTCACCTGTGAAGGGTTGTCACACAAAATGCATACATACTCTATGACAACACAAGATATTAGAGATAGATGAAATAATGATTAAAATATTAATTTTGTAATAATATTCAATAATAAATGGATTAAATAAATACTATAATTCTAGGATTTAAATCACAAATTGCAAACACATTTGAAATAGGAAAAATATTATGTATTTTAAAGGTACATAACACTTATAGTATGTAACAAGGTTATTATTTGTAGGGTAGGGTAGGGTAGGACAAGTTTATAATTAATTATAAAATGGAGGGTGGCATGATAGTGGCCTCCAATTAGTAGGGTATCTATTAGTATTTCATGATAATGTTATCACTGAAACTAGAATCTCAAATGTTTTCTCCTACTAATTTCATAAACCCAGAGAACCCTTAAAAGGTATTCAATAATTCATTTCAAAATATAACTACAGAAAGGGATTTATAACCTAAGTACATGCTTAGAATGATAACTAGTAATGAACATAGACACAAGTATCTAATTAGTAGAAATTGTAAAATATATTATTGTATTTCATTAATAGGCTATAATAAAGAACCAAAAATGTTTTCTAGTGACTTGAATAACAATATTACAAAAATAAACACTTTAAAATGTTACCATGGGGAAATATGTGGTGATATTTTTATTTTGATAAGGGAGACATAAACATGCTCTCAAAGCTTTCTAATGGTTGTATAGATGCAACCACCTTAGCAAGGGAGACAAGAACTACACACAACAATTGATCCCATAATTTTTTTTCTAGAACCTAGACTTGGAGGAAATGGATGCCTAAAATGACCTAAAACAACAAATAGATAGAAAAAAAACCTTAGAATAGAGGGAAAATACCCTATTTATAATTTTTTAATCCTTCTAAAATTTGGGACTATGGGCTACAATTTTCAAAAATTTCATAACAAAATTTTCCACTCTCATCAAGATGCTCCTAGCTAGAAAATGCTCTTGGCCACAACTAATATTTTCATCCATTTATAGTAAAATAATTATTACAACTACTTCTACAAATAATGATGAGGACTTGCAACCACTTGAAGATGCTTGTCACCACTTGATTGCACAACTAGATTGGGAGAATTTTTTGAAGAGCTAAACAAATTTAGTACTTATGTTAAAACCACATAAATATGCCCCTTTGCACCTACCTAGGAAGTGAATTTCATTGAAAAGGCAAGAAAAAAAAATTTCTATGTGAAACTACTTGGAGATGCTAGTAAATGGTTACTGCACAACTAAAACCTCTTAGACAACTAACTTTCTCTTTGCGCACACCATGAAAAAATCCTATATTTACAATGATGCCTTGAGAATGATTTGTTTTTGACATGAAAATTAAAATGATCCATGATAATGATTGGAAATATTCACTCTAGAATGGCCCATGGATTTTATTCTGTGCTTCATCTTATTGACACATCCATGGAAAAGACATCAAGTTTAAAGTTAACCTAGAAACTTGTCATTTCCTCATGTAATTCAATCCCTTTGAAAAGACTATCTTGGCTTAAACTATTGGATCTTTTTAGGTAATAACAACACATTTTATTAGATTTCGATCAAGGGATCAAATGTCATTGGTTACTCAATAGGTCTTGTGCTAAAATGTTATGGCTTCGTAGCTTCATGAGATCTCTACATTATGCTCTATTAGATCCATTGGGATAATGTGCTCTTACCTAGTGGTGGTCATACATCCACTCTAGGCTTAATTGAAATTTTATGATTTAATATGCCCTATTGATCAGAAGGTGTACACTTAACTACATATCATCAATCGATAGGAAAATGCTTAAGCCTTATCATGCACCACAAGATTGACCTTTTGAATTTAAACTTACACTATCTGATCTTGATTTCCCAAGTAAATGTTCTCTATCAGATCATGATATAAGAGGTGGGTAATCATTATATATTTATTTTTATTATCCCCAAATAAATTCCACTTGGTATCCCCACAGGCTTCCTATGTTCCTTTGAATTTTCAACATTGATCATGCACCATCAAATCATCCTACTCTAAGAAAATGCATGCCATTAGCTCTACCCCTATTTTAAAATACATGACTACTTCATGAGGTCTAAAGTTTACATTTGTGTGCCTATCCTATAATATTTGAATTTCAATCACTATTCCTTGTAGCTTAAAGTTGACATCTACACACCCATCAAAAGACATTGCTGAGACTGTCATACATGTAACTTAGAAATATTTTTTTGGGAACTTTGTTCCATGGTAATTTTTTTTAAGTCTTTGTCTTTAGCATTCTTGCTTGCTTCTTGAGCCCCTTTTTTGGAAGAAAACTCTTAAGCCTTTAATCTCAAATTCTCTTTATCCTTGTCATTTTTGCTTTGTGTTATTCTTCGACACAATTATCCCACAATAATTATTTTAGGCATTCTATTAAGACAATTATTTTGGATAAAATATTCGATAAAATTTACCTAAAGGATTTGAATTAACACTTTTCCTACAAGAATTGAGTCTTCAAACTTTTGTCTTCATTGGGATAATTGTTTTGAACATTTTGATTGAAAAAATTTAACTGCAAAAATTGAAATTTGTGTAATTCTTCTGGAATTTTTCCTTAGGCAAAATTCTTGAAGAAAATAGGACTTCTGCTCCATAGTAACTTTGTTAAAAGTATCCTTCAAAAGTTTTGTCTAGGGCACTTTCCTTATAGAATTGCCCTTTAGCCTTTTGGAATGGCCCTTCTATCTCTTAAAAGTGCCTTTTGGACTTTCTAAAAATGTCTTATGGATCCTTTGAAAGTGCCATTTGGGAAATTTTCAAGGAAAAAATTCATGAAATAAATGACCCTTAAAATTTTTTACGAAGTCAAAATGACCCTTCAAAAGTGTCCTTCAAGAATTTTACAAGGGTAAAATGTCTAAAGGAAATAATCCTTCAAAATTTTTGCAAAGGCAAAATGACCCTTCGAGATTTCTTAAACCACCTTTGACTGAAGTAAATAAGTCCTTCAAATATCTCAAGATTTTTTAGTAGTTAAAATGCTCGAATGGTTAGTTCCCTTCATATTTTTTACCATGGACAAAAAGTCCAAAATAAATAAGACTTTGCACCTTTTCTAAAACAAAGTATTTCCTTCAAGATTTTTGTGTAGGAAAAATGCTTGAAGGGCAAGTTCCCTTCAAATTTTTTTTCATGAACAAAAAGTTTGAAACAAATGACTTGAAACAAATGAAATAACCCTTCAAATATTTTGTAAAACACTTATCTAGAAATAAATAAGACATTAAATTACTTTGGAAATTTTATATTAGACAAAATATCTGATGGAAATAAGTCATTAGACTTTTTGTTTGAGATAAAAATATTGAAGACCATTTTTTTTGGACATTATTTCATGCAAAAGCTCAAAAAAAATTAAGGGAAAGACACATTTTGCCAAGAAAAGACTAGACAAAGGATTTAGCCAATTTTTTACATGAACTTGACCTTCTAAAGGAACACTAGGAGACTAAAGTTAGGATAAGTACATATTCATATACAATTGACAAATTCCCAATTGCTTCAGTGCAATTTTGGGCACTAACAATACTAATTATGCATTTTGAAACATCAGAATGAGGACATATCTAATGTCAATGGGACATGTCATAAGGAAGTCAGTTTTGGATGGATACACTCCACATCTTACACCACTAATTGATGCAATAGGAAAGAAGGAAAGTGAGAGCAATTACAAGGTAATGAATGACATTCTATGTGGCCTATCAAAGGTAGATTTTGTGAAGTTGATGCATTATGAGTCAGCCAAGGTGATATGGGAAAAGTTGAAGACTATCTATGAAGGAGACACCAAGGTCAAGATGGTTAAATTATAGACTCACATAAGTCAATTTTAAAGTCTGAGTATGAAGGAAGATGACAACATTGCATCCTACATATTAAGGGTTGATGAAGTTGTTAATGTCATTAGAGGTCTCAAATAAGTTAAAGAGTCTATAGTTGTACAAAAGGAATTAAGATCCCTAACTTATAAATTTTATTCAAAGGTGTTTGTAGTAGATATAATGAAAGATCTAGACACACTTCAGATGGATGGGCTTCATGCAATCTTGAGTACTTATAAGATGAGAAAAAATGAAGGAAGACCTTCCAAGAAGGAAGCAACATTCAAAGTTGAGAAGAAGTCAAAATCCAAGAAAGTCAAGGATGAGGTAAGTTTACATATTGATGATGATAAATAAATGGACATGTTTTATAGGAAATTGAAAATTGGATTTGGTAAGTACAAGGGTAAGTTGCATTTCTAATGTTTCAACTAAGGTAAGATTGGTCATTTTGCATATAATTGTCTTAACAAGGATAAGATTGAGCATGATGAAGCACATGATGAACATCATGGTGATGATAAGAAGCTATATAATCCTAATGAAATCAATAAATATTTCATAAATTATTAAGGTAAGAAAGGGTCATTCAAAAATAAGAGAATTTTCTATACCAAAGAAGATAATAGCTCATATGATGTAAGTGACACAAGTACATTTGATAGTGATGATGATAGTAATGAGAATGACAAAAATGAAACCTTATTCATGGCTATAGAAATAGATAATGAGGGTTTCTCAAAAGGGAAAGGTATTATGGATGATGAAGAAGATGCTGAAGTAAACCTTGAGGTAGAATTAGTGAGTGTTTTAGAGGAGTTGAAGTTCCAAAAAAGAAAGAATCAGAAACTAAGATCATTAGTTAAATAACTTGAAGAGTATTTTGATTTTTTTTAAATATATATTGAGTAACACATCCAAGTATCATGATGATATCATCAATTAGGTTGAAATTTATATGGAGATAGTCACTACTAGCCTAAAGGCTAAGGAAAAAAGAATGCACCAGGTATGATTTAGAAATGGAGACCTTAATGTTAGAACTTGATCAAGAAACTAGAAAGATGAAGACCTATGAGAAGTTTGAAAATAACACTGAGGCTCTATATGACATTTTGAGTAGTCAATAGTCTACCAATGATAAGACATTTCTTGTTTCCAAAGTAGATCAAAAGGATAATGAGGAGAATGCTAATATGAATGAGAAGGTTAACCTCAATAATAATATGATTTTTTTTAGATAACATAATGCCATAAGGTATGTTTATTCACTCAATGGTTAATATTTATTATGTATTCAATTTGGTCATAGAGCAAGAGAGTGTAAAATACCCTCTAAGAATGAGTACTCATGGAATTATAGAAGGAGTCATAGTTCACATTAGTCAAGATAGATGAGTGATGTTGTTTTCTATAATTTATTTAACATTGTTCATATTGCAAGATTCTATCATCATGAATCATAAAGACATAATAAGAATATTTAATAAATATTACAAACCAAGGTGTGAAAGCCAAAGAAAATCAAACATATTCCTAATCAGTCTACAAACCAAAGTGGACTATTTGATATGGTAAAACATAAACTAGATGTTGAAGACTATCAAGAGTATTCATTATTAGCATATATTATTGACCACATGAATGATGAAGAGGCCAAGACAAAAAGGATAATAAATCCTAAAAGGATCATCAATCTTGTGAAATCATGGAGATTTGTGAATCTCCTAAGTTTGTGTTATTCTAGTGCCCTATGGTAAGGGGTAACTCCATTAATATTCATGGAGACACTCATTAGTCAGTGGAAGCTTGGTAGATATCATGAAGACATGTTGAATAAGCTTGATCTATGTTGAGAAGTAGTATTTATATCAATATGATTGAAGGAGGTTGAGTATGGTCTGAGATTCCTAATGACTCATGTGGTGATCTCAAGCTATGAAGATAAAAGGGGATTCCCTAATTATTTAGTTTATGTCAAGAATATGGTGGCCTAGTGTGTGATGAAAGGTTTGAGTCATATAATGATATGTCAAGGACAAGGTGAGTGGTCTTGTGATCTAAGTTCATTTGAATGAGATATGCATGGAGTAAGGGGGAGTATGTTCTTGTAATGATTCATATTATATTTGTTGAGCTTTTTGTTGCAAGAAAGTGTGATTTCAGATAATTTTTTGTGGAAGACCCTTTATCATAATGTCAAAGTTATAGAAATACTATAATTAGGGAGATGAGAATGATCATGTTGTAGTGTGTTTTCCATCAATGAAAAAGGGGGAATTTGTTGATAAGTGTTGTAATTGATGTCAAGGTGCATCATGTGAAGATGCATGATGAGTGGTCTTTGATGTATGATCTTGTGAGATTAATGTGACAAGGTGAATTTTATGATTTTTGTCTTCTCTGTTGATTGATTTCAAGGTTTATATTAAGGCATAAGTCATGTAAGATGTTTGAAGACAACTAGTGTCTATAGAAGAAGCCATGTGACAAGATGCATTTGAACACAAGAGAGAATTTGAAGGAAAGAGATAATTTGAAGGTAAGAATTTATTTTATGGTAACTAATGTTTTATATCTACTTGGTTGATGTTTTTGTTAAGATAATGACATGGAAGGAACATGTCAAGGCATCAATTGCATTGAAAATTTAAGTCCAGTCATGGAATGGTAGAAGTATGAGTTGGTGGCTTGATGAGGTGAGTGATATAAGGCATGTGATAGATTTTTAAGGTTGTATGAGCATGAGTATGAGGTGTGGATGCACTCAAAATTATTTCAAAGTGAGCCTACAGTGGTAGAACCTTCAATCTAGGTTTGCATCTAGACCTCTCTTAAACCCTCTTTGGCTTAATGAGGCATGAAAATAAATTTTCAAGATAATTTTTCATATGTAATCATGGATAGAGGTATGTAGTGTATATCAATGGTTATGAATATTGTTTTCTCATTTCCATTCTTGAAAAATACATAGGTATTAGGTCTTTGAGGTCAAGTGCTTAAGTAGCCTAAGCCTAGTCATGGCATGAAGAGACCTTGTGATAAGGTATGAGTATAATGGATTAGTGAGATGAGTGAAAATAGGCATGAGGGGGTTTATTGAGAATGTATGTGAGGAATTTTAACATTAATTAAAGTATCAAGGTGAGCCTATAGGAGTAAGACCTTCAGACCAAGTCTACACCTAGACCTTACCTGGCCTAATGAGGTATCATGATTTATTATCAAGGCATGTGAAGGATGTATGGTAGTGTTTAATCATGATATATATTTCTTAATTATTTTAGCGATGTGTATATTTAATTTAAAGAGGCATGAAGGTCATTTTTAAGGCCTAATGTGGTTTGTAGGTCAAGGTCTAGAAGAGCAAAAAGAGAGAAAGAGTGGCCAAATGATGGGTCATGATAATATTTCAAGGTGTTTGAGATTATGTAAACATTATCAGAGGTGAGGTATGTTGTTTAAAAAAAAAATATACATTTTAAGGTCATATTTTGAAGGACAAGGCATGAAAAGTTGTTTAGAGGTCTCTCGAGTGCTCAAAATGAAGTGTTCTCAACCCAAAAAGGATTTTATTGTGCTCATTAGATCTTAAAAACTTTACATGGGAACCTAATAAATTAATGGTATATGGGGAAGGTTAATATCTAAAATTTATAGGAATTAGTTTTTGAATTGAGGGGCTATGTTTTATGAATGATTGTGAAGAGTGGAAACAAGTTTAAACCCTGTCAGAACCCTAATAAGGACTTGATGTTGAAGATGTTTCTCAAAAGTGATAAATATTTATTGAATAGATAAATTAAGATATTTTATATTTTAATTTACTCTCCCAAGTACATCTAGGTGGTTAGAGAGAGGAGAGAGAAAATGTTGAGTTATAGGCTTATGTTTGAAGAAATTATTGTAGAAGTCAAAAGTTGCATTTGACATAGTAAGCAAATGGATGGAAGGATAAGTTAGAGACTCATGTTTCATGTCCATAAAGGTTTATATATATTTTATATCCATAAATTATTCTAAACCTATCATCAAATTTAGTCAGTCACTAACATGCCTAATGGTGCAAATAGAGAAAACCCCAACAATAATGAGAAGATGAATTTGAATGTGTTATCATGATAGAATGATGAAAAAAAGTGAATGGTTATATTTTTGGGAATTTTATGTCCTATTAATGATTTTTATTAATATTTTAAGTTAGTTATAATGGTGAAAATGATGAATCCAAAATGGCTTATTTGGTTTAGTGAGGTCTATGTGTAATGAGGTCAACAAATTGGTCTGTAAGACCAATAGTTACCAATAGACCATATGATGTTTATATTTTAATATGTTTTATATATTTAATAATATAATATAAATTCATAATAAGTCATTTAACATGTATATACAAGTTTTGGAGGTTTGAGTCACCATGACTAGTCTTTGAGGAAAATTGGCAGTTCTGAGTGAGTGAGTTACAGAGGTGTTTTTGAGGCCCTATCTCTTGAGTATTAGTGTATAATACATATGGTGATATTTTTTAGTTCATTTAGGATATGTATAATTAATTTATTATCATGTATTTTTGGCTAAATTATGTGTTATATTTAGCTGTTCAAGATATAGTTTTTTGTGTGTTCAAAGGCCTAATGTGAACAATGCTAATGGAGAGTTTCAAGTGGTGGTTGAACCTATAAAATGTCATGGTGATCAGAGGATGTTGGATAATACCTATTTTATTTTTATATTATAATTTAATACCATGTGTGGAGTTTTAAATTTTTCCAAGAAATTCAAAGAGTACATGTCCTAAAGTAGGCATAATGGAATTATGTCTCCATGATACCTAAAGAGGGATTTGGTGTATTTGAGTAATGGAAAACCTAATGTAATGATTTATTCTTACATTTAACATGTCCTAATTCTTTTTTTGTGTCAAATATAAGTGGTAAATTGTGTGTGGATCACCAAAATGTGTATGATCAAGAGGCTCATATATATACAAGGTAGTTTTAGGCCTATTTAGGCAAGAAGAGAGTATGTGAATGGGATGTTGAAAATTGTCATTGATTAATGAGTATATTGTTCAATATTGTCATTGAGTGTTGATATTTTATATTTAATGTAGTCATTTATGTCAAAAGTTCCTATGAATATGTGTGGTTCTTTCATTGATGTCAAACTAATATCATCGATGTCAAATTTTCTTGTGAAGATCCTTGGTCAAGTAAGCCTTGAGGTATGTATATAATGAGTTTTATTTCAAAGAATAGTGAGTGTTGTTGCTATATGAGAGTAGTGATGAGAGGATTCTATTTGAATAATGTTCTAATATCAGCTTGAGTGACATCTTTGAGAAGCAACATGAATGAGTACATGTTAGTTTGTGAAATGTAAATCATCTTGTAATGCTTTATCTAGACCTTGTGAAATGGTATTTGTAGGTGGAATGATGATATGAGTGAAATGTGAAGAAGTTATATGCTCTAAATATTTATGTAATAAATTCAAAAGATGCTCTGAATGAGCTATAAATAAGTAAATGATCCAAAGAATACTTGATAGTGTTTAATCATGAAGGAGATTGGTTGAGTTTGTACATGAGGTGTTGAGGATGTTGAAATTGATCAAAAGGTCAGTTCTAATGGTCTATGTTTTTATATCTAAATATTTTATGAATATCATAGTTATGATTTAAAGATCTATAAGTAGCTTTGAAGATGTTTTATTGAAGTTGTGAAGAAAAGTGAGTGTATGACGTTGATTGAGCATACACAAAAGACATTGAAACATAGGAGAGTTTTGAGGTAAATATTATAGGATGTCTATAAGGTCAGATTATAGGCCTAATAAGACTTGCATGCCAAGGCTTAAAGTTAAATAAGAGAGATGGTGGCTAGATGAGGTAATAATATCAGCTTCCATGGCATGAGTGAGCAATTAAACATTGATATAGATGTATCAAATTGTTTTAAGTATGTGAATGAATTTTTAGATCAAGGTTTGTAAGAAAAGGCTTGAAAAAGTATCTAAAGGTTTCTCAAATGCACATAATGAAGAACTATCTACTTGAGAAGGTTTTATCAATGTGTATCGACATGTGCAACATCTGTATGATATCCCAAGTTATTCATGGTAGATGAGGAAGTATTATAGATCAATGTTCCAAGAATTGGTTTTTGGAAAGAGGAGATAATTTTTATAAATGATTGTTAAGTCTTGAAGATGATTTAAACCCTCATAAAACCCTAATAAGGACCCAATATTGAAGATCTTGTTCTAAAGAGCTTAAAATGGTTTGATATGTTTAGACAAGTTATTGGAGGTTAAATTCAACTCTCCCAAGCATTTCCAAGTGTGTTATGTTTCTTAGGTGAGTGAGTAGACCCTAAAAAAAAGTGCTTATCTTTCAAAAATTTAATTTAGTAGATAGAGTTGACCAAGTCAAAATTACTAAGTGGATAAGATCAAAGTGTGAGACTTGTATTTGTTGTTTATAAATGTTTATGATAAGTTATATATCTTAGGTGTGAAAAGTGGGTGATCTAAGTTGGCCGGTCACTAGAAAATCTAGTGGTGTAAATAGTAAGGAAATCAAACAAAAGTGAGAAGATGATTCATGATATGTTTTCATGTAATAATGATGCATTGGAAAGTATGATGTTGTTGTTTGGTGTTAGCTATCTAGATAACACCCTAGCTAAAAGGATGAATGCTTAAGTCCTAATTTTATACTTGGACTAACATGGGAATGGTCTAAGTCTATAAGTTACCTATAACAAGACTAAACCTCTATGATTTTTTATGAGACTCGCTCTTTAGACTTTATAATTTAGACCTTTACTTCTAGAACCTAAAAAACTAGTTGGGGTAAAAAGGGTTAAGAGATTAGAATAAGGTAAAAGCTATTCTAAAGGGTTGTGATGCACCATGAAGATTTTCCATCCACTTATACTTGAGCCTCTAAAACACTAGTGAGATAGAAATAAATAGTGGGATCTATGACTCCAAATGCTTTCCATGCATTGACATTTCATGTAGAGGTTCATCAAGTGAGAAAAACCTAAGGGAGGTGATGGAGATGCCTAGTTTAAGGGACTAATCTAGTCAATATATCCACTATTAGCTTCAATAAAATCACATTGAATACTAAATATAACCTTCATAACTAGATAATCTACTAGATAGCTAGGATTAGGATTTGGCAAGGGAGAAGGATCTACCACTTATACCAATCAAACTAACATGAACACACTAGTATCATATAATGAAATCTGAAAATAGTTATCTTATTTAATTTAAGAGGTTACAATACTCAATCTTGGTAGGGTCTAGTCATGCTCAAGAGAGGGATCCAAAATAATATTTCAAAGGCTATACTTATAGTAGACATGAATCAAGAGAGAGAGGGAAAAATGGTACTCTCTAAGAGAATCAAATGAGTTCAAATCATTTTGAAAATATGTTATTGCCTCCATAAATCAAGCCCATGTAAACCCTTCCTAATTGGTCTAGGTCACTCAAATCCATTTACTTATTAAAATATCTTCTTAGTGATGTTCCATGGAGGTTTAAATGGTGTGATCAAGTTATTTCTAGTTGGGTCTTGGTAACAATGTAGTTATAAAAATCTAATCCATCATTTAGAATCATGTCTTGTTACAAATTACTTCTGACTAATTATTGTGGTATGCATAGTGGAAAGAGAGGTCACTTTTAAGTAGTTTATCCTAGGGATGATCTGTTGGGGTCCATTTAATTCCCTTCATGTCACCCTTTAAAATATTAGTTCTTTCTTTTAGAAATGGAAAATATAGTTAGAGAAAGATCCCTTTATGATGCAAACTTATAAGCCAAAGGTCCATATTTAATGACATGGGTAGTCCCTTTATGTTCTTTATACTTTAATCATCACTTGTGGCCACTACATGGAATTTTAATCCACTTAAATGACATAATGATGATGCTAAAAAACCCTAATGTTCATGGTCAAAAATAGCTTGTCAACCTCCATCAAGATTCCTAGGTTCACCTTTGCTCTAATTGGTTGTTAAAATCTAACTCAAGTCATTGAAACATTGACTCATCTCACTTAATTTATTTCAATAGGTATAAATTTATAATAACTATTGATCCTCTACTAGTTGAACACATCCTTGACACTTATCATGCACACATTTGCCCTTGAGATTCACTAATCCTTTGACCTCCACTCACCATTAGATCTGAGTGCATGATCAAACATAGACCATTATATTAATTGGGACCCATTATTTAAAAGACAATGAATATCTCATGATATTAAAAGTTATGTCTTCACTCCCATTAAATGATGTTCACATGACTATTATTGATGGTCATGTGACCATCAAATTTAAGATCAATAGGATTTGTCTTTTTCTATATTAAAATTGACATCTTGCTAACCATCATTTAGTGTCCCATAAAACATAATTGATGTCCTATAGACCATCAAATTTAAGCACATATGTATTTTTGTAGTGGCTTTAACTTGATGTTAGCATAAACATATTATGCTTTTTGACCATCTTTGTAGATTTATATCTTGAAGTGAAAGAATCATGGAGGTACCAAACTTTTAGGAGATGTTCTTACCAAAAATGATGAACCGATTTGATCCACTAGTCCCAAGAGACATCTAGGTGAAGATATTAAATGTATAATTGGCTAGTGCATTTGATCCTACGTGATGTCTTGGCTTAACAATGGCTAAGTATGGAAACTTAGTGAAATTTGATTGAGGAGCTAACTTTGATCATGTATAACTTCATTTGTGCTTTGGTGGAGGACCTAAAACTTAGCACATAGTAACTTGGGACTAAGGTGAACAAACCCATGTGACCACTTTCCCTTATAATTTTTGAACATATGAGATATGGCCTTGTCAAGATGCTCTCTTAGCTTTATTGAGACATCTTAAAAAATGGATAAGTATGAGAAAACACATAGAAAATGATTGAGGAGCCAAATTTGGACCTACTTATCTTTTAATTCACTTTGGTGGAGGACCTGGGACTTAATGCATATAATCTTGGCATAAATCAGAACAAACCGATACGACCATTTTTTATTGACTTATACACACATAGAAACTATTATTTTAGCAAAGTGCCTAATTATAATTTGTATCACTAGGTCCAAGCATTTCAATGAACACAATGAGGAACTAAAAGGATCCCATGCACTTTTGAGTCATTCCAAGCATTATTGAGATCTCACGGTGGCTCTACAAATCTATTCATATCCTTATAAAATGGAAATTTAAACTTTAAGTGAACCCAAAGTGTGTTAAAATCCTTGTGAAAAAATTGACATCTTGGACTACTTCTTCCATTCAAAACCTTTGTTTATTTGATCATGCATTAACAAGTTGGTCTATTTGGTTATAAGCTTGGTATGTGGGCCAAAATGGCCAACATTTTTTGTGACTCATAGGGAAGCATGCCTATTATACTTGGAGAACCTAGACCATATGCCAATATTGTTCTCACCTCATGAAATTAAAAAAAATACCAAAAGGAGCAAAAAAATAGAAGGGGAACCTAAACTACCAATAAAGGACCACTAACCTATATAACAACAATGAAAAGGGGAGCATAAAATGTTGCATGTGGTACTCACTTATTGAAACAAGATAATCCTAGAATAAGTAACCTGAAGTAACAAGATTTCCTCCAGGGTTAAATGGGAATTTAATTTATGTATCATGGATATTTGAAACATGATTGCTTATCCTTGATGGCATCTTCTTGTAGATGGGAGCAAATGGATGCTCATGTCTTCTTGATGATGCAATTGGGACTCCTATCTCCATTATCAGGTATAGGGATTGAAGATATATATCCAAGACACAATCATATTTTTCCCAAACTTTTTTATCCTACATCAAAAATTCTATCTCTACCTCATTATTCAAGGTTTGAATTGATTCTATTATTTGGACTTCAAGTGGCTAACTATCACAACATCCTCGATGAGATCTTTTTATTTGTGCTTTGGTTGATGTAGTGGTGAGGCATCTAGGTTTAGGAAAAATTCCTATAAGTATTCCCAAAATGACATCTCATCTTAGTCAATATATGAAACATAAGAACCTTTTCTACTTCTATCATCAAGTTATAAGGCATTATGGTGATTATCCACCTCTTTATCTTAGACAAGGTCATCACAAGGATCTTGATCAATTGAGGTTTGCTCATCCTCCTCATCAATAAAGAGGGGTGATAAATCATTGATCCACTCAAATAGAATCTCTTCTTGTATATTTAGCTCTAAAGTTTCATTACTTTATTTATTTAAAATGTTATCCTATTGTTCAAATTCATTTCTCAAATATACCATACTAAGTTTCTCAATCTCACCTAAGAATTCTAGACACAAGTATAGCCATTGATCTTCCAATGGTTTATTAACTTTAGTATTAATAGAATTATTAGGAATGCTACCATCTAAATGATCTCTTAGGAAATGATTACCTTGTGTTTCACTTGCCTCAACTGCATCATTATTACATTACAACTACACTTTATCACTCAATTCTTGCCCTTGCTTACCTTCTAATCTATTGGAGTGTACATGGGTCTCAATCTGAATCTCTTCTTCATAGACATTATAAGTGTCATCTCTAAGGTTATCTTGACACTAAAATATAATTACATCACTTTAAATCACTTGAATAACTAACCCTTCCTCTACCAACTTGGATAGTTTGTCCATTATACTTAAATGATCCAATTCTAATTTTGGTGTACTCGATTGCTCTCAAAGAGAGGAGAGAGTGGGTAGTAGACAACATCAGGATGATTTATGTTAGAAAGGGTATATTTATAATTAGGGATCTTGAATAATCTTTTAAAAATATCTTAGGATTCAGGAGAGATGTGAAATTGGGTAACAAGGGTTTGAGTAATAATTAATATAATAGATTTTACACCTACTTTTCGTTTCTTATCCTCCTTTTCAAAGGTGGGTATGATGAAATTAGGATCCATGGCCCATGAAGGCTTCCATGTGGGTATCACCTTAGGTTATTTGGTATTTATAGGCTCTTGAGCACAAGTTTATTACTTTAGATAAGGAAAGTGAAGGCAATCTACCTTTTGGGTGGTTAGGGGAAGTGACTGAACATGGAACCTAGAGAGTGGATCAAACTTGATTTTCACCTCTACACCATGTTCAATCTTGCACACCATATGAGACAAGTATTTTAAAAATTTCCATATAACCTTAGTCATGAAGTCATTACCCAAAAAAAAATCAAAATGTGGAAACAAATCTACTACCATAAGGTCTTGTACAACTAAAAGTTTGGGGTAGGCATGAAAAGTGAGTTGGAGGTTTCTAACAATGCCAAATAATTTCATGGGAGACCCATTACATTATAAACCAATGTTAGGTATATGTTTATACCTTAGATTCAAGGTGTTTTATAATATTTTAGGAATAATGGAGAGATTTTCCTTTTCATTAAGTGAATAATTATGAACCAAGAAATCTCCTATGACAAAGGAGGAAGGAAAGGGAGATGGGGTAACCAAATTTGTTTACTATGGCTGGTTTGTAGGAGTATTATGGCGAGGGATAAGAGATTGGAATTCAAACCTTTTATATTGTCTATGTATCTCTTATAACATATATCTTTCTTTTCTTAATCTCTCAATTTTTAAATGTAGATAGTCAGTGTTTGGTGCAAGTAGATTGTAAGGGGTAGAAGATTGATAATAAGATTAGTCATGAGGATGATGAGGTTTACATGGAGGTGGGGGGATGAAATTAGGGTGTATGGTCTTTTTAATATAGAGGATGTGGATTATATTGGTCATCTGGGCTATGGTAAGGTGGATATAGGGGTGGAGAGCAAACATATTCCTCATAAGACACCATGGATCCTTATGTAATATGTGAATTAAATCTGATTGAAAACCTCCCAAAGATGATTGAATCTAATAAAAATGATTAAATATGATGTTTTTGATGTCTTCAACTTCCAAATTCCCTCTAGTGTCTTCAGAGTATGGTTCAAGGCACTTGAAAGTCATCCCACTAGGCATGCCAAAACTGTTAACTATCTAGATAACACCTTAGCTAAAAGGAGGGATGTTTAAGTCCTAATTTCAAACATAGACTAACATGGGAATGGTCTAAATCTATGGGTTTCCATTAACTAGAATAGACCTCTAGGTTTTTTTATGAGGCTAGCTCCTCAGACATTATAATTTGGACCTTTGCTTTTAGAACCTAAAAAATTGGTTGGGTTTGAAAAGGGTTAAAATATTTGAATAAGGTAAAAATTATTCTAAAGAGTGGTGATGAACCGTGAATATTTTCCATCCATTCATACTTGATCCTCTAAAATATTAGTGAGATAGAAACAAATAATGGGATATATGACTCCAAATGCCTGCCATGTATCATTTTCATGTAGAGGTTCATAAAGTGAGCAAAACCTAAGGGAGGTGATGGACATGCCTATTTTAAGGTATTAATCTAGTCAATATGTCCATTATTAGCTTCAATAAAATGACATCAAACACTAAACATAACTTTCATAATGATATAATCTACTAGCTAGGTGGGATCAAGATTTAATAAGGGAGAATACTTTACCACTTATACCAATCAAATCGAGATGAACACCCTAGTCTCATATAATGAAATCTGAAAATAATCATTTTTTTAATCTCAAAAGGTTACAAGACTCAATCTTGGTAGAGTCTAGTCATGCCCAAGAGAGGGATCCAAAATAATAGATCAAAGGCTATATTTATAGAAGATAGGAAGCAAGAGAGAGAGGGAAATTTGGTACTCTTCAAGAGAATCAAATGAGTTCAAATCCTTTTGAAAATTTATTACTACCTCCATAAATCAAGCTCACTAAAACCCTTTTTGATTGATCTAGGTCACTATAGTCTATTACATCATTATAATATATTCTCAGTGATGTTCCATGATGGCTAAAACATTGGGTTAAAGTTGTTTCCAACTAGGTCTTAGTAATAGTGTAGCCGCAACAATCGGATCCATCATTTAGAATCATGTCTTGTTTAAAACTACATCTAACTAGTTGTTGTGGCATGCATAGTGGAGAGATAGGTCATTTTCAAGTATTTAATCATGGGGATGGTATATTGGGTTCTAATTACTTTCCTTCATGGCACCCTTTGAAATATTAGTTCCTCTTGAAATAAATGTTGAACATTTTTAGAGAAGGATCCATTTGTGATGTAAACCTACAAGCCAAATGTCCATATTTAGCTACATGGGTAGTCTATTTATATTATTTAAACTTTATTGAATCACTTATGGACACTTTGTGGTGTTTGAACCCAATTCAATGGTATCAGGATGACCCTATAAAACCCTAATGTCCATGGTCAAAAATAGCCTCTCAACCTTTGTCAAGAATCTTGGGTTACCTTTGCTCTAATTGGTTATCAAAATCTGAATCAGCTCATTAACACATTGACTCATATTGCTATACAAATTTTAATTGGTATGAATTCTTAAGAACCATCAATCCTCTACTATTTTAGTGCATCCTTAAAACTTGTCATGCACATGTTCACCCTTGAGATTCACTGACCCTTTGACCTCTGCTCATCATTAGATCTGAGTGCACGATCGAATCTAGACCATTAGATCAATTAGGACCCTCTATTTTAAATCCAATGACTAGATAATAATATTAAAATTAACATCCTCACTCCTATCAAATGATGTTCACATGGCCATCATTGATGGTCACACAATAATCAAATTTAATCTCAATAGGATTTGACTTACTCTGTCTTAAAGTTGACATCCTGCTGACCATCATTTGACATCCCATAGAATGTAATTTATGTCCTGTAGACCATCAAATTTAAGCACACATATATTTATATAGTGGTTTTAACTTGATTATAATGTGAATGTCTTATGTTTTTTGACTAAATTTGTAGATTTATATCTTGAAGTGTGAGAATCATGGAGGCACCAAAATTTTAGGAGATATTATTCTTACCAAAAGGGATGAACCCATTTGATCCATTGGTCCCAAGAGTCTTCTAAGTAAATATATTAAACACACAAGATGGCTAGTCCATTTGATCCTACATGATGTCCTAGCTCCAAAATGGCTAAGTATGGAAACTTAGTGAAATTTGATTGAAGAGCTAAAATTACTCATGTATAACTTCATTTACAATTTGTTGGAAGAGCTAGAACTTATCACTTAGCAACTAGGGAACAAGATGAAAAAACCCATATGACCAATTTACCTTGTAACATATAAACATGCAAGATATAGCCTTGTCAAGATGCTCACTTGACTCTACTGGGACCTCTTGAAAAATGGCTAAGTATGGGAAAACACACAAAAAGTGATTGAGGACCCAACTTTGGACATACATATCTTTTGATGTGATTTTGTGGAGGACATAGGACTTAGCACATATAATCTTGGAACAAATAGGAATAAACCCATATACCATTTTTTCCTGACTTGTCAACATGTGAAAACTATGATGTCAGCAAAGTGCCTACTTAGCATTTCTATCACTGGGTCCAAATGTCTCATTGAACACAATGAAACCAAAAGGATCCCATACACTCTAATTCATTCCAATAATTTTTTAAATCTCATGGGGGATATAAAAATCTATTCATATCCTTATAAAATGGAAATTTACACTTTAAGTGAACCCAAAGTGTCTTAAAAGCCTTGTGAGCAAATTGAGATCATGGACTACTTTTTCCATTTAAAACCTTGTCTATTTGTTCATCCATTAACAACCTAATCTATCTAGACATAATATTTATATGTGGGCAAAAATGGACAATATTTTGGTCTTGAATGATATATCCATTCTTACAAAAATCTTGGAAGTTAGAGTAAGAGGTTGAAACATTGAAGCCAAAATGGCTTATCTGCCTGAGTAGAGTTTGTGTGAGAGAAGGTCAACAAATTAGTCTATAATACCAATAGTTTTTATTAAATATCATGATATAACTGATTGATGTTGCTATGAGGATGTTATAATATCTTGTTCTTGGTTTTAAAGACCTTGAAGATATTCAATCATGTGTCATACATTCATGTTTCCTTGATTGTGTTTTAGAGTTAGTTGGTTGTCCTGAGTGAACATATTGTAAAGAAGTGTTTTAGCCTATTTACCTTGATTTTAAGCATCATATGAATTTTTTGATGAAATTGAGGTTATGAGGTTTCCTAATATGTAATTTTTTTCCATGATTATTTGGAAAAATTGAGTATATGCCTCAGTTATTCAAGATAGAGTTTCTGTATATGCATAGGTATTTTATTAATAATGATTTAAAGAGGGGTTCAAATGGTAGTTGGACCTAAAAGATATTGTGGACCTAAATTAAAGTTATATAAGGTCTATTTTATTATATTATGACTTTTTATTACCATGTCAGGTTTTTTTATATGCTTCAAGAAAGATCAAAGGGTAACATGTTGTTAAGAAGACCTATTAGGTCTCCATAAGCCTAAAAGAGGAGTAAGAGCTAATTGATGTATGGAAAACCAATTATATTGATTGATTCAAGATTAAGGCATTTTATTTTAATATTAAAATACATATTCTTGGATTACCTAATTTATTTTTATGTAGAGCTGACGAAGAAGTATATGATCAAGTGACTTGTAGAAAAGTAAGGTAGTTTAGGCCTATTTTGAGTGAGCTAAGGGGAATGCTTAGAGGATGCTAAGTTTGGGAGAGAAGAAGAGGATAAGTGAATGATATATATCATTTTTGAGTATAAGGAGGTAATTTCTACCATTAGATAAGTTTTATTAATATCTAATAGATGTTTTACATATGAAGATCAAGGTTAGAGGACCTAATCAAGCCATAAAAAGGGCTAGTTGAACAAAAAAGCATGAAGATTAGTTTGAGAGGGAATAAAGTGAGTGAATATGTAAAGGAATATATCATCATTTATTTAATAAGTAATAAGGTTTTTTGAATATGATCAAATAATCAGGTGGTTGATCTAGTACTGAGTCATCTAGGGGGTTGGTGCCTCCTTACGAGTGGGTGTTTTTTAAAGCCTAGCTAAGTTGGTGTTGAGCTAGTTAGGGTTGGTGCTCCATGTGGAGTTGGTGATTCAATAAAGATTGATTTTTGTATTATAAAACTTTAGTACATTTTATTAATCAGTGTGTTTTATACCCTTAGAGGGTTTCCCATGTATATTTTGTGTTCATGTGTTTCATGCTCTTATGATTTGATGCTTGTGTTTGCTAAGATGTGTATGCTTGTTAGAATATATCATAAATGGTTATGTGGAATTGAATGATTTTTTTTGAATATTGATTCACCACCATATTATTAATATTATTTTAAATAATTAGTATTATATTAGTTCCTTTAGATTAGGCTTGACATCCTAAAGGAGATCCTAAGAAGAAAGGATGACTAGTCAACAAGCTTAAGGTGGTTTCTCTAATAGTAAGGATCCATTATTTAATGGATCTAATTATGCCTTCTATAATGTCACAATGAAGATATAGCTGATGTCATAAGGACATGATATTTTGTATCTAGTTATGGATGGTTATATTGTACCTGGAATTCCACCTACATATGCAACAAGTAAGAAGGATAGTAAAAATAAATCCAAGGTAATGAATGCCATTCTATGTGGCTTATCAGAGTCAAACTTGTAAAAGTAATGCATTCTATTTTAGCCAAAGACATATGGGACAAATTTAAGACCATATATGAAGGAGATACCAAGGTGAAGATGGCCAAGTTGTAGACCCATAGAAGATAGTTTGAAATCCTAAAGATGAATGAAGATGAAACTATTTCATCCTACTTATTGAGGGTTGATGAAATTATCAATATCATAAGAGTATTGGGAGAATAAGTGAAATATTCTACTATTTTACAAAATGTATTGAGATCACTAGCTTATAATTTTGACTCTAAAGTATCTATAGGAGAAGAGATGCAAGATTTGGACAATCTAGAGATGGATGGGCTTCATGGTATCTTGACCGCCTATGAGATGATAACAAATGAAGGAAGACCTATCAATAGGGAAACAAATTTCAAGGTTGAAAATAATTTAAATTCCAAGAAGGTCAAAGATGAGGTATGTTCAGATATTGATGATGATGAGCTCATAGATATGTTTTCTAGGAAGTTGAGGTTTGGCTTAGGAAAGTACAAGGATAAGTCACCCTTCAAATATTTCAACTATGGAAAGATTGTTCACTTTGCAACCAAGTGTCCTAATAAGGAAAAATCTAAGCATAATGAAGAACATGATTAATCTCATGAAGATGAAAGAAGGGCCTATGAGTATGAAAAGAACAAAAGAGGCTTTAAGAAGAATGAAAGAAGGAAAGGATCTGTCAAGAATAAGAAGATTTTTTATACCAAAGAAGATAGCTCATCTGACATAAGTGATTTAGACACATTTGATAGTGATGATGATAGGAATAAATTTGAATATGACAATAATGAAACTTTGTTTATAGGCGTAGAATTAGAAAATGAAGGTTGTTAAAATGTAAAAGGCCTTATGATTGATGTAGAATTAGATGAATAGGTATACTATGATAGTGAATAAGTTGAAGTGGATATTAAAGTAGAGCTAGTAAGTGCCTTAGAAAAATTGAAGATTGTGAAGAAAAAGAATAGAAAACTAAAGACATTAGTTCATGAATATGAGGAGCATATTAGATTATTTGAGGAAAGGCTTAATAACACTTCCAAGGAATATGAAGAGATCATCCACCAAGTGTAAGCCTAAATAGAGATTGTGTCATAAATCCTTAAGGTTAAAGAATAAGATTATAAAAGATATGAAACTAAAATAAAATATCTAAGATCTGAGTTGAATTAAAGATATAATAAGGTAAATATCTTTATGAAATTTGAAAAGAGAACTAAGGCTCTAGATGATATATTACGAAACCAGAAGTCTTCAAGTGATAAGATGGGTCTTTGATTTAAAGAAAACCAAAATAAGACACGTCAAATTGAGAAGAATATTATTGAAGATAAGAAGATCAAAATGAAAAGATATACCAAACAACTCAATGCTATAAGGTATTCTAGTTATTTTGATGGCTACTATTTTTCATGCAATCAGTTTGGTCATAGAGAAAGAGAATGTAAAAAACCTTACAATAATGAGTACTCATGGAACTATAGAAGAAGTAATTGGTCAAATGGAGATCACAATAATCATTATTTGAAAATTATATATAATATGGTCTATTAAAGATATCATAATGTCGGACACATTTCAAGATTCTGTCTTAATAGAGTTAGAAGATCATCAAGTTAAAATAGGAAGTTTGAAGCTCATAGAGTACAAGAAAGAAGGTAGATGAATGTATGGAAACCAAAGGTAGTAAAGATAAGTCATGATCAATCCACAATCTCAAGTGGAATACTTATAGAGATAGAGCATACCTTAGGTGAGAAATTAAGTAAGGAATGTCGAAAATACTTGTTATTTGCATGTGTTCAAAAGTTAATCAAAGAAAAGAAGAAGGATGACAAGGTTGATGATGGGATCAAGTCAAAATTCTAATCAAGTTTAGAATAATGTTGAAAAATATTTAGTCTTGTGAAAAGATGGAGATCTGGGAATCTCCTAATTTTATATTGTTTTAGTTACCTATGAAAAAGGGATGGATCAATTAAGATTCATGGAGACATTCTTCTATCAGTAGAGGTATGAGGGTTCAATCAAATAATGATTCTTTTGAGAAGATTCCAAGTAGTATATGCTACAAGTAAGGAGGTGAAGATGGATATTATCCATTATTGTGTCGATAGATCTATGGTTTGAAATAATAACATGATGAGAGATATAAAAATAGTATCAAGTATCTGAAGTCAAACTATGTAAAATTTGTTATTCAAGAAATAAGCTTATGAGATCTATTTTTTATGAGAAATTGATCTAGATCTATGATGGAAAAGGGGGAGTCCCTATTTTCTACATTTGGTATCTAGTATGGGATATTCTTGTGTATGGTCAAGATTTTGATCTTCTTCAACCATGTCAAGAAAGGTATGTGTTCTTGAGTTCCTAGTTATTATAAAGAAGATATGCATGATTTAAGGGAGAGCTTGGTAGCTCTAGTTTCTTTGTCAATAAATTGATTTATTTTTGATATGGATAGAGATAAGGATATATTGTGTCTGTGATGATTCATAGACTCTATTTGTTGAGATTGTGATGAATCAACTAGGAGAGTGACTTGATTGAGAAGTTTTTGAGAATGGTTGTCATAAGTGGTTGCCATAGTTTCTAAAGACTATGTGTCATCTAATGTCTTTGAGAGATAATATTAGTTCATAGGGAGAAGAGTATGATTTTAGTAGTTTTATATTATATTTGTTGTCTACTTATAACAAAAAAATGGTGGAGTTATGGTTTGAGGGGGAGATATTACATTACGTTAACTGATCCTGATCTATGTTGAAGTGGTTTCATAATCTGAGTTCATTCTGAAAGAGATGATAATTATGGAAGACCTTTATCATTAATGTCAAAGGCAGAGAAAGATCAAAAAAATTTAGAAAGAAAGATCAGAAAGGAAGAAAGAAGAGGCAAGATCAGAAAGGATGAGAAAGGAAAAGAACTAGATCTAACAGATGATTGCGATTAAAAAGTGGTTGATAGAATTTTATGAGTATGTTTTCCATCAATGCCAAAGGGGGAGATTGTTGAACAACATCATTGATTAAGGAGGAGATTATTGACAATTGTCATTGAGTGTTGAGATTTTATATTTAATGTTTTCATTGATGTCAAAAGTTCTTATGAAGATGAATGGTTCTTTCATTGATGTGAATCTAATATCATTGATGCCAATGATTCTTGTGAAGAATTTTGGTCAAGTATGCCTTTGGGTATGTATATGAATGAGTTTTATTGCCAAGAATAGTGAATGTTGTTGATATATGAGAGTAGTGGTGAGAGAATGCTATTTAAAGAATGTTCTAATATTATCTTGAGTGAAATATTTGAGAACCAACATGAATGAGTACATGTTAGTTTGTCAAGTGTAAATCATATTGTAATGCTTTATCTAGACTTTGTGAGATGGTATTTGTAGGTAGAATGATGATATGAGTGAAATTTTAAGAAGACATTATATGCTCTAAATATCTATATAAGTAGTTCTGAAGATGATCTAAAGGAGATGCATAGAAGTAAATTCTCTTAAGAATACTTGACAATGTTTGAGAATGAGAGATTTTGGTTTGTTTTTGACATGAGGTGTTGAGAACCTTTCAATTGATCAAAAGGTTAGCTCCAAATATATGTGTTTATAGCTCTGAAGATGCTTTGAAGATCCCAATTATGCTCCAAAGATTTTTAAGTAGCTCCAAAGATGTTTTATTGAAGTTCTGAAGAAGAGTGAGTGTATGAGGTTGCTTGAGCATATACAATAGACATTGAAACATAAGAGATCTTCAAGGTAAAGCTTAAAAGGTGGATAAAAGGTTAGATTCTAGGCTTAATAAGACTTGCATACCAAGGATTATAAATCAAGAAGAGAGATGGTGTCTATATGAGGTAACATGATCAAAATTCATGGCATGAGTGATTAGGTAAACATTAACAGATATGCGTCAAGTTGTTTTAAGTATGTGAATGAAGTTTTAGTTCAAGGTTTGCAAGATAAAGATTGAAAAAGTGTTTCAAGGTTTTTCAAATGCATAAAATGAAGAACTATCTACCTGAGAAGGTTTTCTTAGTTATTTTTGACATGTACAACATCTGCATGATATATTAATCTATTCATGGGAGACAAGGAAGGATTATAGCTCCATGTTCCAAACATTAGTTTTTGGAAAGAGAAGCTAAGTTTTATAAATGATCATTAAGACTTAAAGATGGTATAAACCCTTACAAAAACTTAATAAGGAGAAGATATTGAAGATCTTATTCTAAATAGATTATAATGGTTTGATATGTTTAGAAAAGAGATTGGATGTTAAATTCAACTCTCCCATGCATCTCCAGATGTGATTGGTTTCTTAGGTGAGTGAGCAGACCCAACATAAAAGTCCTTATATTTTATAAATTTATTGTAGTAGATAGTTGATCGAGTCAAAGTGACTAAGTGGATGAATATCAAAGTGTGAGACTTATATTTACATTTTCTAGATGTCAGGTGTGCAAAGTGGGTGATCTAGGTTGGCTAGTCACTAGTAAACCTAGTGGTACAGATAGTAAGGAAATCAAACATAAGTGAGAAGATGATTATTGATATGTTTTGATGTAAAAATGATGAATTAGAAATCATGATGATGTTATTTTGGTCTTTAATGATCTATACATGATTTTTAGAATCTTGGAAGTCAGTGTAAGAGGTTGAAACATTGAATCCAAAATGGTTTATCTAACTGAGTAGAGTCTACAAGAGACAAGGTCATTAGATTGGTCTGTACGACTAATAGTTTTCATTAGAGATCATGATATGATTAGTTAAGGTTGTTATGAGGATGTTATAATATCTTATTCATGATTTGAAATACCTTGAAGATATTCAATCATGAATTAGATATTCATGTTTCCTTGATTATGTTTTGGAGTCAGTTGGCAACTCTGAATGAACATCTTGCAAAGAGTTGTTTTAGCCTATTTACCATGAGTTGAAGCATTATATTAAGTTTGTGATGACATTGAGGTTATGAGGTTTATAAATATTTTATTTTTTCCATGGTTATTTGGAAAAATTAAGTATATACCTCAATTTTTCAAGATAAAGTTTCTGTATATGCACAAGTCTTTTATAAGCAATTATTTGAAGAGGGGTTAAAATTGTAGTTAGACCTAAAAGGTATTGTGGACATAAATTAAATTTGGATAAGGTATATTGTAGTGGAGTATGACTTATTCCTACTATGTGAGGTTTTTGGATATGCTTAAATAAATATCAAAGGGTAACATGTTGTTAAGAAGACCTATTAGGTCTCCATAAGCCTAAAAAAGGAGTAAGGATTAATTGATGTATGGTCGACCTATTGTATTGATTGATTCATGACTAAGGTATGATAATTTAATATTAAAAGACCTATTCATGTCTAAATTAAGTGATTTGAATATGTAATTTAATAAAAATGATATGATCAAGTGAATTTTATAAAAGTAAGACAGTTTAGGCCTCTTTTGAGTAAGCTAAGGGGAATGCTTAGAGGATGCTAAGTGTGGGAGAGAAGAAGAGGATAAGTGAATGATATAGATCATTAGTGAGTAAAAAGAGGTCATAGAGACCATTAGATAAGTGTTATTAATATATAATATATGTTATGCATATGAGGATCAAGGTAAGAATACTTAATTAATCCATGAAGAGGGATAATTGAGTGAAGAAGGTTGAAGATCAGTTTGAGAGGGACTAAAGTGAGTGAAGAGCTAAAGGAGTAAATAATCATATGTTTTATAATAAAAAAGGGTTTCTAAAGATAATAAAATAATTAGGTGGATAAGTTGGTGCTGAGTCATCTAGGGGGTTGATGCCTCCTTGCAAGTGGGTTTTTGCTAAAGCCTAGTTGAGTTGGTGCTGAGCTAGTTGGGGTTGGTGCTCTATGTGCATTTGGTGCTTCACTAAAGATTTATGTTTGTCTTATATGACTATAATCCATTTGATTCATAAATGGGTTTTCTTCACATAAAGGGTTTCCCATGTATATGATGTGTTCATGTGTTTCATGCTCTTATGATTTGATGCTTATGCTTGCTAAGATGTGCATGCTTGTTAGAATAGATCATGAATGGTTAAGTGGAATTGAATGAAATGTTTTGAAGACTAATTCACCCCTATAAATAATCTTGTTTCAAAAATGGGATAATACATTATTGAGTATAATTAGGTATTTTATACCATCAAAGGAGTGTAGAGGATATGTAATGAAGATCTAAAAGTGTGTCTATATATGAATATCAAGGTCATATGACCTAATCACTCTTGAATAGACCTAGTTGAGTGAAGAGGCGTATAAGTTAATTTGAAAGGGATAAGAGTGTGAAGAGATAAAGAGGTGGTCATCATAGATTAGTTTAGAAACATAATTTTCTAAAGGTGATCAAATCAATTAGGTGGTTGAGTTGGTGCTAAGTCATGTAAGGGGTTGGTGCCTCCTTGTAAGTGGGTGCTTGATAAATCCTAGTCAAGTGGGTGATCGATAAGTTGGGGTTGGTGCTCCACTAAATTTGGTTTTTTTCTTATAGGACTATAGTCTATTTGTAGAGATTAGTGTGTTTTTTCCCCTTGAGGGTTTCCCACATATTTTATGTGTTCTTATGTTTCATTATTATGTGGATAGTTTCTTATGCTTTCTATATCTATATATTTGTTTGAATGGTTCATGATTACTTAATTGAAATTATTTGAAAAATTTTAAAGACTTAATCACCCCCATCTAAGTCATTATGATTCCAACACTAAACATGTCATGGTGTAATGAATAATTTTCAAGGGGTTTCATAGGTCCTTAGGTGTCTTTAAAATTCATTTCCCCCGCTTTGTTACTTTACATAAACATGTCAAACTTCTTTACAAAGTGTAAGGTTAATTTGTAATGTTTAAGGTAGATTTTATATGAAGTAAATTTGATTTTAACTAATACAAACTTATTTCAAAGTGAAATGTCCATAAAAATACCTTTTCAGAGTTCTTAGAGGAGTTATATAATTGTCATATATGTCAATATGTAAGAAAGTGATCAATTTCATATAATTAAATACCAAAGAATGGAGATTCTATGCACTTGTACAGACATGGGAGATATTCTTCAATTAAGAAATGTTGCATATGTGTCATTTTATATTTTGTATGTGAATTCCATATTTGGAGTGTAGGCATAGGTCTAAATATTGTATAAGTTACTTCAAAACCTCCATCGCTCTCTTCACAAGCTTATAAAGGTTAATTTCATGTGGATGGTATGACTAGGAAAGAGAGATTGATGTTATGATATTTTTTAAAGATGAGTGGGTCATATTAAGCTTAAAATTTGTGTCATTTTTTATATTAATTCTACATCCTTTATGAACAATTGTTAAGGAGGTAGGGCAGTCTAAAAATGCTAGACAACCCCAAAAGCTCAATTTCTCTCCATCAAATGATAGTTTCAAGAAAATTGAATGAATGAGAGTAATTTTTTAGGGTATATGGGGCATATAAAAGAATATTTCATGTTTATACAAATCCAATTTGGTACGTGTGGGCTCAAAAGTGTAATAAAATTCCATTTGTACATAATTTACAATGGTGGATGTCATGGTTTCTTTTTTATATCAAGGTCATAAATAGTTGGATTAAATGGAATGAATGTTTCATATAATTTATTACTCTCTAAAATGTTATTTTTATCCATTAATGATTCCCTATGCTCATTCTAATATCACTATCTTCAAGTAACATGCCATAGCCTTGGTTTTTGGACTAGTGTGTAACTCAAGGCACAAAGTGGATTGGAGAGTGTGAATCTTGAATTTTTAATTTTAAATGAGATTCAAAAACTAATAATTAATTTAATGAGATAATTTATAGATAATATAAATATCAAGAGACCAATATTTCATTATGTGAATGCTTGAAACCATGAAGATGTAGACTTATAAGTCTACAGACCTATATGTCTACATTTGAAGACAAATTATGTTAAAGGTGCATCAAGTCTAAGTTTAAAACCTAAATAAAGAGGTAATTATAGTGTATATACACATGGAATAGGTTAAATACTTATGAATATGTGTGTCTTAAAAACCTAATACTCAAGACCCTTAATAACACCTATAGGTAAAGTTTGGCAAGACTTAGATAGTTTAAGGCTTTAAGTCAAAATGAAGAGAATATTAAAGAATTAATGTGAGATGAGGTTAAAATTGGAATAATTTAAGACTAAAAAGTGTCTTTAAGACATCATTTCAAGTTCATTCAAGATGTAATTCATTTTAACCCTACAGTCACATAGTTAAATAGCTCCTACATTCCTATCTTTCTTGAGAGAAATGTCTCTTGATGTAATGAAATCCTAAGGTATATGTCAATAAGTAAACCATATTAAAATTAATCTCTATTGTATCATAACATATATATGATATTAAAGGTTATTTAAGGTAAGGTCAAGATTTAGAAAGGTTTTATTAGAACTAGCAAGCCTGAAATTCTCACACAAATATGTTTGTATGGATTACTGAGGAAGGGATGTTTGTGGAAGTTAGATCAAACACAAATATTGAGTAAAGTGAATATGAATTAAATAAAACACATTATAAGGTTTTAAAATCTCCAAAAATTATGAAAATGGTAGCTCTCAACCCATCCTTAATAAGCACCTATAGCCATGTGCTAAACAAATGCGTGAGAGATAGGGGTATGCCTATGAAAAGGTGAGTTATTAAAGAAGCCTTTAGGATATATAAATAATGTTGAAAAATAAAAATATTGTGATGAATAACATTGAGGTATCTTAGTGACATATAGATGTAGATCTATAAATCCCAAATTGTGGTCAGTATTTAAATAACACCTACATGTCAATCTAGGCTTGTTGAAAAGAGATCAATTGGAGTGATGTTTGATGTATGTTCAAGAAGTGATAAGGGGTAGAATTATGTTGAGTAATAAAATTTAATTCACTAGTGAAATATGAAATAATATCAGTAAATATAAGAAGTTCCAACTGAGTGGAACTTGCAATCATTCAATCTCTATCTATAAGCAAAATGTTCAAAGTCTGAGTAGCTTGAGGTTTTAGGTCATAAGTTTAATACATGAAGGTATACAAGTGAAATGATGGAAAAATATGAGTAATTTATATTTATTTTTAGCCTCATAATAATCTTAATTAAATTAATAATATATTGAAGATAAATACAAACCTAAATTCTGATTAGGCTTAACAATCATCTATGAACATTCACAAATCTATGTAGAAAAGTGTGTAAAGTTATAAAAGTTTCATATTTTAAAAGATATTTTGGAGTTGAGAAGATTTAAAAGGATTAAAAATATATTATAATGATATTTCATGATTTCTAACTCACTGAGTAGGGGAAAAATAGGCTAATATAGTTAGCTAGGGTCTCTTATAACATTAGGCTCATAAACCCTATATATGAGAAAATAAAAGATATAGTAGGACTATGGAGTAAAATGGTGAATATTACCATTGGAAAATGTCTATGTGGATTTTAAATACCTAAATAGGTCATTTTAAATTTAGACCAAACATAAAAATAGAACTCTCAAACCTATTTTCACTTGTAGCCTTCATAAACACAGTTTGCTAACCTGAGAAGCTCCTAAATTTTGCTTGTATCTTCCTTGAAAATTTTCATGGTGCCCAAATATATTATGGTTATTTATCAAGTTCCATGAACTCAAAAATTTATTCATTGGTTCTCAAGTTAGTTTCCTTTACTTTATGAAGCATTACTAAGAGTGAAAGGCACTCGTAGGATGCCTAAAGGACCAATTTTTACTTGATGAGAGAGATTGATATCTTAAGAACATAAAAATAATTGTATAACCATTGAAAACACTTGAAAATAATTACTTAATTTAGGTATGTCCTCAACATGACATTTGATGGTACCTACAATTGTATGGATTCATTAAATACCATGGTTTTACAAGGATTTGAGCTCTAAATAGGGCATAGAAGATCATGTATAGTTTAAAAATATTTTAGAGGATGGATTATGTTTTATTATACCTATCCAAGTCCAAAAATATATACAATACACCCTAAAAATTCTCAAATAAATCTAGTTTTTAAAGGTAGTCTAAAACAAACTTAAGAAAGGGTTAGTTTCTTAGAAATTTATTGGTTTGCCTACCTACACAATGTTATAGAAGCCCAAATTTGGTATGAAGCATGGTAACATGGTATTAAAATTTAATCACACACTTAATATAGGTTTCACATGTGTTGGAGGCTTGTGAAGTAGAAACCTAGTATTCTAGGCTTGGAGTCCTAATCAAGGCCTAATTGGGGAAGGAGAACAATAAAAAAATGACACTTCCACTTGGTTTCAAGTCATGAAACTTGGAATGAATATGTAAATGGATACATATTACTAAAATATATGCCTATTTTTTGAATATTTTATATACATTCTTCTACACAAGGAGGTTTATAAATTTTTAGGGTTATAAGGATTTGAAGGCTTATGAGAGTTTAGGGAGCAAAATGAAGTTTTGGGGGTTGTTGTATGAATAAAAATGATTTGATTTAGATATATTAAAGTATGAAAATAATTTTAATGTATAAATATTTCCTTGGTGAAGAATAATTCAAGTTTTAATCCATTTGGATAAGGACAAGCACAATAGGATAAAATGGGTTTCAAGACACCTAAAGAGTTATTTGAGGATTGCCACTAAGATATCAGTTTGAGGATCTCCTAAGAAGATGAAAGGTGTCAAAAATAGAGAAATATATCATTTAAACATGTTTTTACCATCAATGAAGCCAATTGTCATCTCACAAGCTAAGGGATGGGGCAATTTTGAAGAACAAAACAAGGTGTCAAGTAAAGTTGAAAACTCCTACACCATGTATAAGATGAAGACATCTTCAGGAGAGAAACACATAACTTGGAGGGTTTAATGAAACTAATTCATAACTCCTCTTTCTTGTTTTTAAATATTTCCATCAAGAGTAACACTTGTCACCTTTCTCTCTAAGACCCTTCTCTCTTCTTCTCTCTCATATTTTTTATATATTCAAACTTGATAGGCTATGTTTGTATCCTTCACATAGGTATGGAAAATCCATACCCATTTGAAATATTTTGATTAATGAGAAAAGTATGGTTTAGCCTCCTCCTTTGACTAGTTTTAATGTGTGTGTATGACTAGTTGATCTTGACAAGTGATTATATTGGATTCTTTGGCATGTTATCCTTTTCTTGTATTCATATTTAGTTTAAAAGCTTTTTTGAAGTTCTTGTGAAGTGTGAAAGGTTGAGTGAGTTGTCTATTCACTAGTGTCATTGTATGGCCTCTTGACTAGTCCTCTTATTCTAAGAATCTTTTATTACCTATAGAATGAAGTGCTTATATAGAGAGGAATATTAGGAGTAGTGTTTATTTCAGGTTAGTCTCATGGTTGAAGTGCATTTGTAATTGGTTGGTAGTGGTCAGATATTTTAGTGCATCATCTCCATTAGAGTAGGTTTCTCTCTCTTTTCCTAGAAAGATGATAGATTAGTAGATGAGATTGAGTGAGACATCAATGGATCTATCATTTTAACCTAGATATTCAGTCCAACATTAGGCCATCCACAACCTAGGATTGCCTCCATGTTATCCTAGATTTGGAAGGCTTGAACTGCCTTCTAAAGGTGAAAATTTGGGTGATAACAATTTTGGCACTCTCAGTGGGACTAAGTTTCAAAGTAGTAGAAGGATGTTGGTGTTATTATTATACATATCAGCCTTTAGAGGCATTCAAAACATCAATGGTAACTCCAAACTCAACCATATAATTCTAGAAGCCTAAACACTTGTTCAAATTAAGTTAAACTTTCAATTCATTATCTTAATTAATTTTTTATGGCTAAGTTTGAAGTGAATTTAAATTTAATGTAAGTTAATGAGACATATTTAGCCTATGATACTATCTATAATCCTCACCATGAATTTTACATTCATATAATTAGCCTTACCAATTAGTATGATGGTTTATATCAGTCTTATAGTACTCCTTATCAGTCTCACTATAACCCCAACTATATAACTCAATAGCCTTATCAAGATCATCACCCTCCTTACAATTAAGAGCATCAATCTTATCCTCCTTATGAGCCATATCAGTCTTATGTTAAACCTACATCATCCCCACATGGCTATGGTGATGTATATAAACAACCTTATCTTTAACCATGCTATATTCCTCCCCCTCCTCCACTAGATTTTTAAGATTTTAAATATGGAATAGATGAAATGGAGAGAAAGATACTAAAATCTGCAAAAATATTTTTTTAAAATTATTAATATAAAGAAGTGATTGGGATATTTTCAATTATATATAATGATCCACTAGAGAGGAATGAGTTGTGTGCATTTGTATTGGAGAATATGGAAACTTAGGAGAGGCAACAAAGAGAGTTGGATCAAGTGTTTCAATAACCCTCTTGTATTCCTTATCAAACTTCCTATACTCCATATCCTCATGAAGTCATTGACCATTTTCAAATAGAATCTCCAAGAGAGCCAAATAAATCTCCAAGAGAGCCTACTATTTTTAAAGCTCCAACTTGAAACCAAGTAGTTAAGTCTTGGGAGAAACAAGAGGAAGAGTGTTTAGATAAGGAAATAAAAGTCAAAGAAGAAGACCTTGTGCCTATTCAAGACCCATTTACCTCTCCTAGAGAAACTAAAAAATTTCCATCTTAGAAGTGTATCTAAGAAGGCATTCAAGACAAAAGGGAGTTTCTAGTTGAGAAGGTTGAATATAAAGTTGCAACTATTTAGGAACCTTAATCAGACTATGAAAAAGATGAGGTGGTTATTGAGAAGAATGAGGACCTCATATCATAAATGAATTTTCTCTCTTTCCAAGAATTATTACAAGAATCTTCCACACACAAAACCTCAAGTTGTAAGAATGCTCCCTTAGTTACCAAGCCTTTGCATGAGCACCTACCATACCTCATATTCCATTTAAAACTCATGAACATGTTTATTACCCTCCTATTATCTCCCTTTTTTAGGAAGAACTTATCCTATGGAAGGCAAATGGATAAGATAAAGCTAAAATTATATATGATGAAGATGATTCAAGTGTGTATAAGGAATAAATTTTCATTAACACTCCATTTAGGGAAGATAAATGTAAAAAAGTTTTCAAATATGAGCTTCTAAAATATGGTCTTGATGGTATGCTTCAAGAAGGAGATCTAATTACATCTAACCTTGTTGAGGTTATAGCTAATCTTGGTGTTTAAGGTTTTCTAAGTTAACAAGCTGATTTATTGGATGAGGTTGAAATGTTTCTCAATGAGAAAGAGGTTGAACTTAAATAGGTTGATTTCCAATCACATCATGACTACATGGAGAGGTTTGATATTCTTGACAACCCTATATATCTTGAGGAGAAAGATGAATATGTTATTCTAGTTGATGCCATTAAAATTGACTAAATTAAAGAGATAAAAGATGATTGACAATAGTACCTTGAGTCTCTTCAATATATTGAACCTCTTTGTAAATATACATTTCCCATTGAGCATGTTTATGAGAAGGTTAATCAAGACACATCCATTGAGAACCATGATACAACTTGGATTGAGTATGCAAAGATATTTAAAGAGCTTTATGAACTTAAAATAACTAATAATAAATATGAGGTCACTTAAGATGACATAGAGACCCAATGAAAATTCCTAGATGGAGTATTATTGTATGAGGTTACAGTTGACAAGTAATATGAGAAGGATCTTGAGCCACATGATGAGTTCATATTCATAGGTGACTAGTTTGTTATTATTAATTAACTTAAGATCATGAAAATAAGATTGAAAAGCAAGAAGAGGATGAATAAAAAAATAAAAAGGTCCAAGAGGCAAATTGCCTTATGTTATTCTTCACCTCATGGAACTAAATATATCACAAGCTTCCCCTTTGATCCAAGAGGAAGAATTATTTTTTAGGTTAGTTATACATACTAGTTACTTATGTTGTGTTGTATTTTCCCTAAGTGCTTAGTTAACACATTTGTATGTCTTGTTTCTTTATTTTATGTGTGTTTGGATGTAAAATTAGTTTTTTTGTCTTGTTCAAAGTTTGATCAGATCTGATTTTGAGTGTAAGTGACTCCATTACCCAGTGGAAGGATAAGGCTACTAGTCTAATTAGGATTTTAGGCATTCCACCCCTATGAATTACTAATATATTGACTAATTTTGAACCCCAATGTTAAAAGGTCAACCCATACAGGTAAAAAAATTCTTTTCATGTCTATTTAGTGTTGTTTAAAGCTTTATCATGCCTTATGTGGTCTTTAAAAAGTCTTTTTAAAACCTTATTAGCAAAGATTAAGGTTTATTTGATAAAGTTAAGGTAATGTCATATATTGGTCTTGTGATGGCCTAGATATGTCATGGTATAATTAAGATAAGTCAAGTGGGGTCATAGGTTCTTAGGTTTCCCTCAAGTCATTTTTTCCCCTTAGTCACTTTGCATAAACATGTCAAACTTCTTTAGAGAGTTTAAAGTTAATTTGTAAACTTTAAGGTAAAGTTTATATGAAAGAAAGGTGATTTTTACTATTCCCCCATGTATTTGAAAATTAAATATCTATAAAAATACCTTGATATAGTTATTTGAAGAGTTATATAACTATCATATATGTCAAGATGTCTTAAAGTGATCAATTTATTGCAATTCAATGCTAAAGAAGGCTGTTTATATGCACTTATATGGACTTGGGAGCTTGTCTTAAGGTTAAAAACATTAAAAAAGTCTCATTTCATCTTATATAGGTGAAATACATATTTGGAGTGAAGGTATAAGCCTCAATATTATAGAAGTTGCTTCATAACCTCCATTGCTCTCTACACAAACCTATAAAGGTCAATTTCATGTAGATGGTGTGGCTAGGAGAGAGAGAATCATGGTATGAAATTTTTGATATAAGATGGGGTCCTAATAAGATTCAAATTTTTGGCATTGGTTTCTAGACTCATCCTCCTTTATGAACAATCATTAAGAAGGTAAGGCAGTTTGAAAAATCTAGTCAACCCTACAAGACCAATTTCTCTCTTTAAAATGATAGTTCCAATAAATTTTAATGAATGAGAGAAATTATTGATGGTATATAGGGTATAAAAATTCAACTTTTAAATTTATCCAAATCCTATTTGGCATGTGTTGGCTCAAAAGGAAAAAAAACTCTATTTATACATAATTTACAAAAGTGGTTATCATGGTTTCTTAATGTTTTAAGGTCTTGAATAATTGGATGAATGAAATTAAGGTTTCATATCATGTATCATTATATCCAATTTTATTTTGATTCATCAATTATTCCTTATTCTCATTTTAATACCACTCTCTTCAAGTAACATGCCATGGCCTTGGTTTTTGGACTGTGTGTGTAACTCCAAGCACAAAGTGGATTGAAGAGTGTGAATATTTAAATATAAATGTTGTATGAGAGTCCTAACCTCATAATTAATTCAAGGATATAATCTCAAACTTAAGAGACTAAGGTTGCATTATGTGAATGATTGAAACCAATAGGTCTGTAGACCTATAGATCTACATTTTAAGACAAATTATGTTAAAGGTGCATCAATTATAAGTTTAAAACCTTAATTAGGAGGGAATTATAGTGTATCTAAAAATGGAAGAGGTTTTATACTTATGAATATGTGTGTCTTCACTAATACTCAATACCCTTTAACAGTACCTTGAGGTAGAGTTTGGCAAGACTTAGACAATTTAAGGCTTTAAGTCAACATGAGGAGCATAACAAAACATGAATGTGAGATGAGGTGAACATGGTAATCCCTAAATAATAAATAATTTTTTTAAGACATCATTTAAATTTCATTCAATTTCATTCAAGAAACAACTCATTTTAACCTTTTAATCACACATTTAACTAGCTCCTATAGGATTGTCTTTTTTGAGAGAAATGTTTCTTGGTGTAATGAAAGCCTAATGTCTGTGTCAAGAAGTAAAACATAATAAAATTAATATCTATTGTATCATAAAATTTGTATGATATTCAGGGTTTTTGAAGGTAAGGTCAAAATTTGGAAAGGTTTGATTAAACCTAGTAAGCTTGAACTTATCACATAGACATGCATATATGGATTACTAATGAAGGGTTATCTGTGGAAGGTAGATTAAACATAAAGATTGAATAAAGTGATTAGGAATTTAATAACTCACCTTATAAGGTTTTTAACTCTCCAATAGTGAGGAAAAAGGTATCTCTTGGCCCATCCTTAACAATCACCTACAAACATGTACTAAACATATGCATGAGAGATAGGGGGTATACTTATGAAGAGGTGAGTTCTTGAAGAAGCCTTTAAGATATATAAATAAGGTTATAAACTCAAAATATTGTGATGAATATCATATAGGTATATCTATGACTCATATTTGGAGATATATAAACCCCAAATTGCAATCAAGATTTAAATAACACCTACAAGTCAAGCTAGACTTGTTGAAAAGAGACCAATTAGAGTGATTTTGATGAATGTTCAAGAGGTTTTTAGGGGAATAAATAATTTTAGTAATATATGTTATTTAAATAGTGACATAAAAAATAAGATGATTCAATCTAATAAGTTTTAATTGAGTGGAACTTATAGTCATTCAATCTCTACTTATAGGTAGAATGTTCAACATATGAGTAGTTTGAGGTTTCAAGTCATAAGGATAATACCTAAAGGTATACATGTGAAATGAGGAGAAAAAATTAGTCCTTTATATTTAGTTTTATCCTTATAATACTCTTAATTAGATGACTAATTTCTTTAAGATAAAGACTAACCTAAAGTTTGATTAGGCTTTACAGTCCTATATGAACATTCACACATCTATGCAGGAAAGTGTGTAAATTGCCAAGAGTTTCATGTTTTTAAAGAGAATTTTAAGGTGAGAATATTTTTGAGGATTAATATCTTATAAGTTGATTCCATGAGTTCTAACTCACTAAGTAAGGAAAAAATAGGCTAACATAGTCAGCTAGGATCTCTTGTAGTGTTAATATCATAAAGCCTAGGCATGACAAAATGAGAGATATAGTAGGATTATGGAGGAAATTGGTGAATATTACCATTATAAGAGGTCAATTTGGATTTTAAAAACCTAAATAGGTCATTTATAACTCAAACCAAATAGCACTCTCAGACTTATTTTCACTTTTAGCCTTCATACACACAATATGCTAACTTGAGAAGCTCCTGATTTTTGATTGGATATTACTTGAAAACATGAATGGTTTAAAAATTTATTAAGGGTATTTATCAAGGTACATTACCTCAAAACTTTATGTAGTGGTTATTAGGTTAGTGGCCTCTTCTTTATGAATCATTACTAAGAAGACAAGGCACTCATAAGCTGCCTAGAGGACCAATTTTGACTCATTGAGAGCTATTGATCTCTTAAGAATATAAAAAGAATTGGATGAACCTTGAAAAAACATAAAATCATTACTTACTCTATATAAGTCCTTAGCATGAATTTTAATTATACTTGTAACTTATAGATTCATTAAATGCCATTCTTTTATAAGGATTTGAGCTCCAAATAAGGTATATAAGGTCATGGATAGTTTAAATTTATTGGAGAGGATGAATTGGGTTGTATTATACCTATGAATTTCTAAAAATACATACAATCCACCTTGAAAATTATCAAACAAATTTGGTTTTTAAAGGCAGTTTGAAACAAGCTTAAGATAGGGCTAATTCCTTGGCCATTTCTTGGTTTGCCTATCTAAACAAGGTTATAAGAGCCAAAATTTGGCATGAAACATGGTAAAATTTTCATAATTTTTAATAAAACACTTACTAAAGGTTTTACATGTGTGGGATGCCTATGGAGTAAAAACTTAGTTTCTAGGCATGGAGGCCTAATTGGGGAAAGAGAACAATAGAAAAAGGACACTTCCACTTTATTTTAGGTTATAAAACTTGGCATGGAGTTGTAATGGGAAAATGGGTACTAAAATATAATACCAATTTTAAAAGTGTGTGCATACATATTTTACACAAGGAGGTTTAAATGTTTTTAGGATTATAAGGATTTAAAGGCTTATGAGAACTTGGGGAGCAAGATAAAACTTTGGGGATTATTTGATGAACCAAAATGAGTTGATTCAGATATGATAAGGTATGAAAATTATTTTCATGGATAAATATTTACTTGGTGAATAATAATTCAATTTTTAATCCATTTGGACAAGGATAGGCATAGTATGACAAATTGGGTTTCAAGACACCTAAAAAGCTACTTGATGATTGCCATTGAGATGTCATTTTAAGGAGCTCCTAAGTAGATCACAGGTTTAAATAAAATATAAATAGATCATTTCAACATGCCTTGACCATTAATGAATCCACTTTTCATCTCACAAGCCAAGGGAAGGGTAAGTTTTGAAGAACAAGATAAGGTGTCAAGCAAAGTTACAAACTCTTACACCATGTGGAAGAGGAAGACATATTCAGGAGAGAAAAACATATATTGGAGGGTTTGATGCAACTATTTCATAACTTTTCTTTATTTATTGTAACTTTCTCCATCAAGAGTGACACTTGTCACCTCTCTCTCCTATGCCCTTTTCTCTTCTTCTCTCTCATATTTTCTATATATTCAACCTTGATAGGATATGTTTATATCCTCCACTTGGGTATGGAAAAACTCAACAAATTTTTAATACTTTTATTAATGATAAAATTCAGGTTTAATCTCCTCCTTTGACTAATTTTAATGTATGTGTATGAATAGTTTATCTTGGCAAGTGATTAGCTTGGGTTCATTAGCATGGTGCCCTTTTCTTGCATTCATATTTAGTTTGAAAGCCTTTTTAAGGTCTTATGAAGAGTCAAAGTGAAGTGTGAAATGTTGAGTGAGTTATCTATTTACTATAGACACCTAATTTTGGTCACAATTGGATATTGATTAGACTTTATATTAATTCCTACCAAACATTGCAAATTAAGCCTAGGAATCACTGAACATCCCAAATTTTCTCATGCATCATTCATCAATGATTAGAATAATTTTGAATCATCTCTATTTGGGATACTACCTTGTATGTAATAATAAAATCTCATGGATTTATCCCTAATCATCTTGTGGCATCAAAACTATCAATTCATCCTATGAACTTCTTAAGTGGGGAACTTGTACACTTGATTAAATCTTAAAAAATCTAAAAGGCTAATAAAAATAATTAACAAGCTAAATGATATTAAATTTCTAGTTAAATTATCCATTTGGAATTAATGAATATATAAAAAAGGAAATTCCAAAAATCAAAATATCAACCCTTTCATAATTACCTTTATAAGTTGTCAAAATATACCAAAATGTCTAAATTAATAACTATGACTAGTAACTAAAATTCATAATTTCATGAAATTTTGTAACTCAATTGGAGTTAGTCTCAACTCAACCTTTTAATTTGAGAACTATAACTAGTAACTAGGAGTCATAATTACATGACAACTTTCAACTCAACTAGAGTTAGTATCAACTCAACCTTAACTCAACTGGAGTTAGTATCAACCCAACCTTAAATCACTTTGGGTGTGAGTTAATTCCTAAGGCTATAAATATAAGGCCATACCTCTTCATTTCTAAGCTTGGATAATATAGAGTTTTTATGCAGAATTTATTCCATAAGCCTCATACAAGTAATGTTACCATGCCCAAATTTTAAGCCAAGCAACAAAAACCAAGCTAAGGTGCCAAGGAGAGAAGGATCCAAACACCATCCATTTTTAAAGACTTATTGATGCACAAGCTGAGTAGCCATTTAAAATATTAATTTTGAACTCCCAAGGAATGTAAAAGAGTTATATATTTTATGTTTTTGTTGTTCTTTCATATAGTTTTTGTTAGCTAATCTCTCCCTAGTGTCTACTCTAGAGGTGTTAGGATATATTGTTCTTATTTAATTTGTTTTATCATACTAACATAATACCAATTTACCCTATTGTAATCCTTTTTCACATAATGGCATGCCCGATGGGATAGATAATGAGGTAGTTATAATGGATTTTAGTGTATTTTGTTAGGATTTTCTATTCTCTTACTAAAAATGGCTGATACAGAGATAATAATTTTTTTATTCTTTATTTTGATCTAAATTTTTTAAGATAGGTGAAAATTATACCTATTAACAACCTCCAAAGTTTTTATGATGAACTAGCGCATAGTTTAGAAGTTATGATAACAACACTAACTGCCACTTTCATTTTCTATTTTCCTGTTAAAAAAAATGGATGTTAAAATAGTTATCATTTTTAATCCATTTACTATTTTTTATGAGTTTTTTCATGTTTTTCTTATTGGTTTTAGATTAATTCTCTCAAAACTTCATTGAATAAATGGCCATTATGACTCTTTTAGTGATTATCTATTTTTTTGAATAAATGGCCATTATGACTCTTTTAGTGACTATCTATTTTTTTGAATAAATGGCCATTAAAACAATCATATCTTTTAATCCATAAATTTTGTCAAAATAAAACTTATAGTTGGTGAAAATTTGTGGTGAAAATTCTTTTGGTTTGTGTTATCTTTTAATCCATATCTTTTATTCTTTTGATTAAATAGGTGGTGAAAATTTGTGTTATCTACATTCTATATATATTTTGTTAAAATAAAGATTACAGTTTTTTAGATATCAATATTTTACTATCTATCCCTTTTATTTATTAATTTTTGTTTTCGTTGTTTTCTAATTTTTTTTTAAAGCTTGTAAGTTATTTTTTATTCTAACTTGTAGATATTTGGTATTTGGGAGAGTTCTAATATTTTAATTTTTTAGGTTTTGATTTTTTAATATTAAAATAAAACCCCTAATTTTTTTTGCAATGGTACCCAAAAACCAAGAAAAGACAATTTTAAACACTCAAAATTTACAAAACTCACATTTTATTTGGTGTTTTAAAAATATTTTGTTTAAGTCATTTTCATCTTTCAAGGTTTTCACACAATGCCAAGGGGATAAAATTTCATGACATACTTTGTTTTGGTGTAATAAAATGAACTTTCACATTTAGTTACATAATCCTAAGAGTTGTTTATTTTATGCATTTTGTTGAGAGTGTTTTGTTTCTAGCAAACTAATTGATGCATGTATGATCTCCCCCTATCCCCTTTAGGGAACTTGGGTGACCAAAAATGCTCATTCTTTACCTTTATTGATTTAATTCAAAATCATCAAGATAAATTTTCTAAGGCCCTTCCCAAATCTATATGGTTTAGGTGACCCCAAAATGACCCTAAAGTCTTTTTACCTATTTTTATTTTACATGCATTTTGGCTTATGGGCAGGAGCTTACTTCTCCATCACAAATTATTTAGGGGTGCATTGAACTAGGGATTCATTTCCCAACATCATACACACCCCACTCTATGGTGGGGTATAAAAATTAAAGGTGATATATTGGGACACTTATTTGAGTAGTTATACAAGCTCTATTAGTAGTACTCCACCTCAGAACATAGGGGCAACTCTGACATTATACTCCATTGAGTAATTAAAAGATATAATGGTTGTGAAAAGGACTAGACCTTTTGATAAAAGACTAATTGATGCAGATCAAAATGATGTGATTTTTACCTAGTGTTTAATACATGTATGGGACCATCTAGAAATGAATGAAAATTAAAAATTTAGACAACCCCACTTGCCATGTACATACTATTGATGCAAAGTGAGAGCCCAAAGTTTCATGTCATTGTACAAACTTTTGAGAGAAGAGGGGCTATAAAAACCCACTTTTCATGTGATTTTAATTTTTGGATTAATCATTTAAAATTATCCTAATAACAATTACATAGATAGAATTTGATAGTACAATGTAACCTTGTCAGTTTTAGGATTTAGGATGTTACACTTAGGTGTTTTTGTCATTTTATCCTTTTACTTACATGGTCTTGAGTCATACTATTTTTTTATCATACCATGTCAAAATGAGTCTTATTCAACATCAATCCTTTGTTTGAAGAGGATTTATTCTACCCATTTGACACCACATCTTGTCTTAGTCATTGTCAAAAATTTATGTATGTCACTTGATTGAAAAAGGCATCATTATGATACCCAATTCATTCCAAATTTTATGCCTTAAAGTCTTGAAAGAAAACAATTTGTTACATATTTAGAGCATGATAGTGTCATTATGTTTCTCGAATCATTTCAAAGAATTGTTGCCTTGTGTCCAAAAGTTCAAAATTTCAAAACCATGTGTACCTTTTAGATTTATGCCTAGTACCATCATGTTGTCATTTTTTTTATCTAGCTTGTTGACTATTTGAAAATCCTAGTCTTCTAATCAAGTTAAAAATTAGCCTTGATAAGTTCAAATCCAAACATTAATTGATTTCTACCTATGCCTCATGTAATTTTATCTTAGACATGGATCTTTCACTTTTGGTTTGTGTAGCTTAGGTTAATTTCTTGCTCCATTTAAAGACTATTTTTGGGCCTAGATTTGGGGAAGTGGTCTATCTTCTATATGCCTAGAATTAAATATCTTTTGCCAAATGATCAAGTGTGTGTCTAAATTAAAATGCCTATTTTGTATCAAAAATTTTCAAATTTTTTATGTTAAATATCTTACCTTTTAGACCTTGTTTTGTTTAAATTCTAGTTTTTGTGCCTTTTCTAAAAGACCTAGTAATGCATATTTTGAGCCTAGCTTTTGTTCCTTATTTTCCAAAAGACCTAGTAAAATTTATTTTTTTAGACTTAGTTTAGACTTGTTTAAAACACTTTACACCTAAGTTTGGAATTTTTGTTTTATTTCATAGACTTGAACATCTTTTTTATACATTTGACATTAGACTATTTTATAACAAGTTTTAGCGTTGATCTTTTTAGAGATACAACTTTATTTATTTGACTAAGTTAGACCAAGTTTTGACCATTTTTCCTTAAAACATTGTTTTTTAGAGTTTTTAGAACTCTATGAATTTTTTTGAAATGTTAATCATTGATTTGGATATGTCTTATTACACTTATAATAGAGTTAGGTATAATCCAACTTATGATAACATGGTCACACACATTGACTTTGTTCAAAACCCTTATGGTGATAATGTGGTTTGTGAGATAGATCTTTATCCTCTTTATATTACTCAATCTAGAGAATAAAGGAAAGATCCTTAAGATTAGTATTAAGTGATACCTTCTTTAGGATGATTAACTTACCAAGTTTGCACTTTTAATGCTAATGGTACCCAATCCCCCACCTATACCATTAACCCTCCTTCAGATTATGTAACCAGCTAAGATCCACAACATCTAAGGATTACCATTCTAAGACCTCATCCTTTAGCTTATGATAACATCCAAGATTTGAAATTCCATACCATTACCATTCCATAACCTTGTCCTTTAGCTTATTAAAGCAACCAAGCTTCACAATGTCCTACCATTACCATTTTAGGACCTCATCCTTTAGCTCACAGTATCAATCAAGATTCACAATAACCTGTAATTATCATTATAGGACCTCATCATTTGGATTGTGTAAGCAACCAAGATTCATAATTCCCTACCATTACTATTCAAAGACCTTATCCTTTGGCTCCTAATAACAACCAAGATTCATAATTCCCTACCATTACCATTCTAGGATCTCATCATTTGGCTCACGATAGCCACTAAGATTTGTAATGCCCTAATTACCATTTAGGGCCTTCTAAGTATGGTAGTTTTTTATCCCAATAAGGTTGTGCAATTACGAATAGACAAGATAAAGTTACCATCCTAGACTAGAAACTAATCTTTTTAAAGCCTATCTTAGATGAGTCTATTCACAAAGAGGCCATTAAAAAACCATTGATAATTCTCCCTTAATTGCATACCTTACTCCATTTTATAAAATCCATGCTAATAATTGAGCCATAATAGATCTAATCGGTACCTCTCTAATAAATCCAATCATTAGAAGACCAAGATGTGTTCAAAACTAGAATTTTGCAACTACTTATATACTAAGGCTAAAAAAACCAACCAATCCATGATTTTTTTATTGAAAGGCCTATTTTTAATGAATAAACCTATGATGAATCATATTTTGATACTATCCCTATTGTCATGGAGTCTTATTCTAACAAGCCAATATTTGTTGAGCCACTTCTTAATGATTATAATTGCCTTTGGGTAAATCATTATCTTGACCATTATCCTAGTTTTAAATATCCTCCCTTTGATAAGATAGTCTTTATGGAGTTGTCTCTTGACCTTTTTACCCTCATTAAAGAGTCTCACTTTGACAAACTAGTCTCTGTGGAGCCCATTATGCTATCACAAGCCATTACTCATCTAATACCAACCATTCAATAAGACATAATTATAGCAACATCCACACTGAATGAAGAAACAACATTTAAGTTAGGTTATATTATTGAATTGACATTAAATTTATCATCAAAAGCATAATCAATGTTAGTAACAACATTAGATTTAGAGTCCCTTAAATCAGACTCAACTTTAGAATCAAAATACATTTATGGTTGTTACAATATTGATTATGCATGCCTTATAGATAAATTTGAATATATTTTTTATCCTTCCATGGTTTTTGATGGTGGTTACTACAGCTTTGAAAAATTTTATCCTCATACGTTCTATGATAATTATGCTTTCTCTTTCCATTCCATTACCATTCCACATGCCATTATCACCACCCAACATATCTATTATATTAACATTACACCTTCCACAAGTGTCAATTGGGACTGATGAAATCATACCTTATTGAATTAAATCCATGGTGACATATTATTTGAAGAATATCAAGGGGACAAAGACCACATTCATGTAGAATAAGAACAATCTCATAGTAAAACCTTTTCTAAGGTGATAAGGGGAAATAAAAGTCCAAACTAAACATCTTCTAGTGAAATCTTATTAAGGCAATAGAAGACAATCAAATTCAAAAGTCAACATTATTTAGTGAAACCTTCTCAGAGGCAATATGGGATAATCAAGATAATTTCATTGGTGATAACCTATTTGAGGCACTAATAATTGAGCACAATATTTTTTCACTACTTGATGAAGACATTATAGAAGATAAAATAAATATATCTTCTAATCTACAACATAATTAGATGGTAGCTACTCTTAGGCCCAAATAATAGAAAAAACTAGTGGTCCTATCAAGAGCATATTTAAAATTGTTTGGCCCAACCAAAATCAAAATTATGTTGAATCTATAATCAACAACATTATGTGTTCTTGAAAGTCTCAATATTTATTTATTGTCCAACCATTATACATTTCATTATCATCCAACTTTACATTACCAAATCATACCTATCATCCAATATTTATCCTTATTTACCATCTTTAGACACACTTACCTTTATAGAGGCTACAACGACATCTTGTCTCTAAGTTTGAAGGAAACAAAATCAATGACTAATAAAGATCACAACATTCTTAAAGTCCAAATATGTAGTTGGTTCTTAACAGAGAATCTATTTAGAAGAGGTGTGAGATAGTAATTAAAACATGATTGACTATTCTTGTTATATCATATGCTTATTAGAATGTGAATCTCTACATTAATAAGAATAATAGAAATATTTACCTAGATAGAACTATTTACCATGCCTTTTTCATTTTCCATTTACCTTGCCAAAAACCATACCTTTACCCAACTATTTACCTTTCCTTTTTCAACTTTCATTGCCCTTGCCATTATTTCATACCCTTCCATTTACATTATCACTTGGGGGAATACCTATTATTATAGCCAATTTACCTCCTATCATCTTATTTATGCCACATCATATACCATTTCTACTATACCTTCACTATAGACCAAAACCTATTTTTAGATGCCCTACCTAACCCTTTTGATCTTGGTTTTGTTGGTTCTGTTAGTACTTTGTATGAGGGGATTCCAATCTAATTTCAACAATTTTAGAATTATATGTTGAAATTATAGTCTATGAAAGAATTATGATTGTGGATCTAGCAAGTTATCTATAATTCACATTTTACTAGTGCCACTTATTATAACCACTTATGGGAAAATCATTATCCCCCCTTGTGTTACTAATTATAACTACCTATGGGCAAATTAGTAACATAGATGTATGTTGTTATTTATTAATTATAACCACCTATGGGAAAATTAGGAAAAACACCTTTACCATGCATTATCACATCACCTTACCATTATTATTATTATTATTATCATTTGCCTTGCCATTTGCCTAAATTCATGAGCTTGTTATGACCTTAGTCAGAGTTCACTACCTTTTGTGTTGGTAGAACTACAATGACTTGAGGTCCTAATGGGATTATGTAGGCCATGCTAAATTCATGTGGAAGTCACCTCATACCCTCTTTTTCATACACTCTCACTATTTTTTGAGAAACCTATGCTAACACTCTTGCCATTTTATGAGTTGGACCATTTAATATCTAGTAATTCCCAATCAGGTTGAGATTATTAGAAACTTCCAAAAAAATTTAAAACCAACTTCCTATCTCCTTGAGATATATATATCCTCAAAATCCAAACATATTTATCTTATTTAAACCTAGTCAGTCATCCTTGACCTGCCCTATTGGGGTAACTCCATTGTTAGGATGCTTTTTAATGCTTTTACTTTTAGAATTTTTGTGTGTTTATTTTCTTATTTATATATTTGTTTTCTTTCATTATTGTGACTTGAATTATTATACATGCATTCATTAGGTGATTCTTTTGAATTATTCTTGATTCTATCCATATTCATACATCAACATTATCATCATGATTTTTATCATTAGTCTATTATTTTGAATTGTTTTTGGATTATGAGTTCATTTTTATGCATATTTCAGAAAATGTTATCATGGTGTTCTATATTATGGTGTATACCATCACATGCTACATCAAAAATTATCTTGGGAAATCTTACAAGTAATGGAGTTGCATAAGTTTCTCCTTGGTAACCTTAGAAAATCCTCCCACCCATCTTGATCAAATCAACCTATTGACCATTATAGTTGTATAAATGCTAATAAGGATGAGCATATATGCATTGAAAAGTACAATTGAATATTTCATATTGATCAATTTTTATTCTTATAATCACTTATTTCATTACTTTGTGTATCCTCATATGCCTAATTATTTATGGCTTATTTAGTCATTACACCATCACATCTATGTTTGTGCCTTTTCATCTTTAATCTATGTAATAGGTTATATCCTTGATATATACTTGATAATATACCCTAATGGGGCATAAATCAAACATATTTATTCAATCCAAGTCATTTTAATGATTATAACTACCTATGGGTAAATCATTATTTTAATTCACCCACCCTAATTGGGGCATATACATGTGCTACTGATTATAATCACCTTTAGGTAAATTAGTGTCTCAACCTTTGTTACTAATTATAACAACCTTTGAAAAAATTAATACTTTTTAAATCAATGCACACAAGCATTCTCTCAATTGGATTAATCTCACCCATAGGTTAATTTCATTCTTCTTTTTGAGGGACTGTCCATCAATCGTATGTGTCAGCCACTCCATCGAGGGGGAATCATTATAGGATTCCCAAAAATTATTTGAAGCTTCTTCTTGAAATAATTATCTTCTTTCCTTCTTAACAAACTATTAATTCTTTGAGAAGACATTATTATGCCTATAGATTACAATGCCTTTCAAAACAAAGGAAAATTATAAACACCTAATTCTAGCCACAACTAGCTTCTAATTAGAATTCATATTGATTCCTACCAAACATTGAAAATTAATTATAGGAATCACTAAATATCCCAAATTTTTTCACACATCATTTATCAATGCTTATAATTATATTGAAGCATCCATATTTAAGATACTATCTCATATGAAGTAATAAACTCTTAGGAATTCATCTATAATCACTTTACAACATCAAAACTATCAATTTTTCCTATGGACCTATTAAGTATGGCACTTGAACACTTAGTTAAATAAAATTCTAAAAATCTAATAAAAATAAATTAACAAGTTAAATAATATGAAATTCCTAGTTAAATTATCCATTTAAAATTAATGAATATCTAAAAAGGAAATTCCAAAAATCAAAATATCAAGCCTTTCATCATTACCTCTGAGTTGTTAAAATATCCCAAAATGTCTAAATTAATAAATATGACTAGTAAGTGAAAGTAATAATTGCATGATAACTTTTAACTCAACTAGATTTAGTCTCAACTGAACCTTTTAATTTGAGAACTATGACTAGTAACTAAAATTCATATTTTCATGACAATGTTTAACTCAACTAGATTTAATCTCAGATCAACCTTACCTCATGTTGGTTGAGAATTAATTATTAAGGATATAAATACAAGGCCATACCTATTCATTTATAAGATTGGATATTATAGATTTTTTATGTAGGATTTGTTCCATAAGCATCATACAAGTAACTCTACCATTCCCAAATCTTAAGCCAAGCAACAATAACCAAGCCAAGGTGCCAAGGAGAGAAGGAGCCAAAAAAACTTCATTTTCAAAGACTTACTAATGCACAAGCTAAGTAGGCCATTCCAAAAATCCATATGGAGCTATCAAGGAAGGTAAATAGTTATCTTTAATGTTTATATTGTGCATTAATTTAGTTTTTATTATCTAAGCTCTCCCTAGTGTCTAGGCTAGAAGTGTTAGGATTTAGTGTGCTTATTTCATTTGTTTTATGAGACTAACACAAAAATAATATATCGTCTTAAATTCCTTGTTCACCTATACTAGTGTCATTATATTACCTCCTGACTAGTCCTCCAATCTTAAGCATCTTTCACTACCTTCATAATGAAGTGTTGATGTAGAGAGGTAGATTAGGAGTAGTGTTTGTTTTAGGTTAGTATCATGTTTGAAGTGCATTTGAATCTAGTTGGTAGTGGTCAGATATTTTGGTTAATTACGTCCATTAGATTAAATTTATCTCTCTTTTCTTATAAATTTGATAGATTAGTAGATGATCCTAAGTGATACATCAAGGGAGCGATCCCTTTAACCTAGAGATTCAATCCAACATTCGTTCACCCACATCCTAGGATAGTCTCCATGTTATCCAAAATTTGGAAGGCTTGAAATACCTTCCAAGGGTGGAAATTTGGGTGATAACATGTACTTCGAGACCAGGTTTCCATCTTAATAAAATAATAAACCCCTTTCAGAGCATGTAACTCTAGCATCCTTCTTAAAACTTGCTCGGCAAACCTTGACACTTATCTTGGAAAATATGTTGTAGGTTTTGACTTGTTTATTGAGGTCACAAGAATTTAACTTCATAAACTTATGTATATAAGAGGCTTATGAGGCTTGAGACCATATGCTTATTGATTATGGACATGTAATTGTCATCATCATGGTTGAGACTCACCATCTTCATTAATATAAATTCATGAAAGCCTCAATATTAGACCTCAAAGACATTTTAAAAGTATGTTATCTTATTGAAATGATCTAGACCATCTTGGAGACCCTTTTAAATGTTTGAAACCTTCTTACTTGGTCTCCAAACCTGTAGATGATTTCTTGGTAACTTGATAACCTTGAGAACTACCTAAAATAATTTGTATCTATTAAAATCATGATCTAAGGTCCTAAAAATTCATCACCACCTTTGTGAAAGTCTTATCAAGGGTCCATAATATTGTTTTGATGCTTCTCATGCTTGAAAAATGTCCAGAATATATCTACATGGGTTAGGATTTTATATGGGGTTATAGACATGTCTGATATCTTCTTTTTGAAGTGACATATTTATTTCCTTCCCCATCAATACAAACATTAATGATATAATATTTTAAACCCTATTAACACCTTATAATTCTTGTTTTTAACCATGAACTTATAGAACAAATCTAGGATGTGACCGTCTCTTACACACAAACCCTTAAAACATGGTCTTATCTTGATTTTAAAGTTACATAATTGGTTTATGACTCTTGAAGGATATTAATCACTCATAAATGGTTATTTTGGATCATATAACCCTTTATTTTATATTTCATATCCTTTATAATATCCTACAATCATACTCTTTTATATGGGAAATCCTGTCTGCACCTACAAATCTTGCTTTTAAGCTTGTTTCCAAAGTTTACCCACTCTTAAAAACCTCAAAGGAATTTAAATACCTCTATTATATCTTGGATAAGACCTCATTATCTATGTTAATTTATTTGAAAAAGGTCTTAAAATCCTATTAAAAATATTAAAATATGTACTCTTTCATGGAGATATTTTGATCTCTATTTTGACAACTTTGCTTGCTCCTTGGATATTAAATAGGGACCTGCAAACTCATCTTGTGCCATTTAATATGTGAAAGCATATGAATGCCTTGAAAAAATAGGTTAGATATAGTTAATAGTTTTATCATGGCTTGTATGCACTCTTCCTATATTGGGAGATGAATAATTACACTAATAGGCAAGAGTGGAGGGAAAACAACTAAGTCAAATGCATTTTTGATAATATGTACAGACTTGAGAGCTTGTAAAGAGTTTTCATACCTCAAATTAGATTTATGAAATAGTATAAAATGTTTCACCCCCTCTAAATGATCTTAATGAGTGAATTAATACCCTTTGATACTTTTATGAACTCAGGAGTGATTTTTGAGGCCCTTATGCTCTATCCCATATTTGGAAAGTAATTGAATAGGTCTCTACAAGGCTAATATGACCCTAAGACTTGATAATGTTTAATAAGTATTTTGGAAATATTTTGCATTAAGGGGAAGTTTTTAAAGTCTTTAGTCATGAAATTTAACTTGAGAAGTTTAATAAAACCTTATATAAGACCTTTGACACACATTTTTACATTGAAATCCACTCTATTACGCATGATATAAGGCTAATGTCAACTTATAACCTTAGAAAAAAATTGTTAGATGTCCTCTAGTGAAGTAAAATGTTTAAGGATTCTTAATTAATCCAAAAATAACTATTATTGGGACACCATAATCATATTTAATATGATGTTAGGACCACATTTAGTTTATCTTAGAAAGAGACATGACTTGTCCCATGCATATCATATGTCAAGAGATCAATGTGACTTGACTAGTCAACACTAAACTTGGCATACCTCATACCATTGATGTTTCTTATACTTATATATGGGATTCTTAGGATTAGGGGTGACTAAGGTACTCATATTATGATGTAAAATTTATGGGAGGTGAGCTCTTCCTTTGGTTTTCCTTATAGGTTGTATGTGGAGCATACTTGAATACTTGTTATTTTAATGTTTTTCTAATGATTTGTAAAAATGTTATTGGTTATTTTAAAATACATTATAGTGTATTATTTATTAGTAATTATTATGAAAACATATGGAAGGAGATATGATTTAAACTTTATGATTTTTAATTCTTATTGACTCATAGTAGTTCTAGTCAAAAGATAAATAATAGAGAAGAAAGAATAAATAAAAAATAAGAAAGAAAAATATATTTTGAATGGAATTACAATGCATAAATATTGATGAAAATATATTCTAATAAAATTTTATTACTATATAAATATTTAGTTTTTAAATGAAAAATGAAGATTTATATTTAAATGCTTCATGTTTAACCTAAATTGAAGTGAATCTAGTTAATATAATTTAAACTATTATAATTAAATATTGGTATACATAAATATAATAATGAAATATAATAAAATATAATATGATATATACTTTTATATAATTAGAGACTTTTATTAAAATAGTAAATATGACTAAGAATATGTAAACTTCCTTAAAACTCATCTCATGATGACTCTTTAGGCTAATTTTGACTGAAAACTACCTGAAAGGACTGACGTACTATGTCATGACTAAATATAGTAATTAACTATGTATTGGGACAAGCCTATAGGAGTAAGATAGGGTTAAACTTCAACCTTATATGATGATTACATTTTCATCTTGGTTAAATATGTACTTGATTTCTTTATCTAGGTTTGTACAATGATTTATAGGGGTTGACTAATAAATTTTATTTATTGATAGACCATGTAGAAGACTTGTAAAAAATAAACCCTTACTCATGTATAACAAACACAATAAATATCAAATGTAAAATGGGGATTAAGGTTAAGGGAATAATTTATCTATCTTTAAAAAAACCTAAATAATATAAGTGCTACTTATATAACCCAAATGGGCCTTACACTGATGTAGTTCTCCCTCTTATGGTGATTGTGTTTTGTTGATAATCCACATAGAAGACTTGTAAAAGATGAACCCTTTTTTATGCATAATAAAAAAAATATCAAATGTAAAAGGGGGAATAGGGTTATAGGAATAAATAATCTATATTAAAAAACCCTACGTAATTTGATTACTACCTACATAGCCCAAATGGGCCTTAGGTTGATGTAGTTCTCCCTCTTACATTGATTATGTGATCCCTAATTGTGAAACTATATGAAATTTTTATAATATTGATTTAATTTATTGATAATGGATGTCCTTAATCTTCAATAAAAAAATATTCAAACTTGTATTATGAATGTTAGAGTCCATTAGAATTGAAATTAGAAGAAATAATGCTCCTTTACTCATTGTGTAATAGTATTGCCAAGTGATTTATAGATGTGTCAAGTGAGTGGCTTGATGTGATTTTATAGGGGAAAATTTATAGTATTTTCACTTACCAATTTTAAAAAGTAACCATTATAGGATGGGGGAAAAGGAGGAAATGGGACCTTATCTAACCTAACACAAACCTATCCTAGAAGGACATAGACTATTGAAAAATGTTTGACAAGAACCTATGGGTTGAATAAGGATGAATGGGGTTGAAATAGGGATGCCTGCATGATATTTTATATATTTTAAATATAATAGAGGATATATTATATATTTTGAGTTAGTGAAATGGTGAATATACCAAGTAAGGTAAGGATGTCAAGATTAAACATTGTCAATCACTTAATAAATAATTTATTTGTCTACATTTGTGCCCAATATATTTTAGTGATGTAAGAAAGTGAATTTACTAGTTAAAGTATATGTTCACATGAGTGTGTGTACACACTTTATATTTTAATGTGAATATTTATTGTGAAATATGTCTTAATGTGAAACTTGCAACAATGCGATTGAAAGTAGTTATTGTTAATTTTTTAAAATCTAAAACTTGGAACTTGAAATATTTTTAAAGAGAGTAAAGAAAGTCCACACCTACAATAGTATTAAATATAATCACTATGTAGCTTTAGAATAGATAATTTATTTCCCCCTTGTTGAGACATTTGGATAAATTTTGAACATGTGGTGAATTGAGAGTGATCAAGTCTAAATTTGAAAAATATTTCAATGCTCTTGAGTTGGAAAAATTGTATGCTCCAACTCTCATTTGATTATCTAGTGTAATTTTAAAAATAAATAAATAGGTAAACCAAAAGTTATTGATTTTTACATATAAAAATTGTAATCATAGACGTTGAGTTTCACTAGACTCTAACATGGCCCACTTGCAACATGAAGATGAATCACATAGCTACATATAGATCTAAATTCTATTTGAAAGCTTACAACTTTGAAAATATTGAATTTTGATAATTTTGAAATTACTATATAGTAACTTGGAAATTGAGAGTATTATGCCCCATATATTTTACTATTTTGACATTTAATTTAAAATGAGCCCATTTCAACATTTAAAATTATTGAAACCTATAACTATTTGAAAATTGTAAATATTATCAATTGTATTTGTTCATTAGGTTAAGAGGTTTTAGAGTGTCTCAAGAGTCTTGGAAGTTAATAAATATCTTCAATTTCTCATTTTAGGTCTCTATAAATCTTATTAAGATTTTCTCTCCAAATTTGTTAAATTTGAATATTTGAATTGCTCGTGAGGATTTGAAAGGATTATGACGAGGTGTAAGGTCTTTTAACCTTGTAGAAAGGGTTTGTAAAGACTAATAACATGTTGTAAATGTCTTTTTGACATCTAGTAAAGGTAAAAATATTTCAAGTCCTATCTCCTATGTTGAAAGGGACCAAAGAAATAATGTTTGTTAGAGATAAGAGTCTTGGAGTGATTTTTGGTTTTATTTTAAGACCAAACTAATTTTAGAATATTAATACATGTTGATGAGTTATTAATTATAAATAAATGAACATAATAAATACAAGAAAGGATTATAAGAGGCATGTTAGTGAGGAGTAGGAATATTTATACAAGAAGGATCTATAGGGGTATGTGTATTGTATTTTGAAGAATATTTGAATAAAATTGTGTTGATGATTGATCTTGGAGTGTTATTTATGTTTTATGAAGACACATATTCATAGTCTTGAGTTATTTTTAATCCATTTTTTTGGTGTCAAAATTCCTTATTCATATACTTAGTTTAAAAACACATAATTATATGTGTATTTGCATAGAGAAATAAGGAAAGACACATCATTTTGAGTACATGGAAATAATATAATCATTGAGGAATAAAGATATGTTAGTATAAAATTTAGTCAATCCATTGAAAATATTTCATTGGTATTTAAATAGGATTTGGATTCATATTATTTCCTATTGGGTTTGAGAAACAATATTCAATTTGTGACAATTGTATCAAAAAGTTATTTTGTGATCTTTTGATATGGTCAAACATTATAACTGGTTAATAAAAGAGAGAATAGATGTAAATAAAACAATTATATAAATTTAAGTTTTCATAGAGTTGATATTTGTTTTTTATCATAGTTGATAATTGGTAGAATAAAAACAATATGAAATTTTAAACACATTTATTTGTCCCGAGTTCTTTGTTTCATAGATTTTCCAAAACCTATAGAAAATTTAATTAGTTTGATAATTTTATTAGAATATTATGTATTTTATTATTATAATAGTTCATTTTATAATTTTTGGAATACCTCTAACAAATCAACTCAAAAATATCAAGTATACCTTTATACAAAATGACTTTATTTAGCCCGACTAATACGTAGAAGTACAAATGTTGAAGAAGAGTGTGAGACATCATAAAAGGTTGAATGGATTTAAATCCTTTAAGAGATAAATATAATGCCTCTAATTTTAGATGGATAAAGTATGAAAATGATTATAAGTGTTTTAGGTATTCAATTTTCTTGGTTTGAGCTATATAAAATTACCAGTTATTAGATAGAAGTTTGTATAGATATATAGATGTAGTCTCTAATCTACTACATGAATGAATTATAATTATCAGTTAATATTGAATCCATTGAAAGTATAATTAATATTACCAAATATAAATATTAATAATATAATAAAATTAAACAAATATAGTAAGTGGACATATTTATAATTAGCTTTTAAAGAAAATAATAACTAGATAGATCCATGGGAATCACTATATCATTTTATCAACAATTTTACATTGTTAAGTTTTGATCATTTATTAAAAGGTTATCCATATGTATTGTTAAATTTGATAAGGGTGATTAAGTCCAAGATCCAATGTGGTAATTATTTTCTTTTAAAAACCCCTTAAACAAGGCAAAAAAACAAGAGTATTTAATAAGGTATAAAGTTCTAGACAATAAAGAAATAAAGGTAAAAATTAAGATCATTAGTCCTCAAGACCAATATAAGAATATATTTAATTTATTATAGAAATAAAATTTATAGAGGTATAAATTGAATTATAATGGTCTATAAACATTTTTAATAAAAATATAAGATACTATTTGAGTAGAAATAAAATGGGTAATAAACTATCATCAAGATATGTCTAATGGAGTATAAATTGTTCTTGAATGGTGAATATAAGTAAATAAATAAGGGTATGGTATGATATTATCATAATTTTTTGGTATCATATCTTAGGAAAAATCTCTTAAAAAGCCAATATGTTTGTTTAAAGTTTTTTTTATAGTAATAATAAAGTTTGTTGTAGGATATTACTAAATAGAAGGTTCAGGCAGTCAAGCCAATAAGGCTAAAGGAGAAGGTAAAAAAAAAGAGAGGATTGGAATAAGGTAATGATATTATTGAATCTAAAGTGTAATATCATATTTATTTCTCAAAAAGGAGATCCAAGGTAAGAGAACTTGGATAAGTTATAAATAGACTAAGGTGTAACAGACTTGGGTGAGACAAGATATGGATAAATGTGAAAAGGAATTGATGAAGAGGGTGAAGAAAGTGATAGAGGGATTTCATATAAATAATAAATATATGATATAAAATAAATAAGGATAAAAAATAAGGAGACAAGAGGAAGTATATTTCTAAAAAGAAATCAATAAGATAAAGAAAAAGATAGTCATGATGAAACTCATGATAGAATGTGAAAACCATGGTATATATGGGAAATGAAAAAGAAAGTAAGATGGAAAATTAATAATATATAAGAGAGTTTAATAATTAAAAAAAATTAAGATTTAATATAGGAAATAAAAGAGATTTCATCTCAAGAATGAAGAGCTTAAGGAGAATTTTTAGATTGATAGTCAAATAGAAGGTGATCAACACCTTGTAGATAAGATGGATATCATTATTTTTTATCATGAATAAGGATATATTATTGGATAATATGATTAATAAGTATAAGTACATAAAAAAAATAATCCATTCAAGGGCCTATCTGGCCTCAAAAGTTTTCATGTAATTTTTTTCTTGATGTTTTGAATGCAGGTAAAGAGGTTAATAAAGATGAAGCCTTTGAGACAATGAATAGGATCATGAACAAAGGATATGAAAGAATACAAGAATAAATTATTATATAAAATAATTATGAATAAAATGATCAATTAGATTCATTAAAAACTAAAGAAAATAGATAATATTAGTTGTTTATCAAGTAAGGATAGGTTAAGTAAGAAGGAATCCTAATTCAAGAGAATAAAGAAGTTGACAAGGAGGAATGTAAAAAGAATGGTAAATTTTTTTCTTATTAGGATAATGATTATGTATATTATTGTGATATAAATATTTATGAATAAATTTAAAAATATGATTTGGTTGACATAAATATTAAAGAGGAATCTAATTTAGAAGACATGAATGATGAAGATAGTGAAGACAAATAATTTGTCTATGAAATCTTGGAGTAACTACAAGTAAAAATAGTAGCCTTGTAGCATGTTATAAATCATGGCGTACTAAATGAATAATCAATAAATTCAAAAGGAGTTTCAAGATAAGGAATATAATATTGAATATCAAGTAGAAAATTAAGAATATGAGGAAATGTTTTGGAAAGGACAATATGAGTTGATAGCTACATCAATGGGAGATGGACAATAAGTGTGGTTGTCAAATTTACTTGAAGAGACCCAAAAGTCTCAAAATTTTATATATAATTATTCATTGGATTGTGTATGTGTAGGTGTGATAGATGAATAAATAAAAACTATAGAGAAGATAGCTCTTGAAAGATCTCAAGTCAAGAAAGAACAAGGATAAATCCTCATCTTGGAGGATGAAGCCATAAAGAGAAGGGAAGAAGATAAAGAATGCCTCATGGAGATGATAAAAATAAAAAATAATATAAGTAAAGACAAGAAAGAAAACATTAGAGGATATACAAAAAATAATAATGAAGACTTGGAGAAAGATAAAGAAGATGATGGAATTATATTTGAGTAGGAGCTCAAATATTTTCCCACCTGGGAATTTTGATGCAAGAGCATCATGATGTGATTGATTTACATTATGTAAATATTATAAATTTTATTTTTTCATGGGTTAATTTTTTCTTAATAGTGTCTCAATAGTATTTTAAGTCAATAAGGATCTTCAATTGCTCATTTTAGGTCTCTAGGAGTCTTAATAAGAGTTTCTCTCCAAATTAGTTAAATTTGAATATTTGAATTGATTGTGAGGATTTGTAAGGATCATGACAAGGTGAAAGGTGTTTTAAAATTATATAAATTGTCCCTAAGGAATAATAAAATGTTTTAAATGTCCTTTTGACCTCTATTAAAGGTAAAATTATTTCAAGTCTTATCTCTTATATTGGTAGAGGCTAAAGAATGTTTGTTAGAGATAATAATATTGGAGTGATTTTTGGTCTTATTTTAAGACCAAACTAAACTTATAATATTGTTACATGTTGATGAGATATGTATTATAAATAAAGGAAAACAATAAATACAATAAATTATTAAAATAGGTAGGTTGTTGAGGAGTAGGAATAGTTCTACAAGAAGGGTCTATAGGGTTCTATGTATTTTATTTTAAATAATATTTGAATTAAATTATATTTTTTATTGATCCTAGACTATTATTTATGTTATATTAAGACATATATACATGATATTGAGATATTTTGAATCCATTTTCTACTATTTAAAGTCCTTATTCATATACTAAGTTTGAAAAACACAAAACTATGTGTGTATTTGCAGATGAGAAATAAGGAAAATCATGTCATTTTAAGTGTATGGAAATAATCTGATCATTGAAGAAGAAAGGTATGTTAGTATAGGATTTATTAAACCCATTGAAATTATTTTATTGGTTTTTAAATAGGATTTGGACTCATGTTATTCCCTCTTGGGTTTGAGAAACAATATGTAATCTATGATAATTGTATTAAGAAGTTTTATTATGATCTTTTGACATGGTCAAACATTTTAACTAATTGATAGAAGAGAGAATATATGTAAGGAAATTAATTATATAAATTTAATTTTTCATTTATTTGATACTTGTTGTTTATCATTGTTGATAATTGGTAGAATAAAATTGATATGAAATTTTGGACTCACTTATGTGTCCTAAGTTCTTTGCTTCATAGATTTTTCAAAACATGAAGAAATTTTAATTAGTTTGAGAATTGTATTATAATAATGTGAATTTTATTATTAAAATATTTTATTATACATGTCTTAGAATACATCCAGCTACTTGACTCAAAAAGACCTAATATACTTTTATACAAAATGACTTCATAAAGCCTGACTAACACATAGAAGTGGAGATATAAAAGAAGAATGTGAGACATCAATAAAGGTTGAATGGATTTAAATCCTTTAAGAGATAAAAATAATGCCTCAAATTTTTGAGGGCTCAACTATTAAATTGACTAGAAGTGTTTTATGTATGGAATTTTCTCAGTCTGAGCTACATAAAACTACTAGTTATTGGACATAAATTTGTATAGATTTATAGATGTAGTGTCTCATTTACTACATTAATAAATAAAAAATTTGAGTTCATATTTAAGACATTGAAATTATAATTGGTATTATCAAAGACCAATCTTAAGAATATAATCGAATTGAACAAAGATAGTAAGTGGATAAACTTATAATTAGCTCCATAAGAAAATAGTAAGTAGATAGACCTATGGGAATCACTATATCATTTTATTATCAATTTGACATTTTTAAGTGTTTATATTGGAATTAAAAGGCTCTAAATAGGTATTTTTAAATTTAATAAGGTTTTTTAAGTCCAAGATCTAATGGGGAAATTATCTTTTGTTGCAGACCCCTTGAACAAAGCAGAGAAATAAGAAAGTGTTTGATCATGTATAAAGTTGTAGACAATAAATAAATAAAGGTAAAGAGTAAGATCATTGGTCCCCAATACCAATATAATAATATATTTCATTTATTTTATACTTAAAATTGATAGAGTTATAAATTGAATTAGAATGGTCTATAAATAATTTTAATAAAAGTATAAGAGGCTATTTGAGTAAGAATATAGTGGGTAATAGACCATATATCATCAGGATAGGTTTGATGGAGTATAAATTGTTATTAAATGGTGAATATAAGTAAATAAACAAGGGTATGGTATTATATTATCATCATAATGCATTCACATGCATGCCACATGCCCCCATAATATATATTTTAATAATGTTGTAATGTTTGAATCTCTATAATGTCATAAATCTAAAATTTTATCATGTGGACTTAAATTATCAAGTCACACCCATTATTATTACCTCATTTTGATATTAAATATGTATTATGCAATTCAATTAACTCAAAAAAATAATTATGTAATATGTGAAATATTTTGGCCATGTAGTAGCATTTGAAATGTTGAATGCATTTGTATCATAATATGTAAATGTAGAATTGATTTGTATATGAAACATGTGTTAGAGAGATATATTAGTAAAGCACATAATTATGATGTTCATGATACTCATCATGGCACTAATAATAAGAATATAATATATATACATAAGGCATGATATGGATCATGGCACCATAGTAACAAGTAATGAACAAGTAAACAATGTCATTTAATGTCAAACACTTTACATAATAATGTAACATAGAAGGCCAAAAGAACACATTAAAGGGACATGTGTAATACCACATAATACAAAATGATAAGGTCCACATGAATATTACACAATGATGCCATAATTTTCATATACAAGGCTAAGGGCCACATACAATAAGTAAGAAAGTTCTAACATTTTTTTGATAGGTAATGGTTTTTTATTAGAGATTGAAACCAGTTTAGGAAAAAATCAAGGCCAAGATATTAATTTATTAAAAAAAATACCACTCACTAATAGTTTTATAATCCCATCAAAAACCATGTATGAACCCAAGAATCAGACTAACAACCATGAACAACCCCAAGAATCAAACTAATGGCCATGAACGACCCTAATAATTGCACCAACCACCAATAACAACCCTGATTTCACACTAATGACCATGAATGGCCAAATTACAAAAAAAACCAAAACCAACCTCATATTAAATTCATGAGATTTAAACTTGGGTGGGGCTTGGATCAACTAAAACACTCAACCAACTCACCTAGATCTCATTGGAAAGAAATTTATAACTTATCATGTAGTAAAGTAGGAAAAGGAAGAATAAAAAAATGATACTAAGCTAAATCCACCGTATTTATTAGTGTCATTATTTAACATGTATCATATTTCATGTGGCACATGTATAGTATGAGTGATTAGCAAAAAAATTATGATATGTAGCTCAACATGGTATGATAGTTATAGATAAATACAACCTATTCCAATGTTCATGGAGAATGAAGAAATGCCCAAAATGTAACAAGTATTTTGGGTAATAAGGGAAGCCAAACATCAAAACCATTAGAAAGTTTTTCTTGTATTACACTCAAGTAACTCATGAAAAAAAATATGTATTGAAAATTTAAATATTCTATATATCTAACATAGATAAAATATAATATTTAAATAAGTAACCTAAAAATATATGAAAATATTTTTTCAGTCAAAATTTTTGAATTTTATAAAATATTTTGATTATTTTTAAAATTTTGATTTTTTCATATATTTTTTGAAAATATTGAAATGCAATTTTTTTTGAAAAGGTGTGAAAAAGAAAGGCTTCAAAAATAGATGGATTTTGAGAGATTAAAAAATCCACAACAAGGTGATAACACATATAATGGAAAGAAATAAGGCAAGGAAGATGCTACATTGTATGTTAAAATGAGTCATAGCAATGCAACTTGAATGGTTATGATAAATAATAATGTACATGATCCTAAAAGGGGGAAGATGCTTATACGTGTGTAGGTGAAAATGAATTGAAAGCCTTAGTATTTCAATGGTAAGTGGATTTCCATTCAGATAATTATTTTAGATTGTTCAAATTAGTTTGAAAATTAAGAAGACAAGTGCCTAAAGGAAAAATAAAGCCAGTGGCTAGAAGAATGCTTGGATAAGGTATAGAAGAATTAACAATGACATAAATTTAACAAAGATATGTATAAATATGAGTATAAGTAATCAAGTGACTTGATCCAATCAATGGATTGGGAGTAATTTGTAAGGAAATTACTTAGATTTTTACACAAAATAATTATATATCACAAAAAATAATCAAAGATAAGAGATCACATAATAATAATTGATATCATAATAGAATAATAGATAATATAGTATAGCCACTTTGAGGGGAAAACCTACATAATAATGTAATAAGATTAAGATACTTAATATAATGATAAAATACTAACTACTACATCCTATATATAGTCTACTTAGCCATGGTTATTCCATAGGCTGACCTAAATAAGAACATCGAGAAATGTAACAAGAATATAAAAGAGGTATGTAAGCCACAAGTTGGCCACACATATACCTATACATGCCAAAGGTTAAGGGCATAGAAAAATTTGAAGGTTTTGTATAACAAAGGATATCATCAAGTAGATGCACATATTTATACCAAATTGAATTATATGAAGCATTGAATTCCTATGAAGAATAAGTACCAACTATAAATGACTCTAAACATAAATTATGATAATATGTTGTAATATAAACTTTTAAACCACCAATCATATGTCTATGTAATCATGTATCTTCATCTAACATAAAAGAATATGTATCTACCTATACATGTGGTGAAGCTCTTTAAATAACTTGTGATGCCTTAGAATATAGAGACCTCTTTCTATGTGCCATTTTATACTTAGTATTATATACCATAATCTTTGGAATTAGTGGGGTATGCCCATGTGTATCTATATAATGTTTATAAGTATATAGAGAAATTGATTATATAATATGCATGATCAAAAATAGATGATGAAATTGATTATGTAATGTACTTTATAATATTTAGTTCATGTTCATGAATGGTTCTATAGACTATTTCATGACCATGTTGCTCAATGATTATGCTAATAAGTTGTTATATAGTTTAAGTAAACATTATTAGTTACAAAGGATATTCATTTTAGATTAATTTAATTTTGACCCCTTGATTATCATGAATATATTTGAGACGTTTATGTACTATATAAGGTATTTATTTAATCTTTAATAGCTAAGGATGTCCTATCAGCATACCAAAGAATCATGTACTTGGTATAACTAATAATGGAGTGGGCATTATGAGAGGGCCCACTTGTAAAGGTAACAATATATACCTAAGAGTATCCTATGTATGACCATCAGATGCTTTAATAACTCTAGAAGTATCCTATAAATCTTGATCTATATAATCAAGAGAGTATAGAATTGTTATGGTGCACATATTTTTAGTTAATCCATTATCTATTTTTTTTTTCAAAAAGTGCTCAAATGAAGAGTGAATTTTTATCTAAATCATCATCAACTATTTTAAAATAATCAAATGCAATCATAAGTAATTATAATTATTTTATTGTAGCTATACCAATGATGCTATCAAGTGGATGTCCATATGTAGAAGGAGGAGGATGAGCATTATATGCATAATCTAATTCAGAATTATCCTTGTTATTTGTTGCTTCATGGTTTGGAAAAGGAAATTTGTACATTTTGATCTTTAAATTTTCATTTATTTATGGATTATAATCTTTATTAGGTGTACCAATATCAATAATGTTATCATCAATAAGATCTTGAATCTTGTGCTTAAGCACGAAACATATGTTTTTAGAAATCCCAATACATCTATGGTAATCACAATATGCATTGCCATCATTTTTTTAAGATTTTGGTTTATACATGTCCACTTACATTGATGGGAAGAGTGTTTATATATAATTAAAGTATATTTTAAAATAATATATGAAGAAAATATGGTAACCTTGAAATTTTCCTCCTTAGTGGAGCTTGTATTTTAAGCTCTTGAGTTGGTTTTGAGAGAGTATTAACTATAATATTAGATTAATTATTGATTTCATTTGGTTTTATCTTATAATTTATCTTGATTTGAAATTTAAAGTGGAAGGAAAATTTGAAATATACTTAATCATGTTCATAGTAAGCAATTTAACCTCATGCTACTTACCTGTATGGCATAGTTCATCAAAAGATTTAAACTTATCAAACATAATATACTATTTAAGTGGAGATAAAAAACTTTGATTAAAAATATATTTCATCTCATTATTATCCATTTGATGTCACTTTTAAAGTATAGTCTTATAAATTAGCACATATACTCTAATTATTTAATTAGACCTTTTTTTGGGCTTTGTAATTTGAAAATATGATATATTTTCACCAATGTTGATGGAAAAGTGTGTTAAAAAATATTTTTAAAAAGGATTGAAATAATTTATTAAATTAAATATGAAGATAATAAAACCAAATATGAATATATTATTTGAGACTTATTAGAAATAACTTTGTTAAAATTTTGTCATTTTTTGCATAGTCTATATAAGTTTCATGGAATGCACACAAATTCTTTCTAGATCACCATTTAATTCATATAGAGGAATATTAGGAGACACAAAACCAACTAGTAATAGATAAGATGAAATTTTAGGTGCCAAAGGGTTATGTAAAAATGATATGCATCCATATAAGGGATAACATGAGATATATTTTTCTCAATGTTAGAAATCTTAGCTTGTAATACAAGAATGGTCTACTAAGGATTAGAATTAATTAGAGTAAAAGTAGCAAGAGTAGGCATAGGCATATATACATTTTGGAAACCAAGTAATGTTCCCAAACCAAAAGGTGATGCTATAAAAGTAACTAGAGGTGTACAAATAAGAATGGATGAAATAGTGTAAATGGAAAAATTAGAATAACTATCTTAGGTACCTTTATTTTGTTCATATTTATTAACATATCTATAGTTTTTAGATGCTCATGAAGATATTTCATAAAATTTCCATCATCAATTGGACCAGATTATTCATTAGATTACAAAAGGAACCCCTGAAGAGGGTGTAAAATAAGTGAAGGAAGATATATTGAAGTTGAAAATTTTATACAATATATAACATATGCTTTCTCTTATTCCAAATCCAAGAACTAGTATAAATGGAAAAATTAGAAGAACTATCTTAGGCACCTTTCTTTTGTTCATATTTATTAACATATAAGAATGAATCTATAGTTTCTAGATGTTTATGAAGATATTTCATAAACTTTTCATCATCAGTTGGACTATATTGTTCAGTAGATTCCAAAAGGAACCCTTGAAGATGGTGTAAAATAAGTGAAGGAAGATACTTTGAGGTTAATTTTTTTATATAATGTATAACATATGCTTTCTCTTGTTTCAAATCCATTTAATATTAAATATTGTAACAATAGGTATTAGTAGTATGAATTATTTTAGAATATGGATTGATTTAAAAAATGTCCATGAGAGATGGACATAACATTATACCCAAGACTTGTGTTGTGCCCAACATACCCCATTCCCAATTTTTTTTTCAAATAGGGGCCCATTTTAGCTTGAAATGAGATATTTGTAAAGTGGAAGCCATTTTTTTGGTGTTTAAAAATTCTCAAAATGATGGAATTTACCAAATTCCTTATGCCTATGTTCCTTATTAAGAATATGTTTATTTTAATTCTAATAAGATTTGTCATTATCCTGGTTATCTAAGCTTTCATAATTTATTTTATTTAGGCTAATCTATTAATGTATTTTGAGATTTTTGTTAGATATATTATTTTTGAATTTACATGAGAGATTAAATATTATAATTCCTAAGTTTTGTACTTAGGTAATTTTAAAATATACAAGTTTTGCACTCCTTGGATGAGTCTTCAACACTTTCTATCTTCAACACTTTTATTCAACATTTTTAGAAGTTTCCTAAGTATGAAATTTATCTAAATTTATTCAAAATTATTAAATTTGGATCTTTTGTTTAGTATATAAGTCCCTTAGAAATTTCACTTGTTGGATCTTTTATCTTTCAGGTATTTTATGCCAACTCAAACATCCCAAAGTTTTATTACCTTCTCCTTTTGCTAGTATTTTTTTTAAATTCGTATAGTTTTTAAATTTGATATTTAGAGAAATTAGTGTCATGAAATAATATCCTAATAACCTATATATATTTTAACACTTAAAATTTTTAAAATAATCCCAGGTTAGTAGGGCACTAGGATGTTACTAGTGTCACAATCCCACTCACTTAGTGATTGCCAAGATCAAAGTTTCAATATATGAAAGTTCCAAGTAAGTAGAGTAATGATAACCATCCACATGTTATGATATTTCTTTCTTGAAGCCTACAAAAAAATTAAATAAGGGTATGATACAATAAAGTGGAGAAGTGACAGTCTTCTATGCATCACAATCCAACTCAATCAGATCCTAAATAAAAATGAAAGAAGGGTATGATACTTCTAAGTAGCTGGATAAGTGAAAACCATCCATATGTCACAATCCCACTCACTCAGAATCTACACAAAAATTAGGGATGTTACAATAATTTTAGGAAAGTGAAGTACCAGGATAATTCCAAGTGTCACCCTCCCAAAGACCCAAAGCAACAAAATCAAAGGGGAAAGATATAAAGGAATTGGTAAGCAACAAAGAAGATAATTTTTTAAAAATGCCCCTAACATGATAGGGTGTCCAAGTAATTAAAAGGAAACACTACTAAAATAAGTGTGAAGTTGACAAGTGTTAAATGAAAGGTGATAAATAACCCTGGGAAATTAAGGGAAAAACCACTTAGAAACAAAGATTGGAGATGTGGCATCATGAATCAAATTCAAAATGTGAAAATAGAAAAAGGATAAAGGGAACCAAGGTTTTTGAAACCATTAATCCAAAAAAATTGGCAAGATTAATGAATTCAATTCATAGATCCATATAATCCAAAAGGTAATACATGTAATTAACCAAGTAATTGCAATCACATTAACATTGAATTAATAGTTGAAATCACAAAATTGAGCTCTGGCCTAATTAAATAATAATCACATAGTTTATGAGAACTAGAGATTAAGTGCATATTAATGGATTCCAGTTCAAATTTGAAAGCTCCCCCTTTTATGTATTCCATTATAGGGTCTGACCAATACATACATACAAAGTTTGATGAAGTGGATTTCAATCATTACTTCAAGAACTACTTGACTAAATGAGAGGAATTTGAAGCAATGAAGCCTTATCTCCATGAGAAGAAATTATTGGCCTTCACATTATGATACATAAAATAACTAGTGGCAATCAAATCAATGGGCTTACATAATGTGGTGTAAAAACTATAGTTAATACCCTACATTGACCTAGTTTATGTTTTGTTTACAAATGGCTTGTTTTATAGAAAAATTCTACATGTTCATCAGAGAAGCATACCTTTGGCCTATGTTAGTGGGCATGCCTTTGAGAAATATTACAGACTCCCTTACCCAAAGACAACCTATAGCCAAGACCTAGTTGATCAATAGATATTTATAAATAATGTAACCAATAATTTTGAAGAATGGGTGAATAACCTAAGCACTTTTAAAGTCAAGAAACTCATTTCCACCATCCCAATTTCTAATTTAAAGCTATGAATCAAGATTTACATTTACATGGTAAATAAAATGTATGGTTTCCCAACTATAACCTACATCAATGAGGTTTAGATTTCGTACTAGACACCATCTTCACCTCCACCATGGTCATTACCATTGGGGAAATCATCAGTGATAATTTGGTCCACCAAGTTAGTAGTTTAGAAAATAGGTTAGATGGTAATTTTTATATGATGTCTTATCTAGTGGATGCTATAATGGGAACAATCCACTTAGCTTTCAAATAACCCTATGAACTTTCCCTTAAATATCCTAAAAATAGAATTTGTGATAAATTCAATATTATTCATAATCCATAGATTTAGGAAGAATATGACATGGATAATATAAAATTTATATACAATGGTATTTCAAGACATTTATGAAAAAGATATGTCTATATTTTCTAACTATATCATAAGAATGATTGAAAATATTGGTATATATTGGCTTTACCTACACTGCACAATCATTAGAATAGAGGGTACCAAGGCCCTTCCTATGTATCTTCCTGGATTGGTACTAGATAAGGTAAAAAAAGAATAAATCATAGCTCAATTAGTAAATTATATATATGTAAATATAAGGAATGTTAAATAGTGACCAATCCACCCAATGCCTGTTAGCATTGGCTAGATTCAATATACCATATGGGAACATTTCCATGTAGTGGGAAGGAATAAAACATGCTATGATTTCAAATGGGAAGCCTATACATAATGAGATCTAAGAAAAAGGGTTAAGAAACACCTAGATAGAGTTAGAGATAGGGTGAAAATTTATTATGGCCATGTGTCATAGCCACATGATGAAGTGTTCCTAGATGCTCTAAATGATATATAGGTTCATATTAGGATGAAAAAGGTAAATATGTTGATGGTTAAAGCTATAAATATTCAATACAATTTGAACACCACCAAGGAGGATGATTTAAGAGTTTATAAAGAGAATTGGGCTTCAAATCCTGCTATAAGACCCCTCTCATAGGCTAGAATTCAAGGATAGGAGCATGTTGGTCCATCTGAACAAGCTTCTATGGAGAGTGAATAAGGAATCACCTAGGGGCATCCTCAACATCCCATCTTGATGGCCACCATTAAAAATACTACCATAGTGTCCATTCCCCCTCACCCTGATGCCACTACATTAAGTAATGTAAGCATAACTTAGCCTAGTAGACCACTTTCTATGTTGCCTTTTCCTCCACTCATTATAGCAAAAAGGAAAATCTCCCATCTTTCCTCCTCCAAGTTTTTAGTTTGGCTCCATTTCCATCCCCAGTCCAAACCATTAAATAATAAGATCCATCAAATTATCCATCCCATTCATTAATGCATACTTCCCCAAGTTCCCCTCCAACAACTAATTTTTCCATTACCTCATCATCACCCAATACCCCTCTAGTTTCACTTGTTTTCACTTCTCCCTTTTCAATAGTAACTACTACTCACACTAGGCCCCCTTTTGTGTACCAAAAAAATCAAAATTCTCATTTAGTTTCTCCCTAGGGCACTAATAAATAGATCTTCAAAGGATAAGTGAGGAAAATAAAAGGATAAAATAAAAGGCTCTAAGGAAGAATAACCCAAAAATCTTGGACAATGAAGAACAAGGGAATTGAAAATTAATGGAAAGAGAATGGTCCACAAATGAAGAATGAGAGGATAAGAAAGAGACATCATTATCTAAAACCATTAATGAGACCACAAAAAGTGACCCTAATGATGAAAGGTTATCAAAGGAAGTTCAATCAAGAGACATTGAAGTTTTGAACACTAGTCAGTCTCAACTAAACTATTGTAGAGTCTAGGTGAAGATAAGAAAAATGATGTAGAGTCTAAACCTCTAGCTTCAACACAAGGGTAGTTAGTTATTATATCTCTATCCTCAGTACCTCCTATCATAATAGTGGTATCTACAATAATAATTTCCTAGATTAATGCTATACAAAGGGTGAGTATACAAGCTTCTCATTCCTTATTTATTACAATAACTAATTTTGTCCTAGTTAGTTCTATAATAGTTGTTCCTCGTGTTTTGGATTATTTATACCAAATAAATAAGGCCCAAGTAATTATAGGGCTATTTTTGAAAATACCAACCCAACCCTAATAATTTAAGATTTATAATCCCCCAAGTAAAATTCAAAAGGACTTATTGGGGATAATCATACATCTATAACTGATTCTTTGAAAAACTTGATCAAAACCCCTCTTACTTATTCACTCTTTGATGCCTCTAACCCTTAAGCCTATGGACTCAATAAACATGTACACTTTGAGAATCTAGTCTCCTCTACCATTTTTTCTTCCCCACTCACTCCTTTCTAGCCTTCTACCCAATTTGACTTTCCAATTATCCAAGTAGCCCAGGCAAAGTCTATCACTATTACATTAGCAAAGGGGTCAAAGAAATGAAAGTTGACAATTAATACAATGGTCCAAAATAAGGTCACTAAGTGGAGGTGGGTTATTCCCCCCTTTTCCCCAACTATAAACATTTTATCCTAGGCCTATTTTTACCCCTAGACCATCTCCATATTCCACTCCTCTAGAATAGGCAAAAATTTAACAATAACTATTTGCCTTGAATATTCTTAAATGGATCCATAAGATGCATCAAGCAAAGGTAGGTAAGAGGGACTTGGTCATTGTGGAGTATCCCATAATAAATTTTAATTTTGAAAAGGAAATAAGATTATGAAGAAGATAAAAATAAAAACCATAATGTCTAAAGGGAATCAAGTGGAGTTGGAGTAAAGAGAAGATATGTTCCAATTAACTAAAAAATGTAGAACTCTCCCCTGTGACTTGGGTGTTCATAAGGAATACCACTATAGTTTTGTAGAATTTGTATGGGGATTAATAAAGGAGATGTTTATGGGTTATGATAAATATATGGATTCCCTTTAGAAAAGGAGCACCATTTATCCTCCAAGGGACCTCATAGGCAGTGTGTAGGGAACAAATCGAAAGCTATATGATGTCTTCCAATTAATAAGAGATGTAAATAAAGAATCACAACCTAAATGGGAGTATGTCTCATCCCTTATAGAGGACATGAAGAATATTGAATGCAATCTTTATTTTCTAGGCTAAGCATTTAGGGACAAGGCCTATAGTCATCTAAACTTAATAACTACCCTAGATGCTACATGAGCCCAAAATTATGTGCATGCTATAAGAGATAAATTGATTGAACAACATCAAGAGATGTGAAATTTAGTATGCTAACTCTTTAGTTATGAGGGGCAAGCCATCAAAATTTTAGGGGAAATGAGAGTCAATGGTGTGATTAACCAAAGTGGATAATTGGTCCTTAAGACCATCTTTGAAGACCTCCTTTAGACAACAACATATACTTTTAGAGCAAAGGTTGAGGAAAAAATATATAAGACCCATGATGATCTAAAATAATTGATAAAATTTGATAGAATTAGGGTCCTTGGTATAGAGAATGTTTATGTGGAGATTAAGGGTACATTGAAAGCACATAGAAAATTAATGGACAAGCTCCCCTAAATATTCAAGAGACACCTATTGGAATTTAGGATAATTGAGATAGATTTTAAGGTAATCCATTCTCTCTTATTATAAATTCAAATGAGTAAAATAAAGATTCTCAGGCCACATCACCCCCACTAGCTATCTCAAATAGACCAACATCTTCAATGACTAGGCCCATCAATACGAAACTTTAAATTCAATAAAAATGACAACTACCAACACCCAAGCGTGATCAAGTGTAACTTCCTCCTCATAGGTAAGTTATTTTATTATATTATACTGACATTATAAACTATAAGTTTTGTTTTAATAGTCTTCTTATCTCTTGTAAGCTATTGGTAGCATCTTTTACCATGTGTCATGCCCACCCCCATTGTGACATATTTTTTAATGGGATATAAACTTTGAAAATGTCTTGAGGGATGAAGCTCCCCCATCCCAAGCTTATATATAAATGTATTTTCTACATTAAAAAAGGAGGAGAAATTATAATACTCAATATAGATAGAGACCTTCTAATTGTTCTAAAAATTTGTGTCTCTCTCTTTCAAGTCTATTTTATAATGTTTATGCTTTTTTATCTAACCAATAACTTAGTCTTTCTTGATATATGTAATGATAATTTCAATTACTTGTAATTTATTAATAAGGTTTTGTCAATTAGAATGTGCAGTAGAAATTTAGGTTGATATATCTTATTTTTTGGTAATAAGCTAGCTAGGTTTATCTTTGGAATTTATGTAGAGATATCGGTTGATGAAACTTACTAGACTAAGACATAACTATTCAAAGATGCTCTATGGTATAGATATAAACTTGAAGTTAAGATACATTATAATAGTCTTGATAATAATCAATATTTAGTTAATAACTCAAAGCTAACTGCAACATATCCCTTAGACCTTTTCAATGTGTTTATTAGTTTTATGTGCTAAATTAGTAGTCTGCAAGCATTAGTTATTTGGAATTTGTCATTGTCCTAGAGCTAGTTATAAAGGATTCATGTTCTTTATTATCAAACCTTATTTTTTGCCTTACCTTTCCCTCCTTTTTATGGTTTATTTGAATTCTACCCACCTTATGATAAATACATTTCCATCACCATTCCATTCAACCCAAGTAGATCTAGGATCTATATCCATATCTAAACCATTTAGGTTAACATTTGCATTGCTTATAGTTATTTGACCATTGGTCACTACAAGACCTAATACCTGCAACTCATGCCCCAGAGTGAAGTTAACCTTCATTGGTATCCCAAAAATTTAGAGGTTACCTTTTAAATGTTTTTTGGTGTGTATAAAACTTAGGATAACATAATATAATGTTAGAATGAGGATGATTTCATTATCTAGATGTAAATATCTCTTGAGTTATACTAGATATATCTAAAATATTAACTAGGTCCACCTCTAGTAATAACTTGCTACATCTGCTACTGTAGACCCATAGAAAAGTTACATTAGATAAAGGTGCTTTAAGAAGATATTGAGCTCAATCATATTCCAAAAATAGATGACCACTCCCATGTCTAATGGCCTAGCCTTGGTTAATGTGTTCTACCTTTAATATTCAAGGGATGTTCATGATCTAACCATAAATCCTAAGAAATACCTTCCTATCTTTTCTCCATCCCAGGGTAGGACTACTGAAGAACATATGAAAGCTTTTAGGACTTCTTTATGAATATTAAATGTAGTCCATGATGATGTATCTTGCTGGCTCTTCCCTTTTATGTTGAAAGATAATTCCTATGACTGGTTTTTTAATATTACAAAAGGCTAGATCAGATCTTATACTAAAAACAAGACCAGATTTTTAGGATAGTTTGGCCAAGTCACTAGCCCTATTATTATCTATCAACTCTTTTCTAGCATGAAAATAGAACCTAATGAACCCATAAGAGCATTTAATGCAAGATTCTAGAAAATGTATATCCTAATACACAATGCATATAAGCCAAATATTGTACAAACTCTTGAGATGTAATAAAATGCTCTAGATCCCATGACTGAAGTTTTTGTATGTAGGGTAGTTAGTGTCATAAACTTGACCTACACATATGCTTAGGTTATAGAGGTTGACAAACAAATAAACCCTCAGTCATAAATATTGTTAGGACCAAATTCTTATCAAGCCTATCTAATGTTAAATCCAATCCCAAACACTGATTAAAATAATATGGCTCATAATTAGATCTAAACCCATATGTGGTTTCCTCTATCCCATGTTGCACCTAACCAGAGTCTAGGTTTATCAAATAATCTGATCCAAGTAACTAATCATCATGGAAGTTAAGCTTTAGTCCCAATCAATACTTCCACTACCCAAGGCATTGTTTTTTATTCTAATAAGGTTGAGATAGACTCTATTTAGAGGATGGTATATAATTTAAGTAACAAATTCTTGACTTTGTAGATGCATATGGGAAATACTGGTAGATAGAATACTAGTCAAAGCTTTGGTTACACAAGATACAAGAGATCCTTCAATAGACAAGGGAAAAATACTAAGAGAGATGAAAATCTTAGAGGTAGATTTACCCAATTGGTGCAGAGTTCATAGCACTACTCGACATGGAGAATTGGATTGTGAATAATTTTGTGTAGCCTTTGAAATATTTTAGAGAGAAATGGATAAACAAGCGATATTAGCAAATCTACCTGAGCCATATCCTCTTGATGCTTCAAGGTATTCGAAAATGGTAATGGTATTTGAGACCTAAAACTTTCCATTCCCTTTGGAAAATGATAATGGATCAGAAGATAACATGGGTGAGATCCATGAATTTTAATAGTTTCAAAGGATTAAATACAATCTAAGGAACAAAAAACCTCTCACTACTTCTATACCTCCTAATAACAACACTACTACTCTTCAAAATCTAAGGAGAAACAACAACCCACCTTCTCTTTTAAAGGAAAGAGATTAGCCACTGCCTATAGAATCAAAAAGTAAAGGAGGATACAATATTGTAGAAGAATGAAAAATATTAAAGCTAATATAAATCTACATGAGTTAGCCTAGATCATTGAGAAAATGGATTTATTACTCAAATAATTTATTAGGAGATCCTCTATAGTTGATGGGTTAAAGGTTTCACACATAAATGTAATGATTTAGAAAGACAAGCTAGAGGTCCCACCCTTTTTATTGATGATAAGAATGTTTGGAAAAAAATTCATAATTTTTTAGACTCAAGAGATTTATCCAATGTAATGCCTACAACTATCTATAAGAAATTAGGACTATCCCTAGATAAGTCAAAAAGGGTAGTCCTATAACTAGATAAGTCCTTAGTACCTTGTGTTAGGGAACTACTAAATGTACAAATAAAAGTAGCCTCTAAACCATGTGTATAACACATATGTATCCTAATAGTAGACATTCCATATTATTATGGTCTACTGCTCAATTGAGATTGGTCCCAAATTTTAAATCAGTACATGACCACTAATTTCTCACACATGTGGCTTCCATGTAAGGGAATGCCTAATCAAATCAAAGTTCATAGAGAACCAAAGATGAAATAATTGATTATGAAGTACAATCCTAGAAATGAGAGGGTCAACTTTACATCTTCACATGTGGGTGTTTATATGTTCACAATAGAAAAGGAACTTCAATAAAAAGAATTTTAAGGTCCATCATAACTATAGACTCTATATTTTGATGGATCCTGATCTAGCTAAGTATCTATCATTGGTGTGGTTTTGACTAATATAAAAGGGAGACAATATTTTGCTACATACAAATTACAATTCCCTTATACCAACAACCAAACTAAGTGTGAAGCCCTAATCCTAGGTATCCAATTTACTTTAAACCATGGTGTTAAGTATCTATGAGTAGTTAGTGATTTTAAATTGGTGGTCAACTAGATAAAAATAAAGTACCAATGCAAGTTAGCATATCTAAATAAATATAAACATAAAGCCTAAGAATTGATTGAATATTTTAAAGCTTTCCAAATTAGCTTTGTTCTAAGAGAATAAATTTAGGTAACTAATTCATTGGAAACTTCAATAGTTAGCTTGGAACCACTCTAGGATTCTAAGATGCAAAATTTTTATGTGGAGCTAGTGTCTTGCACCTCAGTCCCTGATAATGTAGAAAATTTTTAGGTCTTTAAAGATGATCAGCAAAATGCCTATCCCATAAATAATTTTGAAACTTTTGAGGACCAGGTTATAGATGAAAATGACTTTGGTTGTCTAAAAATGGAAGAATTCAAGGATTATGGCATCAAGAATATTAAAGAGAATATAATCCCCATGGGGATGGTATCTTTAGAAAGAACCTTTGACTTATATCCACATGCTAAAAGGTGAAAATAGCTAAAGAAATATCAATATATATTTGGTAGAGAACATTTGTGAACTGAAGAGTACCCTTAATATGTCAAAATTGGTCTATATTATATTCATGATGAAAATCAAAAGTTAAAGGGAATATTGATACATTACAAAGATGTGATTGATTGGACCTATGAAGTCTTTTGATCCTAAGGTAATTAATCACACTATTTCTCTTGAGTTCTACTAGATATATCTAAAATATTAACTAGGTCCACCTCTAGTAATAACTTGCTACATCTGCTACTATAGACCCATAGAAAAGTTACGTTAGATAAAGGTGATCTAAGAAGATATTGAGCTCAATAATATTACACAAATAGATGACCAATCCCATGTCTAATGGCCCAGCCTTAGTTAATGTGTTCTACCTTTAATATTCAAGGGATGTTCATGATCTAACCATAAATCCTAAGAAATACCTTCCTATCTTTTCTCCATCCCAGGGTAGGACTACTGAAGAACATATGAAAGCTTTTAGGACTTCTTTATGAATATTAAATGTAGTCCATGATGATGTATTTTGATGGCTCTTCCCTTTTATGTTGAAAGATAATTCCTATGACTGGTTTTTTAATATTACAAAAGGTTTGATCAGATCTTATACTAAAAACAAGACCACATTTTTAGGATAGTTTGGCCAAGTCACTAGCCCTATTATTATCTATCAATTTTTTTCTAGCATGAAAATAGAACCTAATGAACCCATAAGAGAATTTAATGCAAGATTCTAGAAAATGTATAGCCTAATACACAATGCATATAAGCCAAATATTGTACAAACTCTTGAGATGTAATAAAATGTTCTAGATCCCATGACCGAAGTTTTTGTATGTAGGGTAGTTAGTGTCATAAACTTGACCTAGGCATATGCTTAGGTTATAGAGGTTGACAAATAAATAAACCCTCGGTCATAAATATTGTTAGGACCAAATTCTTATCAAGCCTATCTAATGTTAAATCCAATCCCAAACACTGACTAAAATAATATGGCTCATAATTAGACCTAAACCCATATGTGGTTTCCTCTATCCCATGTTGCACCTAACCAGAGTCTAGGTTTATCAAATAATCTGATCCAAGTAACTAATCATCATGGAAGTTAAGATTTAGTCCCAATCAATACTTCCACTACCCAAGGCATTGTTTTTTATTCTAATAAGGTTGAGATAGACTCTATTTAGAGGATGGTATATAATTTAAGTAACAAATTCTTGACTTTGTAGATGCATATGGGAAATACTGGTAGATAGAATACTAGTCAGAGCTTTGGTTACACAAGATACAAGAGATCCTTAAATAGACAAGGGAAAAATACTAAGAGAGATGAACATCTTAGAGGTAGTTTTACCCAATTGGTGTAGAGTTCATAGCACTACTCGACATGGAGAATTGGATTGTGAATAATTTTGTGTAGCCTTTGAAATATTTTAGAGAGAAATGGATAAACAAGCGATATTGGCAAATCTACCTGAGCCAGATCCTCTTGATGCTTCAAGGTATTCCAAAATGGTAATGGTATTTGAGACCTAAAACTTTCCATTCCCTTTGGAAAATGATAATGGGTCAGAAGATAACATGGGTGAGATCCATGCATTTTAATAGTTTCAAAGGATTAAATACAATCTAAGGAATAAAAAACCTCTCATTACTTCTATACCTCCTAATAACAACACTACTACTCTTCCAAATCTAAGGAGAAACAACAACCCACCTTCTCTTTTAAAGGAAAAATATTAGCCACTGCCTATAGAATCAAAAAGTAAAGGAGGATACAATATTGTAGAAGAATGAAAAAGATTAAAGATAATATAAATCTACATGAGTTAGCCTAGATCATTGAGAAAATGGATTTATTATTCAAATAATTTATTAGGAGATCCTCGATAATTGATGGGTTAAAGGTTTCACACATAAATGTAATGATTTAGAAAGACAAGCTAGAGGTCCCGCCCTTTTTATTGATGATAAGAATGTTTGGCAAAAAAATTCATAATTTTCTAGACTCAAGAGATTTATCCAATGTAATGCCTACAACTATCTATAATAAATTAGGACTATCCATAGATAAGTCAAAATGGGTAGTCCTATAACTGGATAAGTCCTTAGTACCTTGTGTTAGGGAACTACTAAATGTACAAATAAAAGTAGCCTCTAAACCATGTGTATAACACATATGTATCCTAATAGTAGACATTCAATATTATTATGGTCTATTGCTCAATTGAGATTGGTCCAAAATTTTAAATTAGTACATGACCACTAATTTCTCACACATGTGGCTTCCATGTAAGGGAATGCCTAATCAAATCAAAGTTCATAGAGAACTAAATATGAAATAATTGATTATGAAGTACAATCCTAGAAATGAAAGGGTCAACTTTACATCTTCACATGTGGGTGTTTATATGTTCACAATAGAAAATGAACTTCAATAAAAAGAATTTTAAGGCCCATCACAACTATAGACTCTATATTTTGATGGATCTTGATCTAGCTAAGTATCTATCATTGATGTGGTTTTGACTAATATAAAAGGGAAACAATATTTTGCTACATACAAATTACAATTCCCTTATACCAACAACCAAACTAAGTGTGAAGCCCTAATCCTAGGTATCCAATTTACTTTAAACCATGGTGTTAAGTATCTATGAGTAGTTAGTGATTTTAAATTGGTGGTCAACTAGATAAAAATAAATTACCAATGCAAGCTAGCATATCTAAATAAATATAAACACAAAGCCTAATAATTGATTGAATATTTTAAAGCTTTCCAAATTAGCTTTGTTCTAAGAGAATAAATTTAGGTAACTAACTCATTGGAAACTTCAACAGTTAGCTTGGAACCACTCTAGGAATGTAAGATGCAAATTTTTTATGTGGAGCTAGTGTCTTGCACCTCAGTCCCTAATAATGTAGAAATTTTTTAGGTCTTTAAAGATGATCAGAAAAATGTCTAGCCCATAAATAATTTTGAAAATTTTGAGGACTAGGTTATAGATGAAAATGACTTTGGTTGTCTAAAAATGGAATAATTCAAGGATTATGACATCAAGAATATTAAAGAGAATATAATCCCCATGGGGATGGTATCTTTATAAAGAACCTTTGATTTAAATCCACATGCTAAAAGGTGAAAATAGCTAAATAAATATCAATATATCTTTGGTAGAGAACATTTGTGAACTAAAGAGTACCCTCAATATGTCAAAATTGGTCTATATTATATTCATGATGAAAATCAAAAGTTAAAGGGAATATTGATACATTACAAAGATGTGATTGATTGAACCTATGAAGACTTTTGATCCTAGGGTAATTAATCACACTATTCCTCTAGATCAAGGAATAAAACCCTTTAGACAATTTCAAATACCCATGAATCCATTCTTTAACTCCTAATTTAGATTGAAGTTTAGAAACTATTAGATGCTAGGATCATTTTCCCTATCAGGCATTCCACCTAAGTCGCAAACATGGTGCCAGTGAGGAAAAATTAGGTTGTGTGTCAAATTGAGGAACCTAAAATGATATTAAAATAAGGATAAATGCCCTTTACCTTCCCTATATGAGGTGATATAGACTATTAGTGGGTCTAAAATGATGTCATTATTGAATGGTGTTTTAGGATAAAACAAAGTTCTAGTGAAATTAGGAGATCAAATGAAGATGGTTTTAACCATAAAGTGGGGAAAATATGTTTATTATAGGTATGAATTTAATACTAAGTAAAATAGGTTAAAATTTTTAGATATCCATGGACCATGCATTTCAATGACTCATTGGTAAGTGCATTATCATTTATATAGATGTTGACAATTTTTCCATCATTGGTCAAAGTTACTTATGTAAAGGTTTTCAATAAGAATAAATTCATGGATTAAAAGTAAAAAAAATGTCTTAAAAAAATCATAAAACATTCAATAATCCAAAATAATACTTAAAAACAACTCACATGTCTAAATTTTGACAAAGGTTTCTTTTATTCCTCTAACTAGCTATTTGTAAGCTAGCGAAGGCAATTTTTAGATACTCGGTACATGAAGGTGAAGAGGAGTTGGATAAAATATTATTAGGAGTTTGGGGCCCATTTTTACTCAATATTTAATACATTTTTCATACTTTAAATTTTCTTAACTTTATGAACAATTTTAAAGAAGAATAGGTACTCTAAAACCCTTTTAAACCCTTGTTTGCTCAATTTTAAGCAGTATGTTTACATTTTTGAGTTATTTCATGGAAAATGATGGATAGAGGCAAAGGATCAAGCATCCATGATTCAAGTAAGCAAGAGAGACAATTAAAAAAGTTAAGTTTTGAGTGGTTTAAGTGACTGTTTAAGAAAATAAAATTATTAAAATTATAATATGGGTTATTAAATTTCATAATAAAAAAATATTTATGTATTTATGTCTCATAAAACTCAATAAAATGGAAAAACATAGATCTACTTGCATTCAGAAATGAAATTGGGAAAGCTAGTCAACACCAAAAAGTGTATATTTTGAGTTTTTTGAATGAACACTCTTGAAATTTTACATTGGGATATGTTTTTATTTAATTAAATGTCTTAAATTGTTTAAAATATTTTAGTATACCTTATTATATATTAAATTCCATTATATAGGTCTGATTATGAAGGGAATGAAGGTTTCTTCACTTTTTTGCTCACAAATAGAGTTAGAAATGGGTGTTTCAGGTCCATAAAATGGAAAAAATTGATTTTAAAGAATTATTAATTAAATTATAAGTATAAATAAATTATAATACAATGAAAACCAATTCAAAATAGTCTCATCTCATTGAAAAACATCTCTAGGTCATCCCTATGGCAGCAAGTAGGTACTTTTTTATGAATTTTTATTAGGGAGTTTGGTGAGGAGTTTTGGATATTTTCAAAAATATACAAGTATAATAAATTTATACCTATATAAAAAAATATTAGGAGTTTTTTTTCTATCCTGAAACTCATTTTAGACCCCCTAATCAAAATCGGGGTTTCTTGAGAATGAAAGAACATATGAGAACATAAAATCATGTTTTTTGGAGTTGTGCATGGATTTTGAAGCTAAAATTTTGTTTTAAGGTATATAAAACCATTTTTATTATGTAAAAATAAATTTTTTTATAATTATATATTCTAATTATGAAGATACATCAAGTTTATGGCTCTCATAGTGCATTCAAGAAGCTTATCAAAGTTGCACAAGATAGGCATATGAAAGCAGAACCAATTTGGAAATATGCTTTGGTAATAATCAAGTGAAAAAATATCAATAATATTCAATGGATAATTAAAAAATACACATGTTACCCTCTTTAATTTTGGTGCCCCATTTTGGGCTAATTTTAGCAACTACAAGCCAAATTCAAAGAGACTTCAATTAGCCCTATAAAAGTGGAGTTCCAAAACATTCAAGGGTGGATAAGTGGAGTTAAGATATTGATAAAATTTATATCTATAATATTAGTAAATATATTCATCTCACACGTAAACATGAATCTAACTTATACTATGCCCCCCTTTGGGCTATTTTTAAAAGAGACATGAGGCCAAACATGCATAAAAGTTGCATGCATAATAACTGAAGTTGAACTCCAAGTGTGAAGTTAAGATAAGTATAGTCAACTCAAGATTAAAGTGAAGTAAATAAATTATAAATTTAATATGCATTAAATACCAATATGAGCTAACTAAAATTATAAAAAATATTTAACTAAAGAAGATCAAAAGTTGTATGCAAGATCACAAAGAGTAAACTCAAGATTCAATATGCATGAATATCCATTTGACATTTAAAATATCTCTCTCTCTCTCTCTCTCTCTCTCTCTCTCCCACATATCACACAAATTTAAAATAAATAAGGTTTAAAATCCAATATTTTACATTGAAATTTGGTGGAATTAAAAGTGGAGTTCAATTTTGAGTTGAAGTTGGAGTTATAGTGGAGTTAACTTGATTAGCATGTAAAACTCTTTCTTATTTTTGAATCTTTTTGTCTTCTCTCTATTTTATTATTTTATATAATTAAATTAATTTTTAAATGATTATGGGGATATTATGCCTTTGTATTATTTAAAATATACCAAAATATATACTACCTCACCTTTGAAGCAATAAAGAGCTGATTTTCCCTCTATTTTCAAGTTATTCATGAAGTGAGTTCTTAATGTTCATTGATAAAATTTAGTGAATAATTATTTTTCCTCTATTTCTATTTTAACCTCTCAAATTTATGTAGAAAATTATAAATATTTTAGGTCATATAAATTATCTAAGTCTGATTTTTACCTAATCTGGAAGTGAATTCAACCATTATTTATTCCTCCCAAACTAGTGTAGGTGTCTGTTGCAAGAGTCATTCTATGAAGATGAACTGAATGTGTGCAAGTTATTTAGATTATAAAGTGTGTCAAATATAGGCATAATTAACCTTAACATAAGTTCATCACCCCAATTTTTAATTTTTAATTCTATTTTTAATTGTAACATTACTCCTTCTACCCTTTTCTTAGTCAAGAAAACACATAATTAGATAGTTCAGATAGTAGTAGGTGAGTGTACCAAATGGAACAAACAATTTTCTATATATTATCTCTAATTATAATGTCCCACACCTTGGATATTTTTTATTATATAAATTAAAGTGATAATAGACACATGTTCTCAGTAAGGATGCACTTCTAAGAGATAATAGTTTTTGGCATGCCTAGTGTGACATAGATTGAAGCTGAAAAAAGACATTTGTAGCAACAAAAAGTATAATTTTCATGCTTAAATTCACTAAAAATCAACATGGCTATCCAAAGGAATTAGGTATTTATTCCTTTTAATTATGCAATCCCTCTCAATTTGGCCCAATATGATGATATTCCAACCTCAACCCTTAAAATTCTACCATATTTCATAGGTGAAGATCAAACTACACCCAAAGAGCATATTAAAGATGTGTCTAACTTGTATTTATTCCACCATGTTACCCAAGATCATGTTTACATTTATTTAATTTCTGCATCCTTCAAGGGAAATGCATTACAATGGTATAGGAACCTCCTTTGAATGCTATAGGCTCTTGGGATGATTTAGGTGAACCATTATATAGGCAATTTGAAAATAAATTTAACCATCTATCCTTTGTTGAGTAGTTCACTATCATCAAGAGAACACCATATAAATTTATGACTAATTTCAATTTTATATTTTAGAAAACATGAAATAAAATACCTTCAATGATAAGGCCATCTCTTGAACATACTTTATTATACTTTTTGAGAGACTCAAATTATGATATTTTAATTATGATTCAATCCATGCGTGGTAGGTGTTGGCTAGGTAATTTTTAGGATATAAAAATTACCTAGGCAATCATGGGATTAAATCCCATTCATTTAATGATTAATCTCTTATATTATTATGTCTATCTATTTCTAACTATTCACACTTTTAATTACTCACAATTTATACAGATTATTCACAGGATATGCACAAGTCATCTTTTTTTTGAGGTATTACTTTAATCACATAGTTCATGAACTATAACAAAGTTATTTTGTAGTAAGTATATATTTCAATGAATGTGTAAAGAAGATTGGGGAAATAGAGAATAAAAAGACTAGAATATGTGAGAATAAATAAGTTGCACTTCATAATAAGTAGTTTTACATAGCTTATTGAATTTGTATAAGTAAATAAACATTCAAGAGATGATAATCCTTTCAGTAAATGATTAAGAAAGACTAAAATTCATATCTAAATTTAAATATAACACAAATTTTACCATTTTAATCTTCATAAATCCACCAAATGATCTTCTTAAACACAAAGTTCCATATAAATCAACTTCCTTATTATTGACTTTGAACCAATTTCATAAAAAAAAAAACTCAAAAATCTAAACACAAAGTTTTAGATTACTTAAAATCTCTTGATTAAATTAAAATTGTGTTCTAAAAATTACCATCCTTTGGCATGCAGGACTTCAAAATTATTTATACTAATTTAGATGTCAAAATCAATTAGGAGACAATTTCTTGGATCCCCATATGCTGTGCTGTAAACTAAAAAACCATTGAGAGGCATCCTCCCAAAATTTCTCCAATGTGGCATGTATTAGATGATGACATGTAGAAATTGTTTGTTTCATTGTTTAAATAAAAAACCTCTTTTCATGCAACACAAAGCTTACTCAAGTAATTTGATTTTACAAAATGACTTCAAGTAATGGTGTCTAACCAAGTTACTTGAGTCTTATATTTTTACAAATTAACTTACTTATACAAGTAACTTCACTAAATGACATTACTTACAAAGTAATTACCTTAAAAAAAATTACTTCAAATACATTAATTGAAGAGAATAGAAGAAAATGGAAGAATAAAGAAATATTTTTTTGAGAAGAGAAGCAATAACAATCACTCCAAATTGTTAACTTTAGATATGTAATTTTCTCTATATTTGATATGTTGAGACATCATAAATTGGATTATTGTGTCATCTAATTTGGAAAATGATTGCCTTTCAATTTCATATCTCATGATTTCCCTTTATAGCTTCCTAAAATAAGGTTTCACCTTCCCAAGTTGGGGTTCCAGCCTCTTAACTCTTTTTGACTTATGATTAACTCCTTTATAGATTTTGTTGTGAAAAGAGTAATGGTTTTTTAATTAATTTCTTGAATTGTTGATGCAATTGCTCTTGTGTCCTTAGATTTTTCTCAGACCAAACCTTAGTGAGATTTAATAGGCAATCCTCTAGATCCACTTTCTCATTATGAACATCTTCTTTTAAAGTCTTCATCTCTTTAAGTATTTCTCCAAGAATACACATGCAGAAAGATATGAGATGTTACTCTTATTTTGCCTTATTTACTGATCCTTTCGGAACAATATTCTCTTCAATAAAAACCTTCTAACTTAAAGTGAGTATTGTTTGAAGGCTCTCCTATTAAAATTCATAGATTCTATTATCATTTTCTATCTCTATCACGATTTTTATATATGCCAATTTATTTTCAATGTCAACCAGAGTACCTAGGACCTTGAGAAACAATTTTTAGCATTTTGTAACATATTTTCTATCTATTCATCAATGGATTTGTCCTTTTACTTAGTTTCTTATACCTATATTATTGTTTTATAATCAAATTCACCTCCTAAAATTAATGATTGGTGTGGATCAAATCTTGCCACCTTAGCAATTATTTCTCACAATTTAGTAATTTACTCCTTCAACTTTGATTTTTTGGCTTTCTCTTCATTAAGCTTGTAGAAAATCATATTGATCAAGGTATACATATCCTATTTTAAACCCTATATAGTAACTTATCCAAGGGATACCTTTGTAACTATTAGGTCTTATTCAGTGACTTCATGTTTGCCTTTATCCTGTGGAGGAACTAATATCTCTACATATTTATAAATAGAAGGCTCAATTATCATCTTATAAGTCACTTTATCACTCTTAGGCATATTTGATTTATGATAAATAATATTTATTAATTTTAAGTCAATCTCCTCCAAATTTATTACTTCTCTTGTCTCAAGTACTATTTACAAATCTAACCATGATGAGAAGTTTGTGCTTGTTGAAGTAGTTAAATGAATGATCATTTGTTGATAAATGTTTCTTACCACTATTTCTTGAGTTATAAAATCTTGTGCATCTAAAATATCTTGATCAGTATTAGAAACAATTTTCCCATATTTTAATTCCTCAACCTCTTTCTTAGCTTTTGCTTTTACTTCTCTCTCTTTTTCTTTCTCCTTTTCTACTTTTGCCTCTACTAATTTTGGTTCAACTATTTCCTTTTGGTTTTCCTATGATACCTCCTAGGATGGGGTCACTTCTTAAATAGTTACATGTTCTATTTGTTTTTGAGTGGTGGGTTGATCATATGAAGGAGGTGGAGGTGGAAAAATACGTGGAGAAGTGGAGGAAGAGGAGGAGGAGGAACATCAGTCTCCTTCTAAATGGGTTTCTCTGGAGGTTTGATGCTATGAGTTTTGGGAGGTGGAATGAGTGTTGATGGATTTATGGTAGGTACAATAGAAGTATAAATTATGGGAGGAGAAGTATTTATGAAAGAGACCAAAGGAGGTGTAGTGATAGATGGTTGAATTAGTTCCTTATCCTTCACCATAGAGTAGGTGTCATCAATATTCTTCTTAAAATTCAAATTTTTAGGCACTTGAATACTTTCCCCTTGCAATACTTTTCTCTTCTGACTTACTCCAATAGTTTGGGTCATTAACTCCATAAAATATCACTTATTTAGAAGCCATGTGGATGTCATGGAAAAACCATTTAAATTCTGTCAACAATATTTTTAACTTGTTCCTTACTGAAAACAATATCCAAAAGTGGAGTGTTATCTCTTCCTACTGCATGATAAGCATCACTAGTTACTATTCCATCATCATCCATGTCCTCAAGAATTATTGCTAAATCAAAAGAATTAATCTTTTCAATATTCAGTCTACTATTGTCTCTTCTTATTACATCAAACTCATCCCTACAATAAATCCAAAAGTTCTCAAGTATAGGAATATGCATATACTCAAGAAAAACTATGTTTTGAGTTATACCTCTATAATAAAAATTTGCTCTAGCTTCAAAGTAGGTATGATTATAGCTGTGATACATCTCTATTTTCACATTCTTTTTTTTAGATGCTTGCATAATTATATTTAACACTAAAAATGGGAAAAATAGTTAAGGAACAATAAAATTTTTATTGTAGGTCATTTAATTCTACTAGTTGCCTACACAACTCCATGAGAATCCATTTATCATTTAGATACCTTGGAAATTTGACTAGTGTGCCTGAGAAACTCCCAATTCTAATGTATGTGAAATTAAGGAATTGAATGAAGATGTATCTAAAATAGGAAACTAATTCCCAAGATGTATTAGAATCTCTCTTATGATTTAGAGCAACATTCAACTTACAGATGATTTCATAAAAGAATAAATTATTTACCCTATAATAATGCTTGAAGTATTTTAAATGAACCAATTGGGGTAATATTCATAGATGGGTTTTGATGCCAACATCCCTTTTGTATTCAATCTATAAAAATATCTATTTGATGTTGCTGCATATACTAATTATGAAGTCATCTTGAAATCTAGAGTTTGTAAAACATTATTCAACTATTGGTCAATGTTGTCACTTATCATCCTTGACCACTCAATTATTGTAAAAATCTTATTGACATCAATGGCCTTGATGTATGCATAAATCCAGGTTGAAAATCACTTAGCATTCTTCTCTCCATTTATTATACACAATAACTAGATGATATCATCCACTTCTTGAATAAAACCAGACCTTACTATCTATTTTGGGAATCTCAAGGGCTGCTTTAATTTTTTCAGATAGTTAGTGTTCATTACTTTGATACACTCTAAAGTTTGTCTTTCCTAAATATTCTTGTATTTATCCATTGATAAATATATAACTTTAGAATTTATTGGGATCTTTAAATAGTAGTTAAAGTATTGAACATTAAGCCTAATTACCACATTGCTTGAAGTGTCTTTCACTATTCTAGTTAGAGAATCATAGTACTTGGCACATTCTAAGACAAACTTAGGTAGTTGTGCAGAACTTGGGAAAGTTATAGCTTGTAGGATTCTACTATTGGTTATTACTTCATGAGTGGATTCTTGGTGATAGCTTTGGATCTCTCCAATAACTTAGTTACAGACACATGCCCCATATCTTTGTCACTAATTTTTGACACTTTGGATACAATACTTGACTCAATGGGGTCCCCTTGTACTCATACTTCATCTTTAATTCTTGTGATTTCACAACTTTCTTTTCTTTTATCCTACCCTTATTACTTGGCACTATTATTTCCTCTAGTGCTAATTTGGGAACTTATTCAATGAGAGTTATTGCTTCTTTTACTTTTTCTTCAATTGATTCATCTTCTAATCCTAACATTTGTTATGATTGGTACCTGAAAGACTTGGTAAATGCTCCTGAGAATTTAGTAATTTCTCCTACATATTTGGAAATGTTTGAACAACTAAGTTAGGCTATTAATCTAAGTAACACTTATTATCAAGTTTTAGGTTATAAGGTATTTTTAGTAAGTGATAAGCTTTAAAAACTCTAGGTAAATTGTTCTAAGTGAAGGAGTGTCAAAAATTTGGGAATTTTTAATAATTCTACAAGTCTTTAAGTCTTCAATGTTAAAAACTCTAAGCAAGTAATAAACATTAGGAACTATGGGTTCCTTCAAAATAGTTACTCAAGTTTGTGTGATCAAGTAACTTGGGTTGGAAAACTTGATGAAGCAAAAGTAATTAGTAATCAAATACCTGAGAAAGTAGGTGTTTGAGAATTTGAATAGGAAAAGTCTTTTGTGAGTTTTAGGTTTATTAGGATAAGCTATTGGGGCTCAAAAAATTGAGAAGTAAGAAGTTGTTAAAAGCCTAAGCAATATGTTATAGGTCAAATTCTAGGGCATGCTTATAAGAAAAATTCATGTTTTTGAGATCCTGATTGGGGATTTTAACATGCAAAATGTTTCAAAGTATTTTACAATATTTTACAACATCCATGCATGTAAAGAAAGACAAACAATTGTAGGTAAAATAGAAAAATTACAAAGAAACCTTCAAGGTAGCAAAAGTAAACTTACCAGAAGAAAAATGAGACAATAAGCCAAAGAGGAGACATGAAAATAAATGGTAAATGATCTATATACCTTGATTGAAAATGGGTTGAGAAGAAATTGCTCAAAAACACTCCATAAGATCAAATGGTGTTACTCAGGGTTCACAGGGGCAACAACTTAGTAAAACAACTTGAAACTTAGGTAGGAAATGAGGTGGAATTTTAAAAATTTATATTAAACCTTGCATTTATGATAAATAGGTGACACATGTGAGGGAAGCCATCCAAACACTTAGATTTTTGTCAAGTTTTATGAACTAATTTGCTTACTTTGGCCTTTGAAGTTAGGTGACTTCATAATATTGATTTAGTCTTGACTAGTGATTATTTTGGAATTGTGAACCCTTATTGATTTTACTTGTGACTTTGAGCAAGTAAACTAACTTCAAAGCCCTAGTTTTCTCTAGTTAGTGCTCTACGGGTTTATGGAACTACTTTGATTAACTTTTGATGAGAAATAAAGTTATTTCATAACTCCAGTTTGAAGTGGGTGGTGTAGATTAAGCTTGTAATGAATGCTTTACTTATCATTTGATAAGTAAAGTTACTTGGAGAACTTGGGTTAGCCTGAAAATGAGCCTAAACACTTAGTTTTTTGATATTCTTAGGAATATAGGAAAATGGGTTTTTAGTGATGGACTTAGGCAAACATTTTTAGTCTTTTGAAATGATTTGGAGGAATTGGAATAGAAAGCAAGAAAAATGAAAGCTACAAAATATTAAGTCTTATTTAGGGGACTAGTTTTAACAAGAACAAATGACTCATAAAATATAAAAGGAAAAAAATTAGTAGGGGTTTCCCAAAATTCTATGTATAAAATTTTGGGTGACACCACTAGGACACTCCCAAATACCTATGAGGTTGCCATTAATGCTAAAAATAATCTAATTAAATCTAGTAAACTTAAACCTAGGCCTCTAATGCCAAATTTTCTAGAATCACATTATATTCTACCTCTTTAAGATCCATAAATAACCTAATTTACATCCCCTTAAAATTAAGTTTAAACTCTTCATAGTCAATCTAGTAAGATTGGTGAATTAAAAGGTATGCTACAATATTTTGGTAATGAGCTAGTTGAGTTGAAGAGGAAATAATATCTAGCCAATAGGCCTCTATATCAAGCTCAAGGAACCATTAAAATAGCCAAACCATATGTTTTAAGTAATCTTAATGTTCCTTCCTCAACCAAATCCCTTGTTTTAGTACAAAATAATTTGATACAAGATTTAAGTTAGCATCCTTATAACATAAATTATGTGTAGAATCAAGCTTTAGTATCACAAAATTTAGAAATTATTCAAATGACACAAGAAGAAGCAAATCATAGACAAATACGACTAGATTAAATCTTGGTGAATTTTTAAGTTGATGATCATGTGTTATTAAATCATATTGATGATCTTAGTAAATAAAATTTATTTGTTTTAGCCATTATAAGGTCCAAGATAAGGGCTCTAAATGATCCCCAAGAGGTAATACATGATTCAAATGTTCCTAATATTGTTTCTAAAAGTATTAATGATCAGATTTCTACCCCTTTAACTTATAAAAATTAGTATGTTAAAGTAAACAAGCTTCACCAAGTGCTTCAATTTCAAGAGCAACCAATAATGACTTATATTCCTATACCACCAAATGGAATACTTTTCCCTCCCACTATCTCTAATTTTGAAAGAAGACCTATTAAATGGAAGAAAAAATAAGAACATCTAAGTGAAAAGGAAAATTTGTCAAGAGAGGATGATTAAGAATTATGTTGGTCAAATGAGCTTCAATTTGGCATAAAAGGAGATCATGTTGCATACCTTGAGGAACCAATAAAAAATAAAATTGTAGTAGTAAGTGAGCCTCAAGAATCTTATCATGAATATGTTTTAGAAAAAATGGTAGAAGCTAGGGATATTGTAGAAGTGGTTTCAAAAGGTAATATTCTTAGACATGAGCTAAATAAAGATATAAAATAAGATGTAGTGACTCATAGTGAACCTAAAGAAGATACAAGTGAGGACCAAGAAAAATTTGATGACTTATGACAACTATACTTTGAGTTGATTCAAGACTTCAAGAATATTTGTAGGCCTACATATCCTTGTGAAGACATTGATAAAGTGGTTGTGAAGGTAAATCAAAATGTGTTTACTGTTGACGCTGGAGATTGCACCCGATGGTAGGAAAACAAGTTCCTACCCTCTCCCTACAACATGGAAACTCCTCTCTCTCCTGTGGGATGGCGAAGCAGGAGAGGAGAGTCTCTAGGTATGGGCTAGTTCCCTCTGATGTATCTTGTTTGTTTCAAGCAGTGCAAAATATAGATATATAGATATACTGGGGGGATGAAAAAGGGAGAAGAAGATATAGGAAAACAAACAGCCTACTCTAAAAGAGGTGATACACCCAAATAAAGGTTTGACTCTCCCACATCCACACTTAGAATCAGACCAAACAATATGACATGCACTTCAGGCTTGGCCAAAAAACCAGTTTACAAGGAAAGACAGGGAAAGGTCCTCAGAAAAATAGAGACAGAGACTCACCAAGGTGTTGTACTACACACACTGTAAGTGACTTCCCTTGTCTTACTTCTCAAAAGAACTCTTCTTCTATGAACTATGAAATGAAACCCTATAAATGGCTAGTCTGTTGGCATTAACTTGTGAAAGAATCAAAGATAATGACTAAACACAAATAATATTCATGACATACATAGAAAATCTATCCAAAATGGAGGCAAAAACTATATTTTATTGATTCAGGTGGAAAATTTTTAGAGCTGCAGTCTTTTCAAAAATGGACAAGATCCTTTAAAAATGACCAAGTCTGCCAATTTATATGGGAAAGCCAAGAGGAGACTCATTGGCGCTTTGCTTGCAAGTGGCTGCTCGAGTCTTTATTGGGAAAGGGAAAAACACTGTAGCTAACATCAAACATTATGCTGGGACCATGCTTTCTGCCTTGTCTTTTCTCCATTTTGTCTTAAATGGTCTATGGCTTGCCTTAATGTCTTGTCGAGCTTTAGAAGTCTCACAGACTTATTCGGGCTACGGCAAAGTTTTCCCCGCGGGCTTTTAAACAGGCTCGGTAGACTATTGTGCATGGTAATTTTACCGCTCACTATTCTCAGGATTTATATTGGCCATGGGATTTCTTTTTTCTTTGTTATCCTCAACGAGTCCCTTGCTTTGCATTAGACTGTCGGTCGGGCCTCTAATATGTTTTCTGCGGACTTTGAATGTTCACAGACTTTTGCTGGGCTCCCGCAGACTTTGAATGTTCATAGACTCTTTTTTGTTTTTGTTTATTTCCTTGAAATACTTTGTCTCCTTCACCTTCCAGGCACTTTAGTTGCTCTGTGTAAACTTCGATGGATCACTTTTGTTATTGCACAGACTGTTGACGAGCTCCCACCGTCTCTCGGCCTTTTAAATGTTTTCCGTGGACTTGTATGTCCCACAACTTTGAAAGTTTCATGGGCCTTTTTTTCCACTCAACTAATATTCATATTCATTTTGTCACTGACTTCTATTCACAGTCATTTTTCTGCTCAACTCCGTTATGCGGTGATTTTACCACTCAATCTGCTGATTGCAGTGTGCAGTGATTTTACCGCTCATTGTTCTTCACGGTAATTTTACTGCTTGATGTCCTTCACAGCTATTTTACCACTCGATGCCTTAACCTTACCATGGCCTAATAACACTTGAAAACTTTGTCAGGTCCTTTGCTATTTGGGCACCTCCCAAGCAGCTTTGCTTTCATTATTTCCCTCCCTGTGGGCACCCTTCCGCCTTAAATACACCTTGGCCGCTTCATGGACTGCTGACGTGGACTGCTTGCAGACTTTATATGTTTTACGTCAGGTTGGTGTATACTCCTATGGACTACAAGAGTTAGTCATGACTTGACTTGGACTACTCCTTGGGTTTTAATGTTTCGTCGGTCTTTCAATAGCTCTCGCGGGCTTTGAATTTCTACAGACAAATTGTCTGCGAGAAATTCCTGTGGCTAATTTATCTGTGAAAATTCTGGCCAGCCTGTTTGGTGTGTAACCCACAAACTTTGTCCATGGGCATTTACCAAGGATAAAAAGTCCATGAAAATTCTACTTTGACATTCCCTTTGTATTTTGTTGTGCGACCCGACTCCTTTGCCTCTGCATTTGTGCTAAGCCATGCCCGCAGGGATTCGAGACTTGGTTAAAATTTCATGAACTCATTTGAACCTTGGACCTCGACCTAGAATATAATGAACTTGGGTCCCTTTCATTAAAAAGTGCCAGCCCTCCACTTAGGTGATGAACTTTGAACAAAGCAAGTGCTAGACTGATCAAGAACAAGGTCGTTGGACTAAAACGCTGAACTAAGCTGGACGAGGCCAATGGACTTCGAAGAAGACAGAACAAAAGTTGATAAACCAACCACTCAAAACAAAAGATTAAACCAATCATGTTAAAATAAGTAGAGAAACACTGGCATTAAACTAAACCATTGAACTGAACCCATTGAACCAAGAATGGTTCAACGGTTCGACGAACCGAGAATGGATGAACCAAGTGCTGAGGAACCGTGCCCTTTGAAAATGAACTCACTGAACTCACCAACTGATGAATTAGGCCTAGACAATGATTGAAATGAAACTATCAAACCCTAAAGATGGACCTTGCAACCTAAAATTAATTGGCCTTGCAAAGCAAGTGTAGAAGGTGACCAAGATTTCACTTGTGGGAAAAATTGGTCAACAAATTGGTGACTCATAGGGGAAGCATGCCTACTATGCTTAGGACCCAGTTGCCTTTGAATATCCATTGGGCATAGAGTCAGATGGTAACTTTGAAGAGAGTTCACAATAGCCTTTGAGATCCCAAAATCACACCTGAAACTTTCACCCCCATACGTAAAAGGAAACACACAAGGCTAAAAACAACTAACTGTGAAAACTGCACTCAGGGAAAACAGGAAAGAAAATAAGGGAAACTATGTACAGCTGAACCAAAATCCATGGCAATGCTTTAGATGTATCTTGTTAAATAGGATACACAATTTTTTGCCATCCAACCTAGAAATTTAGAATGCATTATGCTACTTGCATTGAGTGATCATGTAAGGACCGCTCCACAGGGCGTCAAATTTTGCATGCTTTCCAGGTTTAGCTCTGTCTTCGTCCCATTTCAAAATAATGTCTCCTTTAGAGAAATCCTTTGACGAATATTTCTTGTTGAAGTGTCTTTTTATTTGTTGTTGGTGACTAGACATAGCAGCCATGGCACAGTCCCTTATCTCTTGGAGCTCCATTAGCTCACACAGTCTGACTTCCATGCTGGTTCCTTCTTCTAACTGCAGCTGATGAGCGAGGTCCAGTGCTGGAAATTTGAGTGAGATGGGAAGCCTTGCTTCCCTTCCATACACAAGCGTATATGGAGAATTTTGGATTGCTCTCTTTAGAGTGATTTGATCGGCCCATAGAGCTATCTTCAACTTGGCATGCCAAGTTTTCTAATTTTATTCCATGGTCCTCTTTATAATCCTGATCAAATTTTTATTAGTGGACTCAGCCAACCCATTTCCCTATGGGTAATGATTTGATGAAGTGTTGAGGTATATACCATACTTCAGTGCCCATTCACTTGTTTTGATCCCTAGGAAAGCCAAGGCATTGTCTAAAATTATAGTGGCTGGGACCCCAAAACATGTCACTAGGTCTTCATAGAACTCCAGGACTACGATTTCATTCACTTCTTTCAAAGCAATGGCTTCCACCCACCTTGTGAAATAGTCAGTGGCTATTAAAACCCACTTGTGCCCAACACTAGAAGGGGGATTGATCATGCCTATAAAGTTTAGACCCCACTGCATGAATGGTTGTTCCACTTGGATTGGCTATAGAGGCATGGCAGCCAATCGTTGTTTTCCATCAAAAAGTGCACACTTCTAGAACTTCCTTATCCAAGCATAGGTATCCTTGAAAAGAGTGGGCCAAAAATAGTCAGATCTCATTATTTTTGCTACTATAGTCTTAGGGGCAAAATGGCTGCCTAATGGCCCATCATGAAACTCAGCCAATACCTTGTCAGCCTGACTGGGGTCAATGCATCTTAGAATAACCCTAGAGAGATCCTTCCTAAATAATACTCCATCAATTAGAACATAGGGAAGGGACTTAAGTTTAAAATACCTTCTTCTAGCCCTACCGAGACCCTGTGGACATTCGCCCATAAGAAGGAAACACCTCATGTCCAGCGTCTAATCTCTTATAATAGTTGGTTCTTCTACAGTGGCTGTGTCATGGATCAACAAGTTGTCTTCACCCTTTTGCCTCAAATCTGTAGCTAGCTATTCACATAGGCCTCTTCCTCTCACCAACTTGGCAATTTTGATGTCTATGTCATACTCCATCACCTTGGTGATCCATCCCACTCTTTTCTTGTTTAAGTCTCAATTGGTCAAGAAAGCCTTGATGCCAGGATGTGGAACCATGAGATGGATCCTACTGTTTGACAACATATATTTGAATTTCTTCAAGCTGTGCACTACTGCCAGGACTTGCTTCTCTACGTAGGTGTACCTAATTTCAAAGTCCTCTAACCCTTGGCTAAAGAAGGTGAGTGGTTGCTCGAGGTCATCACTATTTGCTTGAGTAAGCATAGCAGATATCACTTCTCCATTGCTGAAGGTATAGAGATTGAGGTCTTTATTGAAGTCGGGGATGATTAGAGTGGGAGCCTAGGTCAAAGTCTACTTGATGGCTTCAAAGCTGTCTTTTCTTGGCATTGTCCATTTGAATTCTTCACCCTTCTTCAGCATAGAGGTTAGGGGTTTAACTATCTCAGCAAAATTTGGAATGAACCTTCGAATGAAATTTATCCAGCCAAAGAAACTCTGCAGGCCTTTCTTGTGCTTTGGTAGGGACATTCCCAAGATGGAGCGGACTCTCTTGAGGTCAACAAACAAACCTTCCTTAGACACAATGTGGCCAAGAAGTTTCCCATCATGAATAATAAATACACATTTATTTGGATTTAGAGAGATGCCAAATTCCCTGCACCTCTAAAAAATCTACCTGAGGTGCTCCATGTGATGGCCCACCTCCTTAGAGAAAACTGTTATATCATTAAGGTACACTAGCATGTTCTTATTTATCAAACCACTGAAAGCCATGTCCATGGCTCACTGGAAGGTAGCACCAGCATTAGATAGCCTAAAAGGCATCTTTTGGCAGGTGAATGTTCCCCATTTAGTGGTGAAGGCTATTTTGTATTGGTCGCAGCCTCGTACCAGAATCTGATTATATCCCAAATAACCATCTAGGAGGGAGAAACGTTCAAAAACCAGTTACCTTTTTGGAGGATCTGCTCCATGTTCAGGAGGGGATAATGATATTTTAAAGAGACTTTATTAAGGTCTCTGAAGTTAATGCACAGCTTGATCTCCCCATTTTTATTTCTAACTAGAACCAAATTGGCCAACCATGAGGAATGTTTGATCGGAAATATAATGCCGGACTCAATCAACTTGACCAATTCTTTCTGCATAAAGAGTTCGATCATCAGATTAACAGGCCTCTATTTTTGTGTGACTGGTTTTACACCTTCCTCTAATTCAATGGTGTGTTGGGCAAGTCTTGGATCAAAGCCTTTCAAGTCACTATAATTCAAGGCAAAGACGTCAGTGAACTCCTGACACAGCAGAATGAAAGCTTGACTTTCTTGAAACGTGTATACCTTATCAAGCACTAGTAGCTTGTCCTTGAAGATTTCAACTTTTTCATAATTCTCCTCTCTAGTAGTGATGCATGCTTTGTCATCTCTTAGTTGGTCATCTCCATTGAAAATACTCTCAAGTGTGACCAGACCCTTAGGGAGTTTATTGTTCTTCAATTAAACAATCTGATTTCTGTATTGCTGCTGCAATTTTGCTTGATTGTGGATTGCAAACTCCGCTTCTTCCTACAAGAAGAGAGCTATCTGCTGGTCACTTTTGAAGACTTGCCAATTTGTAATATTGTCTAGAATTGAAGGCCAAACCACCACTCTTAAATGGCGCAAACCATGATCCCTGCTTATTTCTTTTGAAACATCAAATTGGGCGCTAACAGCTGCCAGCCTATTAGCCTGCTTATTCTATTCCTTGGGAATCAAGGTAATGTTAAGAGCAAGGAAATCTTCCATCAAGTCCCAGACTCTATGCTTGTAAGACCTCAGCAAGGAGTTCTTGGTCAGGTTCAAACCTCTTATTTGGTTCACAATTAATTCACTATCCCCTAGGATTTGCAACTTCTTGATCCCTCTTTTTCTTGCCCACTCAAGTCCATGAATCAAAGACTCATATTCTAAAACATTACATGTGCAAGAGAACTAGAAACAGAAAGCTGAAAAGTACCTTTCCTTAGAAGGGGAAACTAACATTGCCCCACCACCAGTACCCAGTTTACTTTTGGAACCATCGAAGTATAGCTGCCACAGGCCAAGGTCTTCTTTGTTTTCCTTCATTATATTGGGCATGATGGCACCTTCTTCATGCAAGCAATAGACACCAAGGTCTGCTTCCTCAATAAACTTATAAGGGTCATGCTCAAAGTTATCACTTCCCCACTCATCCAAGAGTAGATCTGTGACTCCTTTAAGAGTAGAAGGTGAAGATTGGTCCGTCTGAGACTCTTCTAGATCGATGATAGTGTAACTGACATTCGCTACCTTAGGTGAATAGGGCTCTAGGTGGTCCTTGTAGAGTGGCTTGGATTCAATTTTCACTTTGGTCTCGTACTTGGTTCTAAAAACTAGATATGGCCAATTCGCTGCTAGATAGCCACCTATCTTGGAAGTAAAGTCCCTAGACAAACAGATTGTGAAATATGGAGGAACGTCCACTACCACTATATCATGGGGGATTGGGAATGTCAGGCAGGCATGCAATGTTAAACTCAATCCTTTCAGGATCTCGACTATCTTTGTAGGCATCCCATCTAGTTGCAAGACTCCTTTATTCATTGCTTCATACTTTAATCCCATCTTATCAGCAATGCACTTGGGCATCACTGAAGTGTTGGCCCTGCTATCGATTATGCAATTGTGTACTAAGAAATCCCCTATGATCAAAGATACATAAAAGGGGGGAATCCTTTCTTCTTTCTTTACTTGACCTGAAGCAGAAGGCTGCCCATTTGTCATTAGGATGTTATCAATGTCTGTTGGGATGGCATGTCGATCTAGCTCATGCAATTCTTTCTCCAATACGTCCCTTTATCCTGGAAGAGACAACAAATCCCATAGAGAAATGCTCACGTGTAATTTATTCATTTGATCAACTATATTAACTTGGAGGCTGATTCCCTTTGTGCTTTCCTTTGGGGTGATCCTGACTGGAGCTGTAGACTGAGGAGCTGGAGGTGCAAATGGTTGCTTGGAAATTGGGGCCCTTTGAAATGGGTGTGATGGAGGATTTGTTGCTTCCTGAGGGGAAGCCTACGCTTCTCTAACTACTCTTATTTTAAATCTTGTGTTAGCTATAATGCAATCAACCTGATTATCTACAGTGCCCCCATGATTAATTGCACAGAGCTCACTCTCTTCATGATTTATCAGAGTAGAATCTGGCTGAGTTTGATTGTTACTCGTGCTGGGCTGAGCTAGAAACTCAAAAAACTAGGAATGATCAGCAGCCTGGTTTTCTAAATTCTAAAAAAAATTCATCATGTCATTTGTATGGATAACTTACTCTTGACCATGTCCCATGGTCAAACAACCTGGTTACTCTTGTAATAGATTGTTCTGGGTAGGTACCATGGCTTTAAATGACGAAGAGGGGCCTGAGTTATAATTTTGAAAAGGCTTGGTCTGAGTGAGCTGACCTTGTCCTTGATTATAGCCTTGAAAAGGGTTCCTAGGTGCTTGACCATAATGTTGATAACCTAGATTTGGCTTGTTATTTTGAGCTTGTTGCCTTTTAAGAGCTACAAGTTCATTTGACATGTTTTGTAACAGGCTTTTAACCTCATGTAGTTCATTTGATGGAACAACAACTGGCTTCTCAAAGCTAGGCACAGAGGCTAATGTGGGTGCAACAGTTTGGATAGGGGAAACATCTCTAGGAAAAGTGGCATGTGGGGCCTAGGGGTAATTTTTCCAGCTTGAACCAAGTAATTTTTGGCTGCTATGGCAATGTCGTAAGCAGCTGGCAGTATATGTCCTCCCATAGATTGGATCATCACAGCAATATCACTACTTAATGCCTTTAAATAGTACAAGAAAGCGTAGCTCAGAGTCGGTCTTACCAGGATGGGAATTCTATCCCAAGTCTTTTGAAATCATGTGTTAAAGTCCTGCATATACTCATGTGGAGCTCTCTTTATAGTCATCAGTTGCTCAGCAAGAGAGAGGCCATCACTTTTTTCCCCAAAACGATCAGTTAAATGGGTGCCCAATTTGTTCCAAGAATGTATGGAATTCACAGGCAAGGTTCCGTACCAATCAAGAGCCTTGCCTTTAAGGGACAGTGCCAACAATCTAATGGCAATATTTTCCTCTGTTATATTGTGAATATTGCAAAGGTTGGAAATATTCTTGATATGCTCAACAACTATAATTGGCCCCACTCCATCAAAAGAAGACACATTTTTTAGAGCTATTCCTGGAATCGGATCATAACATGGGAGGTTTAAGGGGTTCTCACCGTGAAAAGTTGCAAAAGGCAATGCCATGCTAGGAATGGGATGTAACTGTGGTTGAGCTGGGTTGGTGCTCCTAGAAATAAGTCTAGGAGGATTTACTAATGGATAAGGGAAAGTTCTCTAAAACTTGAGCCTTTTAGCAGAGTTTAAAGGCAACTCAATGAAAACAAAAGGGACCCCCCTTAAAGCTGACCTTGTGTGACTTTTGGCATAGAAGTTTAAGTGACTAGTCTTAAAACAAAGAACTAAGCTCTTACCAGTGGAGTCACCAGATGCTAGAAATCTTTGAAATGACTGTAGCAGGACCAACATCAATCCTAAAATACTACTACGTTGGAAACTGATAACATTACAATTACAGTCCCACTAGGCGTGCCAAAACTATTGACGCTGGAGATTGCACCTGGTGGTAGGAAAATAGGTTCCTGCCCTCTCCTTGCAACATGGAAACTCCTCTCTCACCTGTGGGATGGTGAATCAGGAGAGGAGAGTCTCTAGGTATGGGCTAGTTCCCTCTAATGTATCTTGTTTGTTTCAGGCAGTGCAAAATATAGATATATAGATATACTGGGGGGGATGAAAAAGGGAGAAGAAGATACAAGAAAACAAACAGCCTACTCTAAAAGAGGTGATACACCAAAATAAAGGTTTGACCCTCCCACATCCACACTCAGAATCAGACCAAACAATATGACATGCACTTCAGGCTTGGTAAAGAAACCAGTTTACAAGGAAAGACAGGGAAAGGTCCTTAGAAAAATAGAGACAGAGACTCACCAAGGTGTTGTACTACACACACTGTAAGTGACTTCCATTGTCTTACTTCTCAAAAGAACTCTTCTCCTATGAATTGTGAACTGGAACCCTATAGATGGCTGGTCTGTTGGCATTAACCTGTGAAAGCATCAAAGATAATGACTAAACACAAATAATATTCATGACATACACAGAAAATCTATCCAAGATGGAGGCAAAAATTGTATTTTATTGATTCAGGTGGAAAATTTACAGAGCTGCACTCTTTTCAAAAATGGAAAAGATCCTTTAAAAATGACCAAGTCTGCCAATTTATAAGGAAAAGCTAAGAGGAGACTCATTGGCACTTTGCTTGCAAGTGGCTGCTCAAGTCGTCATTGGGAAAGGGAAAAACACTATAGCCGATGTCAAAAATTCTGCTGGGACCATGCTTCCTGCCTTGTCTTTTCTCCATTTTGTCTTAAATGGTCTACGACTTGCCTTAATGTCTTGTTGGGCTTTGGAAGTCCTGCAGACTTGTTTGGGCTACAGCAAAGTTTTCCCCATAGGCTTTTGAACAGGCCCAGTAGACTATTGTGCACGGTAATTTTACCGCTCACTGTTCTCAGGCTTTATATTGGCCGCGGGCTTTCTTTTTTCTTTGTTATCCTCGATGGGTCCCTTGCTTTGCATTAGACTGTCGGTCGGGCCTCTAATATGTTTTCTGTGGACTTTGAATGTTCGCAGACTTTTGCTGGGCTCCCGCGAACTTTGAATGTTCACAGACTCTTTTTTGTTTTTGTTTATTTCCTTAGACTGCTTTGTCTCCATCACCTTTTGAGCACTTTAGTTTCTCCATGTAAACTTTGGCGGATCACTTTTGTTATTGCGCAGACTACTGATGGGCTCTCGCCATCTCTTAGCCTTTTAAATGTTTTCCACAGACTTGTATGTCCCATGGATTTGAAAGTTCCATGGGCCTTTTTTGCCACTCAACTACTATTCATAGTCATTTTTCCACTAACTACTATTCATAGTCATTTTTCCACTCAACTCCACTGCGTGGTGATTTTACCACTCAATCTGTTGACTGCAGTGTGCGGTGATTTTATTGCTCGTTGTTCTCCATGGTAATTTTACTGCTCGATGTCCTTTGTGGCTATTTTACTGCTCGATGCCTTAACCTTACCATGGCCTACTAGCACTTGAAAACTTTGGCGGGTCTTCATTATCCAGGCACCTCCCAAGCGGCTTTGCTTTCGTTATTTCCCTCCCTGCGGGCACCCTTCTGCCTTATATACACTTTGGCCACTTCGTGGACTATTGATGTGGACTGCCTGCAAACTTTATATGTTTTATATCGGGCTGGTGTATACTCTCGTGGATTGCACTAGTCAGTCACGGCTTGACTTGGACTGATCCCCGAGTTTTAATGTTTCGTCAGTCTTTCAATGGCTCTCGTGGACTTTGAATTTTTGTGAACAAATTGTATGCAGGAAATTCTCGTGGGCAATTTGTTCACAGAAATTCTGCCTGGCCTGTTTGGTGTGTAACCTACAGACTTTGTCCGTGGGCATTTCCCGCAGACAAAAAGTCCACAGAAATTCCACTTTGACATTCCCTTTGTATTTTGCTGTGCGACCCAACTCCTTTGCCTCTGCACTTGTGCTAAGCCATGCCCGCAAGGATTCGAAACTTGGTTAAAATTTCATGAACTCATTTGAACCTTAGACATTGACCCAGACTATAATGAACTTGGGTCCCTTTCATTACAAAGTGCTGGCCCTCCACTTAGGCGATGAACTTTGAACAAAGAAAGTGCTAGACTGATCAAGAACAAGGTCATTGGAATAAAACACTAAACTGAGCTAGATGAGGCCAATGGAATTTGAAGAAGATAGAACAAAAGTTGATAAACCAACCACTTGAAATAAAAGATTGAACCAATCACGTTGAAACAAGTAGAGAAACGTTGGCATTGAACTGAACCGTTGAACTAAACCCATTGAACCAAAAATGGTTCAACGGTTCGATGAATTGAGAATGGATGAACCAAGTGCTGAGGAACCATGCCCTTTGAAAATGAACTCACTGAACTCGCCAACTGATGAATTAGGCCGAGCCAATGCTTGAAATGAAACTGTCGAACCCTGAAGATGGACCTTGCAACCCGAAATTAACTGGCCTTGCAAAGCAAGTGTAGAAGGTGACCAAGATTTTGCCTGTGGGCAAAATTGGTCAACATTTACATTGGAAATATTTATTTATGTGAAATAAAAATATGATGTGATTATTTAACCACATGATGAGTTTGTTTATGTTGGATATATGTTTGCTTCATTTGATTCACTTGAAGATAAGCTAAAGAGGTTGATAATAAGGAAAATAGTTGATCCAACTAGAATGACACTCACATAACATATTTTTAGTCATGTTTATCAACCACATGGAAAGGAAATAATAGGTTTTTATTTTGATCTAGGTGGATCTTTATTGTTTTACATGTTAATAGATTTCGTTTTCACATTCCTCAAAGTGGTATCTTACATATTTTATAGTTGGTAGTTGTTCTAGTTTTCAATTCAATAAGTGCTTATGCAAAAGTTTTTTAATTTATTGAGGAAGAAAATTTTAATTAATATTTAGTGATATTTTCATGACTCCATATCCCAATGGATAGATCTACTAGTCTTGATTGTTTAGCAGGAAAACATCCCAATAAAGTTGCCAAGAATGTTGATAATTTTTTACCATTGGTCAAAGTTGCTTATGTGCAGGTTTCTAGGGAGAATCCATTCATGAATTAAAGGTCAAAAAAGGTATTAAAAATCTCATATAAAATTCATCAGGCCAAAATCATACCTATAAATAACTCACAAGTCTAAATTTTTATACAGGTTTCTTTTATTCCTCTAACTAGCTACTTGTAAGCTAATAAAGGCAATTTTTAGATGCTCGATACATGAAGGTGAAGAAGAGTTGGATTAAATAGTATTATAATTATTTTAGGGAATTTTTTTCCTTAATATTTAATTAAGTGGTTTCATGTTATAATGGCTTAACTTTATGAATACTTTTTAAGAAGAACATGAGCTCTAAAACCCTTTTTAAACCCTTATTTGCTCAGTTTTAAGCAATATGTTTGCTTTTTTGAGTTATTTGTTAAAAATAAAGGAATAATGAAATATTATCTGGAATATAATAATTTTATACACCTTAATTAATCATAATTTCATGGAAAATGATGGAGAAAGGCAAAGGATCAAGCATCAGGGTTTTAAGCAAGCAAGAGAGACAATTAGAAAAGTCAAGTTTTGAGTGGTTTAACTAATTGTCTGAGCACATAAAATTATTATAATGATAATAGGGGTTATTAAATTTCATAATTAAAAATAATTAGGTATTTATGTCTCATCAAAATCAATAAAATGGAAAAACACATACCTACAGGCATTTAAAAATAAAACTAGGTAAGCTAGTCAACACTAAAAAGTGCACATTTTAAGTTTTTTTTGAATGAAAAATCTTGAAATATTAAATAGGGGTATTTTTGATGTAATTTATTATAAAATTGTTTTAAATTATGTAATATATCTGAGAATATATAAAATTCCAATATACAGGTATGATCATGAAGGGATTGAAGGTTTCTTCACTTTTTTGCACACAAATGGAGCTGGAAATGGGTGTTTTAGGTCCCTCCAATGGAAAAAATATATTTTAGAGTGTGAATAATTCATTAAAAATTATAAATAAATTATTATATAATTAAAACCCAAATTCAAATATGCTCAGCTCATTAAAAAAAAATTCAAGATCATCCCCAGGGCAACAAGTAGGCACTTTTTTTGTGAATTATTCTTAAGGTGTTTGGTGAAGATTTTTGGAGATTTTAAAACTATTAAAGGTATTAAACATTTATACATACACAAAAATCATATTATGAGTATTTTTCATTCCTATAACTCATTTTATACCCCCAATCCAAATCAGTGTTTCTTGAGAATAAGAGAGCATATGAAAACATAAAATGGTGTTTTTTGGAGTTGTACATGAAATTTGGAGCTAAATTTTTTTTAAGGTATGTTACACCATGTTTATTATTTTATAATCATATTTTATCTCATTATATATTATAATTATGAAGATGCATTAAGTTTATGGCTCTCATAGTATATTCAAGAATCTTGTCAAAGTTGCACAAGATAAGCATATGGAAGAAGAACCAATTTGGAAAGCTGATTTAGTTATCATCAAGTACATATTTATCAAAAATATTCAATGGATAGTTCAAAATACACATGTTCCCTCTCTCTAACTTAGGTACCCCATTTTGGGCTAATTTTAGCAACTACAAGCCAACTTCAAATAGCCTTCAATTAGCCCTACGAAAGTGGAGTTATAAAACATGCAATGGTGGATAAGTGGAGTTAAGATATTGATAAAACTTATATCCATAATTTTATGCAATATATACCTCTCACACATCCACATGCATCCCACTTCTACTATTCCCCCCTTTGGGCTATTTTTATAAGAGGCATAAGGCCAAACATGCATGCGAGTTACATGTAAGATAACTCAAGTTGAACTTCAGGTGTGAAGTCAAGATAAGTCAAGTCAAATCAAGATGAAAGTGAAGGTAACTAAATTATAAATTTAAGATGCATGAAATATCAAGAGTAACTAACTAAAATATTAAAAAGAGTTAACTAAATAAGATCAAAATTTACATGTAAGATCGTAGGGAGTTAACTTAGGATTCAAGATGCATGAATATCCATTTGACTTGTCAACTCTCCATCTTTCCCATAACATGTAATTTTATAAGAAATAAGGTTTAAAATCCAATATGTTACTTTATAATTTATGGGAATTAAAATTGGAGTTCAATTTTGAGTTGATGTTGGAGTTACAGTGGAGTTGACTAACATGTGGAACTCTCTCCTATTTTTGGAGCTTCTTGTCTTCTCTCTCTTATTATTTTCTATATGTACATTCATTTTTGAATGATTATAGGGATATTATACCTTTGGCTTACTGTAACTATACCAAAATTTGTACAACCTCTTTGAAGTAATAAAGAACCAATTTTTATTTAATTTTCAAGTTGTTCATGAAGTGTGTTGTTAATGTTCATTGATAGAACTTAGTAAATAATTTTTTTCCTATGTTTATGTCTGAATATCTCACCTTTATACAACAAATTATAAATAACTATGATATTTTAGTTATGATTCAATCCATGGGTTGTAGGATAATTCTAGATGCCTATGAGGTTATCATTAATGCTAAAAATAGTCAAATTAAAAATGGTAAACTTGAACCTAGGCCTATAATGACATTTTTGATAGAATCATAGCCTATTATACCTCTTTAATCTTCATCAATAGATCAAATTATAGCCTTGATAGGTCGAGTTCAAGATATTCATAGTCAATCTAGTGAGCTTGGTGAACTAAAAGGTATACTGTAATATTTTAGTAATGAGTTAGTTGAGTTAAAGAGGCAACAATATCAAGCCAATAAGCTTCCATGTCAAGATAAATGATATATTAAACTATCTAGAACATATGTTGTAATTAATCCTAATGTTCCTTCTTTAACTAAGGCCCTTGTTCCAATACAAAATTATTTTTTATAAGATTCAAGTTGGCAGCCTTCTAACATCAATGATGTACAAAATCAAGATTTGGTATAACAAAATATTGAAATTATTCAAATGATACAAGTGGAGTCAAATCATGGACAAGTACAACTAGATACAGTCTTGGTGAATTTTCAAGTTGATGATCATGTGGTAGTAAATCAAATTAATGAGCCTAGAAAATCAAAAAAACTTTGTTGTAGTCATTACAAATCCAAAAGAAGGGCTATAGATGATCTCCAAGATGTAATACATGATTAAAATGTTCTTAATATGGTTTCTAAAAGTACTAATAATCAGATTGATGCCCTTTTAACTCAAAAAATTAAACATGTTGAAGAAAATAAGCTTCACCAAGAACCTCAAGTTTAAGAATAACCAATAATGAGTTATATTCCTATTCCACCAAATGAAATATATTTCCCTCCCAATATCTGCATTTTTTAAGGAAGACCTGTTATATGAAAGGCAAAATAATAACATCTAGGTGAAAAGTAAAATTTGTCAAGAGAGGATGATCAAGAGTTATGTTGGTCAAATGAAATTTAATTTGGCATAGAAAGAGATCATGTTGCAGCCCTTGAGCATCCATTAAAAAATCAAATTGAAATATTAAGTGAGCCTCAAGAAGCTTATCATAAAGATGTTCTAGAAGAAATGGTAAAAACTAGTGAGATTGCAACAGTGGTTTCACAAAGTAATAATCTTAGACATGAGAAAAATAAAGATACAAAAGAAGATGTAGTGACTCATAGTGAACCTAAAGAAGCTACAAGTGAGGACAAAGAATATTTTCATAACTTATAAGATCATTATTTTTATTTGATTCAAGAGTTAAAAAATGTTTATAGGCCTACATCTCATTATGAAGACATTGATAAAGTGGTTCTAAAAGTAAATCAAAATGTGGTTACATTGAAAATATATATCATGTGAAAAAAAAACATAAAGTGATTATTAAACCACATGATGAGTTTTTTTATATTAGAGATATGCTTTCTTCATTTGATTTCTTGAAGATAATCCAAAGAGGTTAACAATAAGGAAAGAGTTGATCCAACTAGAATGGCACTCACACAATAGCCTATTAGTAATCTTAATCAATCACATGGAAATGAACTAAGAGGTTTTTTTTGATCCAGGTGGATATTTATTATTTTTTACATTTTTTTAGTAGTTTTATTTTTCACATTCCCCTAAGTGTTAGCTTGCACATTTTTTAACTCATAGTTGTTCTAATTTTCAATGAAATAAGTAATTATACATAAGTGTTGTAATTTATTGAAGAATAAATTTTTAGTTTCACATTTGGTGATATTTTTATGACTCCATATCCCAATGGATATAGATATTGGTCTTGAGTTTTTAGCAAACAAACATCCTAACAAAGTCGCCAAGAATGTTGATAATTTTACAACCATTGGTCAAAGTTGCTTATGTGAAGGTTTTTAAGAAGAATATATTCATATATAAAAGTTAAAAAAAGTATTAAAAACATAATAAAACATTAATCAATACAAAATAATGATCAATAACAACTCACAAGTCCAAATTTTGATAGAGGTTTCTTTTATTCCTCTAACTAACTATTTATAAGCTAGTAAAGGAAATTTTCAGAAGCTCGATACATGAAGGTGAAGAGGATTTGGATAAAATAGTATTATGAGTATTATAAGTAATATATTATATAAATATTACATGAATTTTTTTAGGTTATAGTTACTTAACTTTATGAACAATCATTAAGAAGAACAGGTGCTCTAAAACCCTTCATAGACCCTCATTTACTTAATTTTTTGTAGTAGGTTTGCATTTTTGAGTTATTTTCTAAAAAATAAAGGTGGTGTGAGATATTATGTGGCATATAATAAATTTATACATATTAATCATTAAAAAATTTGGGTAAAATGATGGAGAAAGATAAAGGATCAAGCATCAAGGTTTAAAGCAACCGAGAAAGATAATTAAAAAGTCAAGTTCTGAGTGATTTAAGTGATTTTTTGAGCACATGAAATTATTATAATGATAATATGTATTATTAAATGTCATAATTAAAAAAATATATATATTATTTTTGTCTCATAAAACTCAATAAAATTTAAAAACATAGACCTATGGATGTTTAGAAATGAAATTGGGCAAGCTAGTCAACACCAAGAACTGTATATTTTGAGTTTAAAAAATGAAAACTATTGAAATTTTATATATGGGTATTTTTTGATGTAATTTAATGTATAAAATTGGTTTAAAGTCTTTAATTTACCTAAGGAGAGATAAAATATCAATATACAAGTTTGATCATGAAGGGAATGAAGGTTTCTTCACTTTTTGGCTCACAAATGGAGTTGGAAATGGGTGTTTTAGGTCCCTCAAATGGAAAAAAATATTTTTTAGTGTTAATAATTAATTTAAAGGTCTAAAAAAATTATCATGAAATTAAAACCAATTGAAAATAGGCTCAGATCATTGAAAAACATATCTAGGTCATCTCTAGGGTAGCAAACAAGTACTTTTTGTGATTTTTTTATAGAGTTTTGGTGAAGATTTTTCAAGATTTTAAAAAATTTATAGGTATTAAAAATTTATACCTATAAAAAAAATAATATTATGAGTGATTTTTCAGGCCTATAACTCATTTTATACCCCTAATCCAAATCAGGGTTTCTTGAGAATAAGAGAGCATATGAGAGCATAAAATGGCATTTTTGGAGTTATACATGAAGTTTAGAGCTCAAATATTGTTTTCAGGTCTGTGACACCATGGTGATTATTTTAAAATAATATTTTTTCTCATTATATATTTTATTTATGAATATATATAAATTTTATGGCTCTCATAGTGCATTCAAGAAGCTTGTCAAAGTTACACAAGATAGGCATATGAAAGAAAAACTAGTTTGAAAAGATGATTTAGTCATCATAAAGTGAATAATTATAAATAATATTAAATGTATAATTAAAATTCAAATGATCCCATATCTTTAACTTGGGTTCCCCATTTTGGGCTAATTTTAACAACTACAAGCCATCTTCAAAGTGCCCTCAATTAGCCCTACACAAGCCAAATTCTAAAAAATTCAAGGGTGGATAAGTGGAATTTAAGTATTAATAAAATTTATAACCCTATTTTTAGTCAATATATACATATAAAACATACACATTCATCCCACTTCTACTACAGCCCCCTTTGGGCTATTTTTAGAAGAGACATGAGGCCAAATATGCATGCAAGTCACATGCAAGACAACTCAAGTTGAAATCCAGGTATAAAGTCAAGATAAGTCAAGTCAACTCAAGATGAAAGTTAAGGTAAATTAATTATAAATGTAAGATACATGAAATAACAAGAGGATATAACTAAAAGATAAAAAATAGTTAACTAAATAAGATCAAAAGTTGCATACAAGATCACGTGAAGTTAACTCAAGATTCAAGATGCATAAATAGCC